>LR738712.1:694171850-694187148 GCA_902687465.1 Secale cereale | reverse complement strand
CGCCGACGCCCGCGCCGACGCCGACCCACGCGCCCCCGAGCCCTAGCCCTAGCGCTCGACGACGCCGCTGCCCCCCGCGCCCCCGAGCCCTAGCCCTAGCGCTCGAAGCCGCCCCACGCGCCCCCGCCGTCGGAGACTTGGAGCCGCCGCCGGAGACTTGGAGCCGCCGCCGGAGACTTGGAGCCGCCGTCTATCCCCACCTCCCCAAGCTCGCCATCTCCCTCTGCCTCTTCTCGGTTAGTTCATCCCCTCCCAATTTGATTTGTGGATTTGATTTGTCTATTAGCTGTTCAGATGCGCTTCAAAGACAGTCATTTGCCATCCGTGTTTTTCTTTGCTGTTGTAGCTGTAATGTGATCTCTACATGATTATTTTTATTTCTGTGCTCATCTGTAGTCAGATAGGAGCAGAGGATCACAGCCTTGCCTGATGCGAGATAATCCCCTGATAATTAAAGACACACACTAGTAATGATCCATCTTAGTCTTGGTCTTTGCTTACATCTGCAGATATAATTCATAGCTGTAGGATGGCTGTGCTCTGTTTGTTGTTATCGCCGCAGCATCATTTCTTCTCTGATAATATGCTTGTTCGGTGCTTGTCTGTAGTTAGACAGGTCTCAAGGATAACATATTTGTCAGTTTGCGCCTAATCACCTGCAAACTTCAACAGCAAGAATGGCCTTTATCTGCAATTTTTGTTTGGCATTGCTTACATATGCACACATGAATCCTAGCTCTGGAGCAGCTGTGGCCCATTTGTTGTTATCTCTATACAGAGTCATTTATTTTTCTGATGATGGCTTGCGTGTTTGGTGCTTGTCTCTAGTTAGTTAGATAGGAGTAAAGGATCACAACCTCGTCTGTTTGTGGGCTTAATCACCTGTGAACTTTCATAACAGCATGAGTGTCGTTTACCTGGGAGCATTGTTCAGCATTGCTTACATCTGCACATATGAATCCTAGCTCTACAGCACCATGTGCTTTGCTGATGATGTTGGCAGTTCGGTGCTTGTTTGTAGTCAAATAGGAGTAATGGATCACAGCACCCCTCCCCCTGATTCTTAGTTTTACTTTACCTGGCGTCGTTCAATCAAGTAGCTAGTCTTGTGAACTTTTATTTTGTCCCTCTACATAAGGAAAAATCTTTCCTTGCCGTGTTAGTTGTTTGCACGAGGAGGGGCAGGGATCACGGCACCAGAGGAGTCAACCTCTCGGCTTAAACTAAATTGGAGACTACGCTCTAGATAATACTGATTCTAGAAAGAAAGAAAAAAAATGACATGCTGTGATCCTTGAAGTTCATCTTCTCCCGTGGTATGAACGCAGAACATGCAAGTTCTGTTGGCTTAAGTTCTGTAGTAGTATCGTTGTAAGTTTTTGCTATATTGCCTTGCTATCAACAAGATGGTGTTTACTGTACTGCCTTTTATGCACATTTGGTGTAGTATTATCTTATGATCTGCTCTTGTCATGTACACATAGAAGGTGAACTATCTTCACTGAAATTTACGGTTGGATTTGTGATAGTTGCGGCAACCTGAATCTGCATAATAGCGCGGAAACAATAATTGTAATATGCCAGTGGTATTTTGGCTGCGTTTTATCTTCGGCCATCGTGTCGTGATAGTTTTGCAGGTACCCCGAGAGGCCCTTGAGTTTGCTGGAATGTCGATTAACTTCCGTTCCGGCAAATTCGGGTACTCCATATGTCCTATTTTCAGCAAAGGTCATGCTGAAATTTTCCGTGAATTTTAGCATGACTTTGCTAAAAAATAGGACATATGGGGTACTTGTGACTAATCCATGGGCCGGGGTATCTTAGTAGTTAATTAAGTAGGATCAAGTGCCCCTTTGTTCTAGCTGCATTAAACCATAGGCGGCAATAGAGCCAAGTGATTAGGCCCAGCTTAGCTTTTAGGATGCCTCGGTGTCAACAAACCATTAATTATAAAACCTTGGCTTTTAGGGTGCCTCGGTGTCGATGAAAACCGAAATGATGAAAGCTTAGGCTTTTAGGGTGCCTCGGCGTCGAAAAACCCTCAATTATAAAAGCTTAGCTTTTAGGAAGCCCCGGTGTCGACAAACCCTAAATGATGAGACCATGATCTTGTTCCTTGACAATAACCAACTTTTTGACCAAACTTTGTTCCTATTTAGAGAGAAACATGGCCAACAACAATGAGGCCGGCGGTTCGGGCGGGAAGGCATTCTGGGAGCTTTCCCAGGAGATGGAGGAACAACCTCACTTGTATGAGGACGCCGCCTTCCACACCGATCCTGAGACCACTGATGGTACCGCGAAGGATGACCCCACTGATGCCACCACTGATGGTGCCGCCGAGAATGCCACCACTGATGATGGCGGCGCACGCACAGATGGCAGCCAACCGAAGAGGCAACGGAAGGACCGGCGCCCGACCGTGCTCCGCACCCTCAAGGAGGAAGTTACTGAAGTGGACCCCGACGGGAATCCAACGGCGCCCGAACGAATAGTCAAGGGGTACTCGCTTCAGCTCGGGTGCATTCTCCGGAGCACCGTCTCGATCAACAGCGAGAACCTGAGGCATCCTGACAACGCGAATTACCGCAACCTCCTCTTCACGAAGCTGCACGAACGATACAAGTTCCTCGCTCAATTTGATAACACAAGCCTCAAAGGGAATAAAGTGAACAATGCTGCCCTCACGAAGATGAGCAAGGCCCTGTCTACTTGGAAAACCAATGTGAAGATAATGATCAAGAAAGGTGAGAGTTATGAGACGATCAAGCAGAAACATCCTTCGATCACCGAAGATGACTACAACGAATTCAAGATCACTTGCTCGAGCGACTCACACTCCGAATCAAGTCAGTGGGGGAAAGAAATGCCGGAGCTCAACTTAGGGGAACACAGACTCGGTCCCGGCGGTTACAGAGTGGCGGAGCCTATATGGGACAAGGAGGAGGCGGACCGTGCCGAGCAAGGCCTACCGCCCCTCTTCGATAAATACGATGACAAGCAGACCAGGAACTTTATCAGGGCCCGGTACAAGAAGGACCCGAAAACAAAGGAGCTAACCACGGATCCGAAGACCAGGGCGCTTGAGCTTGTTCTGGTAAGGAATACACCCCCGCGTAATTAGCTCCATATGGTTGCATTCTAATTAATTAAGCCAAATTTCTAAATGATTCACATTCCTTCCGCAGGCGACTGAAAGCAGTAGCGCGGGGTCGACTAAGAGCGGCCCTTGGGACACGACTCTAAATAGGGCGTTGAATGTAATGAAGAACAAGGATAAGCTCGAGAAGCCGACGTCAGCTGGTCGTGTGGCCGGCAAAGGCTTGTCGACAAAATGGTCGTCATACTATAACGCTGGTGGGCGAAAGGAGAAAAAGACCAGCTCGGAAAGCCAGGCGCGCGAGGTTCAAGAACTCAAGGCACAGGTGGCGCGGATTCCGGAGATTGTCCAAGAGCAAGTGCAACAACAGCTCGGAGCGATGATCACCGCCATTGTGCCTAGCTTGATCGAGGGGTTGAGTGCGTGGATTGCTGGCGGCCAACATGGGCCGCCCCCGATTCCTAGCTTCACGGCCAGCAACTCGCAGAACGAGATGGCGGGGCCATTGGTGTCTCCGGCGGAGGCGGCATTGGTGTCTCCGACGCCGGCACGGGAGCTTAATGTACCCGGGTGTACGCCGGCCGGCACCTCTGCAGCAAGCGGCCCCTCCGTCAACTGCACGCCCGCCGTTGGCGGTGCCTCGACATTAGCCGAGCTCGACGCCATCATCACGGTAACTAATTAAGCCTCTCTCGGCCGAGGACTTCGTCTCCTTGCCTTTGACTGGGCATCCCTGACGCCCTACATATTTTCGGAGGGCGCCGCCGATGTTCCGTGCACTCTACTGCACTTCGTGAACAACGAGTTGGTCGATGTCGCCAAGGGCAAAATCGTTCAACCGGGCCAGCCCTTGTTCCACGGTACCCAGATGCCACCCAACTTGTTTAGGGTTCAACTGGTTCGGGTGCTGCCAGGCTGCGACGACGTGTTACCTCCGATTCGACCCGTCGGGGCCGACGATGATGACGTCATGACCCTCAGCGCCTGCCTGAGCTGGCCCCTGCTTTGGCCGAAGAGCCAGATTCGTTTGGGGGCGGGGGAAACCACACCAAAGACAAGACCGCCAGTCGTGCCGGCGCCAAGTCGTCCCCATGGCAAGTCCGCCGCAACGGTGCCGGACATCCCTATGCCACTGGATCCAAACATGCATATGGCACAGGATCAGGACGACGACGACGATACATTTGCCAACGTCGATCATTACTTTGCCGATCATGGGTACGGTGACGACTTCATGGGGGCTCCTTCTCAAGAACCCAACCCAACAAAAGACGTGCGCGATCAAGCCGGTACCGCGGAGAAGCCAAGTTGCAACAGGCGTCGTCTGCCGTTCAGCTCTCAGGAGACGCCTCCAGCTGCCGATTTCACCGAGCCTCAGATAGGCGAGGTGCAAAATATGATCAGCCCCAACACACTAAAGAAGGCGGTCTCTGAGCAGAACTCGGTCCCAATTATGGAGATCAAGAAGAAGGCACGCAAAAGAAAAACTAACAAGGGTGCGAGCCAGCCGGCACCGAGTACGATCCGTGCTCAGGACGGGCCACCTTCACCTGAGGATGTAATGAGGAGGGTGCATGTGGCGGGTAGGCCGATGCTACCGACAAATATGCTCGATGCTGCAACCGGTGCCATGCGGAGTCTGCATGACTGTGTTCTTTCTTTGGAGAAGCGGCGTCTCACACAGAAGGATGTGGCGTACCCGGTTTTCGCGGCCAAGGTGCCGGAGGGCAAGGGCTTTGTGGATAACTCCATCGGGGGTACGATCGTGCTGTGGTTTGATGACATCCACGCTATGTTGAACCTTCATCCGCTGCACTACACCTTCGTTCGGCTATTTTCGCTGAGTATGGAGATGTGGATCATTCGCGACAAGACCCCGGACATCGTGATAGTCGACCCCTTCTACATGCGTGCCAAGATCTTGGGCAGCGCTGGGGACCGGCAAGTCGCGAGTTCTTACCTCGGAGGCGTCATTCTGGCAAACCGAGATAAGGATAACTTCCTCGTGCCTTACTTTCCCGAGTAAGTCCTCCGCCTCAACCGCCCCGTAACATATGAATTCTTAGATTTCGATCGTTCTTCTTTTAACATTCCGTGTTTTCTGAATTGACACACAGTGCACGCTCATCCTACTAAGCCCCAAATATTCCATGGCCACGTATTTCGACCCGGACCGTAAGTCGGCTGTAGACTACACAAATGTCAAGAAGGTTCTTGATGATGTTCTCGCCGGCTACGCCAAATCTGGAGGCACCTTCACCAGGACAACTCGTAAGTACGGCAAGCACGTGTTCTCCCACAACACGACGTTCTGCTGCGTCAAGCAGCCGCCTGGCGGTCAGAAGGGTGCCTACTACGCCATCCATCACATGCGGGCGATCGTACGGGACCATCATCAACTTCTGCTACCGAGTAAGCTCAAAGATTGGGCCGCACGCGTGTCGGCAATCCAGGACGCGGACATCAGACAAGATTTCTTTCGCATCCAGTCGGAGTTTGCGGAAATCATCCATCAAGATGTCCTTCGTACCTCGGGGCTGTTCTACCTCAGGAATCAACCGTCGAACAGTGACATCGACACAATGCTACAAATGCAGGCTGACAACGCCCGTGATTTCATGACTCCCACGATAGACGGCGGCTTCATCCACGCTCCGGTGCATTGAGTCGAGTCGAAAGCAGTGATGCTGTGTCTAGTTCTGAAACATCGATTGGCTCTTGTTGTAATTAAACTTTAATGAACTTGTAGTATGTCTCTTTGGTTTCGAGAGTCGTTCAACTTAGATGTAATCGATGGTATTAATGTCTTGCTTTTCTCTTTCGATCGTTCTGTTGCATACTTATATATTGCTTATGAATTGTCTGTGAATTGATACTAACGTTTCGTTTGGCTAGTGCATATATATAGCGATGCCGTCGTATGTCGTGTACAAGGGTAAGGTTCCCGGAGTCTACGACGACTGGGAGGAGTGTCGGAGACAGGTTCACCGATTCAGCGGTAACAGTTACAAAGGGTACACCACTAGGGCCGAGGCCGAATCTAGATACGCCCGCTATCTAGCGGGAGAGGGGAGGGAGCGTTGGAGGAACCGGATGAAAACGAGTTTCATCGTGATGATGCTCATCGTGACGACCGCAGCTCTCTTCTATGTGATGGTAGTTTAGATGATCGATATCAACTTGTAATGCGAAGACAAACTCGCTACTCGCGATCTCGAGACTTGTAATATATTGTTCTATCTTTGTTCGGTCTTTTCAATTCGGAGACTAATATGATCGATGAATTGTATTCGGAGACTAATATGATGAATTGTATTCAGAGATTAATCTTCTATTGTATTCGATGAATGTGTTGTTGATGTGTGCTGTCTATATTCTGTGCAATTATACATTTTGTAATCGGTGCAAAAAAAAAACAGAAAAATAATATTAAAAAAACCTAATATTCATACTAATGGCGCATCAGAGAAAAGTGCGCCATTAGTATGCCAAAGCATAGTAATGGCGCATTAACTGGCAGTGCGCCATTAGTATGCCAAAGCATAGTAATGGCGCATTGACACGCAGTGCGCCATTACTATGCGGATAATACTAATGGCGCATCATACTTAGTGCGCCATTAGTATGCCATAGCACCTGGCCCCTGGGAGGCATACTAATGGCGCACTAAGGTGCACACTAATGGCGCATCCAAGGTGCGCCATTAGTATACCAGATACTAATGGCGCACCAGAGGTGCGCCATTAGTATCAAATACTAATGGCGTGCTAGTAATGGCGCACCACTAATGCGCCATTAATGGCCAAATTAGGTGCGCCATTAATAGGCCTTTTCCTAGTAGTGCCGTCTTGATCCGGAACATCTTCATCTTCGTGAAGCGGTTGGAAGTCCGGCGCACGCCAATCAATCTTCGCCAAGGCACGGAAATACACTTCATCGTTGATAAGCTCAGCAGGATCAATATCAGGAGCAAAGGTGTGAGGACGAACCGGCGGAATTAAGTTTACGGTATCGTAAACCGGTCGCTCCACCCGCTCGTTCTGCAGGTTGTATGCTGGATGATATCGGGACAAGTCAGATTCCACCGCGAGCTTGCTGGCGAGGGGACGCATCTCCTTTGTCAGAGCATAAAGGTCTTTTTCATTGAAGGCTGAACCGTCATCCTTGGTATCAGGAAATCCGGTTAACACTTCCTCCGGATCAAGGTCCGGGACCCAAGCTTTAGCCCTCGTAAGGGCCAGAAGAGCACCTCCTCGAGCTGCCGATTTCTTCACTTCTTCAAGACGAGCCAGTAGAATGGACAACTTATTCAAGGTATCTTGGATAGTTGAAGGAGCCGGTTTACCAAATGAAGTGGCACTGATAATCCTTTGCGTTCCGGAGTACAACTGTTCGACCAAGGTGTAGCAGGCTTTGAGTTTTTTCCGCAAGTCGTCCCCAAGATGAGAGACACGGCGCCCTACATACAAAAATGATAGTTAAACCGGTACAAGGCACAGGTTACAAGATAAAGACAGGAGTTCAGATTACACTTACCAAAAATAGCAGAGGTCATCAAGTCAATTTGCCGCTTTAACCCGGTCAATTCCTCAGTAACCGGGTTAAGTGCTCCTTCAGCATCTTGAACCCGTTTTTCAAGATCTTTTTTCTGGACTTCAAAAGTAGCCCGCTCCTCTTCAAAGTATTTCTTCAAGTCTTCAGCAGTCTTTAAACTCACTTGAAGTTCTTTTTTAGCCTTTGAGGCGGCCAACTTAGTTTCCGTAAGCCGGCTTCGAAGCTCATTAATCTCCAGAGCATTCCGGTTCAACTCAGCCTGCAGACAAAGTTCAAAAACAAGAGGTGAAGTTAAGTTACAAGTCTCAAGCACACAAACCAGTTATTTGCTTGACACTTGGGGGCTAATGGCAGTTGAAGCAGTACATCAAAGACAATTTTAAGTTACAAGTCTCAAGCACACAAACCAGTTATTTGCTTGACACTTGGGGGCTAATGTATAATTGAAGTATTGACAACAACTTTTTCAAGTATCAACTACATAAGCAAGTCATCTACTTGATACTTGGGGGCTAATGTAAAGACCAGCTGTTCAAATCTACAAAGTTCCGGATCACCTTCAATAAGCAGCTAAACCGGAACTTGGGGGCTGTTATGAGATAGAGATGCATCAAAGGAACAAAGTCAGAAGAGGAAGCTTACCTCATATTTTTCCCGCATTAAATTCACCAAGCTGGCTTCATAATCCCGACTGCTATGGAGCCGGTTCAGATACCCGGAATAAATGTCTTGTGCACTCATGTCGGAAAGGCTGGATATGTCAGTACTCCATTTACCCTTTTCATGAGATAGTTTTTCCGCTTTAGCCGTGTGTTTGGCTAAAACAGTGGGTTCAGCCGGAGCAACATAAGCAGTGCCAGTAACCACAACATCAGGAGAAGTTGGTGCATTGGGGGGAGTAACGGTGTGAGCCGGATCAGGAGATGCCGGATTAACCTGAGGAGAATTAACCCGGGCCGGACTTGGTGGATCTTGGACGTTTTCTGCGATAGGATTTTCAGGAGCAGGGTCCTCAACAGGAGCAACAGGTTCACTTTCTGGAGGAATAACTGTTGACGGATTAATAGCCGGATCATCCGCAGTAGGGTCAGCAACAGGCTTATTCGCCTTGGGCTTTTTGCTGGGTTTCAGTTTGCTGGAAAATATGCAAAATGAGTTAGCATTATGAAACAAAAGGAGATTATAAACCGGAAAGGGTGAGGAGGCTTACCCTGGGACGGTTTTCAAAGGAGGAAGCTGCGTGGCGGTTGATTCACCAGAGGAAGACAACGGAGTTTCCTGATAGTCAGGGTCAGACGGTTTAAGGGGTTTTCGGATAAGACCAGCCTTGGGATGAAGGAGGGTCACGGCGTTTTCGAACCGGAGTTAAGGAGATTCCGGACGACTCCACCGCCAAGCCACTGTGGCGAGTGGTCCGGCGAAAGGCTTCGTGCTGTTGCTTCTTCAAAGTAAAGTTAGGGTCTAACTGAGCATAAGGATGAGAAAATTGATATTTCCTGACGGTCCGACGACTTTTTTGAGGAAAAGGTTCTGAATCAGAAGAAAGAAGTGTTACCTCAATTTCAGCCGGGTTATCATCTTCAGGCAAATCCTGTGGAAAGGTATCATTAAATACGATTACAAGTACATGAAAGCAAGAATGTAAACCGGATTAAAGCATACCTCGGAGTCCGGATCATCGTCCTCAGTGGGAGAACCGGCGTCGACGGTTGCTTTCCTCTTTTTGTTTGCGGGTGTTTTTCGGCGAGCCTGTTTGACGGTTTTATCCTGAGGCTTTCTCCTCCAGAAAGGATCATCAACCTAATTGAAAAAAGCAAGAGCACTTGAAAGACGGTTCAAAGGAGACGGTTTACAAATACAGGGCAAAGAGAAACTTACTTCAGGCAGCTTGTTCTTCTTGAAGTACGGAGCTAAACCAACCTTAGCACAGTCTGCTAAGGAGACATTAAGAATCTTTTTGGCTGACTCCACAACCTCTGATTCAGAAAGCTTATCCTTGGAAAACCTTAGAGGATCATCCGGTTTACCAGAGTACTTGCACATTAACTTAGAACGCCGGCTCAAGGGAAGGATACTCCAAGATAGCCAACAGCGGAGGAAATCAGTACCGATCAGACCATTTGCTATAAAAGCTCTTAATTTGGAGAGCTGTGATGAAAATCGGGTCCGTTCAGCAGCGCTAAGCCGTGGTGGTAAGGGGTGATTCTTCGGAATACGGGTTTCGCGATAACCCGGCAAGGGATTTTCCCCCTCAGGAGAAGTGTCAACACAGTAAAACCAGGACTTGTTCCAATCTTTTGGATGAGAATGTAAAGCGGCGCGAGGAAAAACTGCGTCTCTCCTCTTCTGAATGCTGACCCCACCAAGCTCTTGATGTGGTCCGCTGGTAAACTCAGTACGCCGGTTTAAATGAAAGAAATCCCGGAACAGATCAACAGAAGGTTCTTCTTGCAGATACACTTCAGAAAACACTTGGAAATCACAAATGTTTGAAACGGAATTGGGTCCGATATCCTGTGGGTGCAGTTGGAAAGCGGCAAGAACATCCCGGAAAAACTTTGAACCGGGGGGAGAGAAACCTCGAGATATGTGATCCAAAAACACAATAACCTCCCCGGACCTAGGGGTAGGGGGGCATTCATTACCTGGAGCCCGCCACTTTAACTCGGACTGAGGTCCTAATGTGCCGATTTCAGACATCTTGATTAAGTCATCCTCAGTAATGACAGAAGGGACCCAATCGCAGGAGACATACTGCTTAGCCATAGTGATGGAAGAACAAAGTGCTGGAGAAGATAAAATATAGAAACGAATTATGAAAGTGCAGCAATCCGGAACTTATCTACGAAAGTTACGCAACGGTAATGGCGTGGTTAAACCGGCAATTATAAAACAAGTTATATCATTTCCGGTTTATGGCAGTTGAAGGGGAATGATTAAACCGTCGCGTTTAAGTTACAGAGTTTCGCAGGAGCAGGGCATATCAACTTAAACAGGAACATACTTAGCGAATCTACCAAGGAGAAAAACAGGTTTTCAAAAGATTGCTAAGGGGGATAGATCTGAGCATGCTGAGGAAAAAGAAACTAATCTAAGAGTATGCGAGGAAAAGCTACAAAGACCTTATACTAAACAGATGGATCTACAGGCCAGACAGGAATAACGAAGATTTGAAGCATTTACAGCAGGGTAAAAATGGAGAAGATCGAAAAAACAAAATCGTTAGGGGTCACGGGCTCAAGATCTAACAAGATGAAGCTTTGCTAAAAGCTCTAATGGCGGAGGGATAAGAAGAAACCCTAGAGGTTATATATCAATAAGTAAAGAGGACGAACATACCTGAGACAGCAAGAATCGACGGCGGAGATTTTTCTGGTCGAGCTCAGGGTGATGCAGCGGCCGGGGTGAGGACTTGTAATCCAGCGGTCGTCGGCAGCGGTTCGAGCTCGGGCAGCGACGGAGGAAGAAGACAGAGGAGGAAGACGGAGGAAGAGGACGAAGCGAGAAGAAGGTAATGAATGAGGGGTGGCGGTATTTATAACCAGGAGTCAGATCTGAAACGACAGGTGCGAGAATCAAGGAGACAGAAAATCGGATAAAGATCCCGTGACTCCTCGATCTTCGGGATAACCCTTAAAATAAGCTACAGTACAACTCATGGCGTTAAATGCGGAGATGATGTCATTGTCAGACTTTAATGATCTTGGAGGATGACGTCAGAGCCGGTTTACAAAAAGATCAAGATAAAGAAGAAAATTATACAAGACAGAGAAGACTGATATGAACAAGTTCAAATCATTCTGGGGCCTAATGTCAGGGATATGACTAGCAGGTATAAACCGACTATTGTAAAACGGCTTAGTTATATTATACTTGGTTGTAATATTTTAGTAGAGACTACGGCCCGTGAGATTTCAAGGCCCATGTATAGAAGTATGGTTTGTAAACCGTCAAGAGATGTAACTTGAGAGATAAGAAAGAAAAGACAGAGACCGAGGCGGACACCAGTATGAGCCGGCCTCGGGACTCTGTAAACCGGACCAGGCGTTACCTCTATATAAAGGGACGACTTGGACGGTTCAGGGACAAGCAACAATCAACCCGTCGAGACACAGGCAAAGCGAATCCGCTCCCTGTAAACCGACGCCCAAGCAATACCAAACCAACTAGACGTAGGCTTTTACCTTCTCCGAAGGGGCCGAACTAGTATAAATCCTTTGTGTCCTTTGTGTGCCATGAATCCTTTCAAGCTAACCCGTGCGATGGTTCCATCATCAAGTCCGTTAAACCGGACATCTGCCGTGTTATTTCCACGACAATCTCCATCTCCATCTTCATCCAATCTCATCTCACAATTGCAACTTGTGTTGTAATTCGTACTATCTATCCTCTCTAGTCTATCGGTGTTGATTACTACTTTGTGGTGAATGTTATTGAGTTTTGTTGGAGAAATATCATTGTGTCTAGATTGTTTATCATCCATCTATCTCCACTGATCATGATCTCTTTTATGTCTTGTGAGTAGTTACTTTAGTTCTTGAGGACATGGGAGAAGTCTTGTTGTTAGTAGTCATATGATGTTGAAGTAATATGTGTTGTTTGATACTTAAGTTGTGTTGTTATTTTCCTAGTGGTGTTGTGTGAGTCGAACACTCAACACTTCGCCTTATTAAGGACTTAGGGGAATACATTATGTACAAAGAATGCTTACGGTGGGTTGCCGGAGTGATAGAAACTTGAACCCCAGTTCGCACGCTTTTGCACAAGGGAACAATGGATCATCAATCATATTGCTATGGTTAGGCTTTTGCCTTAAATACTATCTTGTATTTGTGGATGCTTGCAAGGAGTTTAATCATAAGAGTGCACTCATCTTAGTCTAGAGGGTGTACTAGCATAGATCCACCCACTCAACACTTATCAACACATCACATAGTACCGATACGGAATATGGCGAAAGCACATGACTACCTCTCCCGCCTCAAGAACACTTTAGCCTTTATAAGTTCAGTTGCTAGGCCTCTCCTTTGCTCAGAAAGGATTGGGCCACTTGTTACTCTCCAGTGCCTTTTACTTTGCTCGCTTTTACTTTCCTGTTGCTTATATCAAGAAGCCCCCTAAAAAGTTATCTTTCAGTGCTTGCAGTTATTCCTTGCTCAGAATCACTTATCAATACCTTCTGTTGCTCGTTGGGTTCGACACTCTTACTTATCGAAAACGCTGCAATAGATCCCTTACGGTTGTGGGTCATCAAGTACCATTTTCTGGCGCCGTTGCCGGGGAGTGTAGCGCTATTGGTAAGTGAAGCTGGTAAGGAAGTTTTTATATTTCTATTTTTATTTTGCTATTGCTGCTCTTTGTCCTTATGGACAACCTTGCTATTGGATCATTGCTTGTGGGAAGACGCCCCACATCTGTGGTGGTTGCTCCTCCCCCTACTGAAATTGTGCCCTATAAAATACCAGCTGGTATTATCGATTATGTTTTGGCTAATCATTATGCAGGAGATAGACATCCCGGTGAACACTTGCTATATCTGTCACAACTATGTTCATTATTTAAGCTTGCAGGTGTATCAATGGAGTTTGTCATGAGGAAATTGTTCTCCGTATCGCTTATAGATAAAGCTTCAGATTGGTATAAGCTTCTCGATAACTCACACTTGCTTGATTGGCAAGAGCTTATGTCTCTCTTTTATACCAAGTTTTATCCTCTTCATGAAATTCATCGAGACAGGAACTATATCTATAACTTTAGGTCTCGTAACGGAGAAAGCATTGCTCAAGCTTGGGGGAGATTGAAGTCCCTAATGCTCAAATGTCCTATTCATGAGCTCCCCAAGAAAATTATACTTACAAATTTTTATGCCAGGCTTTCTCGTCAGGATAAGGAGATGCTGGATGCCTCCTCTAGTGGGGCATTTCAGACGAAGAGTGTTGAAGAAAGGTGGGATCTCATTGAAAGGATCCAGAGGAATACCGAAGATTGGGAAATCGATAAAGGTATTGAACCCGCTATAAATTATGAGCATGATTATATTGAGAGCTATGTGAAAACTGATTACTTCAATACCTTTTGCTCTAAGATTGGTCTTGATTCCCATCTAACGATTGATTTATGTAAGGATTTTGCCTCTCACGTTGATTCTTTTAAAAAGAAGAGAGATCAGCATCATGAACCTTTCAAAGAGTTACCTGTTGATATTCATGTTGCTGGCCCTATTTTGCCTGCAGTTATATATGAAAAGCCTCCTTTTCCTGAAAGGATAAGGGAGCACTCTCTTGTGACAGGCATAATAAATAAAAGTGAGAGAAGAATTGATGAGCCTGAGGACCAGATCAAGGTCGATCCTCAAGTTGCATTGGTTAAAGACCTTGTTACTAATGATGTTTTGGATTCCAATGTAAATTTTTGTGCTGTTTCCACTAACCTTGTCACAACCAAGAATAAAGGCCCAATTTCAGGTACTCAAGTAGTATCTGTTAAAATAGGAGATCACAATTATTATGGGCTATGCGATTTGGGATCGAGTGCTAGTGCTATCCCCTATTCACTTTATCAAGAAATCATCGGCGAGATTTCACCTTGTGAACTTGAAGAAGTTGATGTTACCATTCATCTTGCAAACAGAGCAACTATCTCTCCTATCGGAATTGTGAGAGACGTTGAAGTCCTATGTGGAAAGGTAAAATACCCTACCGACTTTCTAGTACTTGGTTCAGTGAGGGACAATTTTTGTCCTATTATTTTTGATAGACCTTTTCTCAGAACTTGTGGAGCTATAATAGATTGCAAGAAAGGTAAAGTTTCTGTTGAATTCAATGGTGAGCCATATGAATTTAACTTTTCTAAGTTCTCTAAGCAGCCTCGTGGTACCAATTTACCTAGTGATGATAAAATTATTGAAAGTATTGCTTCTATTGCTATTCCCCCTAATGATCCTTTGCAGCAATATATGGAGGACCACGAGAATGATTTGCATATGCGGGAAAGAAATGAACTAGATGAAATATTCTTGAGACAACCTGCTATCCTGAAGCACAACCTTCCGGTTGAACCTTTGGGAATTTTGTCAAAACCAAAAGAAGACCCGGTGTTCGATCTTAAACCTCTTCCCGATACGCTCAAGTATGCTTATTCAGATGAAAAGAAAGTATATCCTGTTATTATCAACTCTAACCTTTCAGGATATGAAGAAGAGCGACTATTGGAAGTACTTCGTAAACACCGAGGTGCAATTGGCTATACCCTTGATGACCTTAAGGGGATTAGTCCATCTATCTGTCAACATACTATCAACCTTGAGCCCGATGCTAAACCAGTTGTTGATCATCAACGACGGTTGAACCCGAAGATGATGGATGTTGTAAGAACTGAGATTCTCAAGCTTCTAGCCGCAGGTATTATCTACCCTATAGCTGATAGTAAGTGGGTAAGCCCGGTACATTGTGTTCCTAAGAAAGGAGGTACAACTGTGGTTCCTAATGATAAGAATGAACTAATACCTTAGAGAATTATTATTGGATATAGAATGTGTATTGATTACAGGAAGCTGAACAAGGCAACCAGGAAGGATCACTACCCATTGCCGTTCATCGACCAAATGCTTGAAAGGTTATCCAAAAATACCCACTTTTGTTACCT
>LR738712.1:694144065-694171840 GCA_902687465.1 Secale cereale | reverse complement strand
TGGTTTCTATAGAAGATTTATTAAAGACTTTTCTAAGACTTCGAGACCCCTCACTAATCTTCTCCAGAAGGACGTTCCTTTTGTATTTGATGAAGATTGTAAGGAGGCTTTTGAAGTTCTTAAGAAAGCTTTAATAACCGCTCCTATAGTACAACCACCTGACTGGAATTTACCTTTTGAGATTATGTGTGATGCTAGTGATTTTGCTGTTGGAGCTGTTTTAGGGCAAAGGGTTGATAAGAAATTGAATGTTATACATTATGCTAGTAAAACCCTTGATAGTGCTCAAAAGAATTATGCTACTACTGAGAAGGAATTCTTAGCTGTAGTGTTTGCTTGTGATAAGTTTAGGCAGTATATTGTTGATTCCAAAGTTATTATTCATACTGACCATGCTGCCATTAAGTACCTTATGACAAAGAAGGATGCCAAGCCAAGACTTATCAGATGGGTACTCCTTCTTCAAGAATTTGATTTGCAGATTGTTGATACGAAAGGAGAAGACAATCCGGTGGCGGACAATCTTTCAAGGATGGAAGATATACCGCCTGATCCCATCTCAGTCAACGACAGTTTTCCAGACGAGCAACTTACCGTTGTAAAAGTACAATCTCTTTCCGATCCTTGGTTTGCAGATTATGCTAATTTTATCGTTGTGAAGTATTTGCCTCCAGGTTTAACATTTCAGCAAAGGAAGAAGTTCTTTCATGATTTGAGGCACTACTTTTGGGATGACCCACATCTTTTCAAAGAAGGTCCAGACGGGATCGTGAGAAGATGCATACCGAAACATGAGCAGAAGGACATTCTCAGACAATGTCATGATAGTCCCTATGGAGGACATCATGCCGGTGAGAGGACCGCACATAAGGTTCTTCAATCAGGTTTTTATTGGCCTACTCTCTTTAAGGATGCTAGAAATTATGTTTTAGCCTGTGATAAATGTCAGAGAGTTGGTAACATTAGTAGAAGGAATGAGATGCCTATGAATTACTCACTAGTGATTGAACCTTTTGATTGCTGGGGTTTTGATTTTATGGGTCCTTTTCCTTCTTCGCACAAGTACACTCACATTTTAGTAGCTATTGATTATGTGCCAAGTGGGTTGAAGCAATCCCCACTGAAAGTGCTGATCACAAGACATCTTTGAAAATGCTCAAAGATGTGATTTTCCCTAGGTTTGGTGTACCTAGGTATCTCATGACTGATGGAGGATCACACTTCACGCATTGAGCTTTTAGAAAAGCTTTAGCCAAGTACGATGTCAATCATAGAATTGCTTCACCGTACCATCCTCAAACTAGTGGGCAAGTTGAGCTCACCAATAGAGAGATCAAGTTGATCTTACAGAAGACAGTAAACAGAAATAGAAAGGACTAGTCAAATAAGTTAGGAGATGATTTGTGGGCGTATAGAACTGCTTACAAAAACCCCATGGGCATGTCCCCCTATAAGATGGTTTATGGCAAGGCTTGCCATTTGCCATTAGAATTAGAGCACAAAGCTTTCTGGGCTGTTAGAGAGCTTAATGCTGACCCAAAGTTAGCTGGTGAGAAGCGTCTCATGAACTTGACTTCTCTAGATGAGTGGAGAAGTGAAGCTTACGAGAGCGCTAAAATGTTCAAGGAAAAGGTAAAGAAGTGGCATGATAGGAGGATTCTGAAACATGAATTTAATGTTGGTGATAAAGTTTTGTTGTTTAGATCCCGTTTCAGGTTTTCTCCAGGCAAACTACTTTCCAGGTGGGAAGGGCCATTTCATATTGAAGAAGTCTATCGGTCTGGTGCAATCAAGATTAACAATTTTGAAGGCACCAAACCTCAAGTTGTGAATGGGCAAAGACTTAAGCATTACATAGCAGGAGACCCTGTCAATGTTGATGTGAATATGATATACCCAACAACTCACGAAGAACATGTTGCAGCCCTATTTCAGACAGCAGCAGAAGCAGAATAAGAAAAGGTATGTATTATGGTAAGGAAACATCGCGAACCGCCATAAAAGTTCCATATTATGAGTTTTTGCAAAATTAGGAAAATTCTAAGCCTAAGTGGAGCCGGAGACAAGCTCCAGGGGGCCCAGGAGCCCCCCTGGCGCGGCCTACCTCTTGGCCGCGCCGGGAGGCCGCCTGGGCACCCAGGAGTCTGCCTCCGACCCCACTTTAGCTTGTTACCTTCCTTTCTATGCAGAAATTTTTGCTATATATTTGCCCGGATTGTTCCGGTAACGTATCTCGCGATTTCGTGTGTTTCCTTTTCGATCTGTTTCTGCCAGGAAATCTTTTAGCTAGACCTAGGTGCCATGGCTTCCCCAAGTTCCCCCAAGGACAAGTTCGTCGTCAACGTCATCAACCCTTACCTCGCTGAGGTGAAGAAGCACCCTCAGGTTGTTCGGATGGAGGACGGTGTCCTCCATCAAGAAGATCTGAAGGGACCTATCAAGGAGGGGAGCATCCAGGCTAGGCTAGAAGAAGTGGAGCAAGAAGTCTTCAAGTACAAGAAGATGATCGAGCGTGGTGTTGAAGCTAACTTTGACATCATCAACGAGCTGAAGACCTACTTCCTGAAGGAGATGAAGGAGATGTGGAAAAGCATCACCGCATCTGAAGAAATAATTGAAGAGCTCCAAGGGCAAATTTATGATCTACATCACCAGAACTGTGAGTATGAACGAAGGTTTATGCGCATGGGTATGGGTGCTACATGCAGGATTCAGGAGACAAACTTCTCATATGAGACTGGAGAACCCCTTCCATGGAAGCGCTTCGCCGAGGACTACGTGATCAACGCCAACAAGAATGAGGAGTGAAATCTCCTTGGGTAATGGCATCCCCTTGGCTTGTTCCAAGCTTGGGGGAGTGCCCGGTATCTTTATCTTTATCTTTTGTCTTTTAGAGTCAAGTAGAGTCGTATCATGTCTAGGGAGGTTATTATATGAAATAGGTGTGTGCATTGAGGTCTATCACTCCTTCTGTGGAGAGATTGTATCCGTGAGTGTGGAGTCGTCTATGATGGAATATTAATGAGAAGTCTATTGGTTCCTTTGGTGCACTCGGTATTCTCTTCACGTAATCGACCTTATATGATGATTCTTATGGGGAGTATTGACCTTATATCAGGTATGGCTTTGAAAACTTTATTTAATCTTGGCAAACATAGCTTTGGTCATAACAACAAGCATGATTTTCTTAAAGTAGCGACATAGCCAAAACCTTTATGTTATTATGCTTGAAGTGTTATGCTGACAAGGAAGACAACTTGATGTGTTATGCTTATTTTAATGTTTATGCTTTATATTGCTTTGCATCTTAGTCATCATCAATTGTCTGTTCTCTCAAAGCCTTTGCTAGCCTAAACTCTGTACTAAGCGGAATTCTGCTTGTGCATCCATACCCTTAAACCAATACCTTCCATATGAGTCCACCATACCTTCCTATTCGTGGTATTCCACTACCACCTCCTAAAGTATAGAATTTATGTGTTATCCTTAAATGTTCAAAATCTTCTATTTTGTGCCCCTGTTTTAGCTCATGAGGAAGTAGTAGTTAATTCATGATCTTTTTAAGTTGGACAAGTTTTACCCCGGGATTGCATGTCTAATCTGCAAACCCCTAATACGAGGAGGAACTGGCATGAGTGCGCCCGGCTCATAAAAGATAATACAACAAACAAACCCTCCTTCACGCTATGTTCATGAGAAATCAGAAAACTTTGGCAGTGATAAACAAAGGAGATTAAGGGGATGTGATCGTCCCCGTGCGGGAGCCGTTCCTCAAAACTTGTCCAGTTTGAGAAGTAATTGAGTTATCTATTAGCATTCGTTGACAAATCATGCACCTCTCGAAACTTGTTTTCATTCTGTTTGATTTAAGGATATCACATGAGTTTTCCCTACTTCCCTAGAGCAGGGCCTATCTCTTAGTTTTAGGTTGAGTAAGTTATTCCTACTTCCTTCTATTCTTAAAGAGAGCAGACATTTGATGTTGACGAGGATTCATTCATATAAAGTTGCATTAAGATTTGTCATATCATATCCTTGTTGACATTATCATTTGATAAGTAAGTTGTTTGTCAAGCCCAGCTAAAGCAAACATCTTCCTTTGTGTTAACACTTTCACTTCTTGCCTAATAACATGTTCTTTCAAAAGCTTCAATTAATCTCATCAAAACATAAAGAGAAAGAGCAAAAGTAAAAGCTATTAGTTGTTCTTTGATCAAAGGACATGTTTGCCATGATTTGATGAGTTTCCTTAGCCCTACTTTCGATTATAAGTGTTACCACTCTTTTATAAGGGCCTTATGAGTTGAAGATTGATGTTGAGGATATTTGAGTTTGGTGAAGAAACTGTGATGCTTCTTGTCCGTATTCTATTTATCGACACTTCACTCTCTAAACTTGTGGACAGGTTTACCGAGCTCAGTATTCGCTTGGGGACAAGCGAGGTCTAAGCTTGGGGGTGTTGATACGTCCAAAATGCATCACTATTTTATATCGTAATTCATCCTTACTCATTGATATATTTCACATTACGATGATGTTCTTATGTTGTTTTGGCCTATTTTACACAGTTTGCTACTTTCCGGTGCCGAAGCAGCAGACGCAGGATTCAGCGGTAAAAAGTGGATGTTGAGTTGCTGAAGAAGAATACCTCCAAATTACCTGAAAATCGACGGAGGGTATTTTCCAGAAGGATCACGAAGATACGCAAAATAGCAACCAGAGGGGGGCCACAGCGTGCCCAGGCGGCCATCTGGCGCGGCCCCCACCCTGGCCGCGCTGGGAGGGCGCCTGGAGCCCTTGGCCCACTCCAGGCTCTCCCCTCTGGCCTATATACTCCTCGTCATCCAGAAACCCTAAAAGGGAGAGAGTTTACGGAGTTCCGCCGCCGCTCCATGGCGGAAACCTACAGAGAAGAAAAGCCATCTCCGGCGGGCAGATTCCGCCGGGGAGATCAACTCCCGGAAGGGGAGATCATCGCCATCGTCATCACCATCGTCACGGGCATCATCGAGATCATCATCAACATCATCCCCAACATCAGCACCATCTCCATCTTCATCCAATCTCATCTCACAATTGCAACTTGTGTTGTAATCCGTACTATCTATCATCTCTACTCTATCGGTGTTGATTACTACTTTGTGGTGAATGTTATTGAGTTTTGTTAGAGAAATATCATTGTGTCCAGATTTTTTATCATCCATCTATCTCCACTGATCATGATCTCTTTTATGTCTTGTGAGTAGTTACTTTAGTTCTTGAGGACATGGGAGAAGTCTTGTTGTTAGTAGTCATATGATGTTGAAGTAATATGTGTTGTTTGATACTTAAGTTGTGTTGTTATTTTCCTAGTGGTGTTGTGTGAGTCGAACACTCAACACTTCACCTTATTAAGGACCTAGGGGAATACATTGTGTACAAAGAATGCTTATGGTGGGTTGCCGGAGTGACAGAAACCTGAACCCCAGATCGCACGCTTTTGCACAAGGGAACAATAGATCATCGATCGTATTGCTATGGTTAGGCTTTTGCCTTAAATACTATCTTGTATTTGCGGATGCTTGCAAGGTGTTTAATCATAAGAGTGCACTCATCTTAGTCTAGAGGGTGTACTAGCATAGATCCACCCACTCAACACTTATCAACACATCACATAGTACCGATACGGAATATGGCGAATGCACATGACTACCTCTCCCGTGTGTCCTCAAGAACACTTTAGCCTTTATAAGTTCAGTTGCTAGGCCTCTCCTTTGCCCAGAAAGGATTGGGCCACTTGTTAATCTCGAGTGCCTTTTACTTTGCTCGCTTTTACTTTCCTGTTGCTTATATCAAGAAAACCCCTAAAAAGTTAACTTTCAGTGCTTGCAGTTATTCCTTGATCAGAATCACTTATCAATACCTTCTGCTCCTCATTGGGTTCGACACTCTTACTTATCGAAAACGCTGCAATAGATCCCTTACGGTTGTGGGTCATCAGCTAGTTTTCATCACGATCATCTGATTCCTGTTCAGTACTTTGATAATCTGGTATGTGGGTGGACCGGTGCTTGGTTGCTGTCCTTACTTGGACAAGCCTCCCACTTATGATTAATCTCTAATGCAAGCATCCGCAACTACAAAAGAAGTATTAAGGTAAACCTAACCATAGTATGAAACATATGGATCCAAATCAGCCCCTTACGAAGCAACACATAAACTAGGGTTTAAGCTTCTGTCACTCTAGCAACCCATCATCTACTTATTACTTCCCAATGCCTTCCTCTAGGCCCAAATAATGGTGAAGTGTCATGTACTCGACGTTCACATGACACAACTAGAGGAGAGACAACATACATCTCATCAAAATATCGAACGAATACCAAATTCACATGACTACTAATAGCAAGACTTCTCCCATGTCCTCAGGAACAAAAGTAACTACTCACAAGACATAATATTGTTCATGATCAGAGGGGTATTAATATGCATAATGGATCTGAACATATGATCTTCCACCAAATAAACCAACTAGCATCAACTACAAGGAGTAATGAACACTACTAGCAACGCACAGGTACTAATCTGAGGTTTGGGTACAAAGAATGGATACAAGAGATGAACTAGGGTTTGAGAGGAGATGGTGCTGGTGAAGATGTTGATGAAGATAGCCCTTCCTAAGATGGGAGAGTTGTTGGTGATGACGGCGGTGACGATTTCCCCCTCCCGGAGGGAAGTATCCCCGGCAGAACAGCTCTGCTGGAGCCCTAGATTGGTTTCCGCCTCGAGACGGCGGCGTCTGGTTCCGAAAGCCTTCTTATGATTTTTTTCTAGGTCAAAACAGCTCATATAGGAGAAGATGGGCATCGGGGGGCCTTTGGGGGGGGCACGAGATAGGGGAGCACGCCCAGAGAGGGGGGCGCGCCCTCCACCCTCGTGGACAGCAGGTGGCCCCCCTCGTGATCTTCTTCCGCCAGATATTTTTTATATTTTCTGAAATGGAGTTCTGTGAAGTTTCGGGGCTTTTGGAGTAGTGCAGAATAGGTTTCCAGCCCAAAATTCCAGCTGCCGGCATTCTCCCTCTTCATGTTAACCTTGTAAAATAAGAGAGAAAGGGCATAAGTATTGTGACAAAACATGTAATAACAGCCCATAATGCAATAAATATCAACATATAAGCATAATGCAAAATGGACGTATCACACCACCGGTGGCGCTCCAGAAGAACCACGCCGTCGGGGGATTGTGATACGTCTCCAACGTATCTATAATTTTTGATTGTTCCATGCTATTATTTATGAAGTCTTGGATGTTTAATGGGCTTTATCTTACATTTTTATATCATTTTTGGGACTAACCTACTAACCCAAAGGCCCAGTCCAGATTGCTGTTTTTTGCCTGTTTCAGGGTTTTGCAGAAAAAGAATATCAAGCGGAGTCTAAACGGAATGAAATCTTCGAAGGAGATATTTTTGGAGAAAATCACGCACGGAGAACTTGAGAACCATGTCAGAAGAGCCACGAGGGGCCCACGACGGTGGGGGGCGCACTCCCCTGCCTCTTGGGGCCCCCGTGACTCCCCCGGTGTCCTCCTTCCTCCTATATAAGTCTATGTACCCCAAAACAATCAGCAACAGAGCGAAAACCCGAATTCCATCACCGTAACCTTCTGTTCCCGTGAGATCCCATCTTAGAGCCTGTTCCGGAGCTCCACCGGAGGAGGATCCATCACGGAGTTCTTCTTCATCATCATCATCGCCCTCACCATGAGCTGTGAGTAGTTTACCACAGACCTTCGGGTCCATAACTAGTATCTAGATGGCTTCTTCTCTCTCTCTCTCTGGATCTCAATACAAAGTTCTCCTCGGTCTCCGAGGAGATCTATTCAATGTAATCTCTTTTTGCGGTGTGTTTGTCGAGATCCGGTGAATTGTGAGTTTATGATCAAGATTATCTATGAGAAATATTTGGTTCTTCTTTGAACTTTTTATGTGTGCTCATAATATCCTTGCAAGTCCCTTCGAATTATTGGTTTGGTTTGGCCTACTAGATCTATAGTTCTTGCAATGGGATAAGTGCTTGGCTTTGGGTTCAATCTTGCGGTGTCCTTTCCAAGTGACAGCAGGGTCAGCAAGGCACATATTGTATTGTTACCATCGAGGATAAAAAAATGGGGTTTATATCATATTGCTTAAGTTTATCCCTCTACATCAGGTCATCTTGCTGATGGCGTTACTCTGTTCTTATGAACTCAATACACTAGATGCATGCTGGATAGTGGTCGATGTGTGGAGTGATAGTAGTAGATGCAGAATCGTTTCGGTCTACTTGTCTCGGACATGATGCCTATATACAATGATCATGCCTAGATAGTCTCATAATTATTCACTTTTCTATCAATTGCTCGACAGTAATTTGTTTACCCGCGGTAGAATATCGCTATCATGAGAGAAGCCACTAGAGAACACTATGGCCCCCGGGTCTATTCTCAACATATCAATCTACATCTACTTTAATTTTATCGCTTTTATTTTTTGTTCTTATAAACGAAAATACCAAAAATATAAACTATCATCTCTATCAGATCTCACTTTCGTAAGTGACCGTAAATGGATTGACAACCCCTTATCACGTTGGCTGCGAAGTTCTTATTTGTTTGTGCAGGTGCGAGGGACTCGCGCGTGGTCTCCTACTTGATTGATACATTGGTTCTCAAAAACTGAGGAAAATACTTACAATACTGTGCTGCATCTCCCTTTCCTCTTCGAGGGAATACAACGCAAGCTCAAGAAGTAGCAAGAAGAATTTCTGGCGCCATTGCCGGGGAGGCTTACGCAAATGTCATATACCAAGTACCTATCACAAACCCTTATCCTTCGCATTACATTTATTTGCCTCTTGTTTTCCTCTCCCCCACTTCACCCTTGCCGTTTTATTTGCCCTTCTTCCGCCGTGTGTTTATCATTCGCTTGCTTCTTGTTTGCTTGTGTGCTGCTTGTCATCATGTCTAGCACACCTATCATTATCAACACTCCCGATAGTGAGGTCCTCAACTTTAAACAAAGGGAGGAAGAAAACTTAAAAGATGCCTGGTATAGAATTTGCAATGCTCAAAATAGATCTAATAGGAAGCTTTTCACTTTCGTGCTTCTTCGCAATTTTTATGTTGGCATAACTCCGTGGAATAGATTTATCTTAGATACCATTACCGGAGGGAATTTCTTGGGTAGCCATACCTTTGATTCTTATAATGCTTTAACTGAATTATTTGGCTCACCACCTCTTATGGTTAATGGGACCGTTTTAACTTTGGAGCATGTTATGCAACGGTTAGAAATCATTGAAAACAAAGTTGCTACGATAGAACTAGTAGAGAACTTGGATAGAAAAATCCATAATGAAATTACTCAATATGGATCCAAGGTAGGAGTTGTTCTGAAAAATCTGAAGGAAAAGGAGCCCATAGTTAAAGAAAAGCTAGATCAGGATTCCACTAGAATCAATAAGCTTGAGGATATTATTACTAATTTGGGCTCTGCTCTTTCCGCTATAATAACTACTCCAAATACCTCTACCTCTAAATTATCTAAGTTCATGTATGTCCCTAAAGACAAGGGTGAAACATCTAGAATTGTGGATCTCAAATCCATAAGTGTTCACCCTAATTTTCTTGCTTTTGCAAGAGACCCATTTGACACTTTAGAATTTCTTGATTTCTTGCCAAAGAGTTTGATTATTAGTAGGGACAAAGGAGTGCCTAAGAATCATAAGTGCTTAATCAAAGAATTTCCTTCCAAAGATGGCCATACCTAGATTTATCTTGTATCGTGCCTAGCTAGGGGCGTAAAACGATAGCGCTTGTTGGGAGGCAACTCAATTATATATTTTTTGTTCTTGTTGCTGTTAGGGAATAAATATTGAATCTAGCCTCTGATTAGATGTGGTTTCATGTTTTGTTTAGTGTTTGTGCCAAGTAGAACCTTTGGGAAGATGTGTGTGATGTTTATGCGATCTTGCTGTGAAAAACAGAATTGTTAGCACTCGCTAGAATGGTCGTCAGATTTTACTGGAGCGTGCTATTTAGTTGATTATTATTGCAGATGATTAATAGACAAATTCCTCACATTTACCAATTTAGTTTAAATTTTTTGGAGTTACAGAAGTATGCGAAACCTGCAGATTACAACAGACTGTTCTGTTTTTGACAGATTCTGTTTTTCGTGTGTTGTTTGCTTATTTCAATGCTTCTATGAGTAATATTTGGAGGTATGAACAACAGAGAAATTGGAATACAGTAGGTTTAACGCCAATATAAACAAAGAATGAATAGATTGCAGTACCTTTGAGTAGTGGTTTGTTTTCTTATACTAACGGAGCTCGCAAGAATTTTTGTCGAAGTTTTGTGTTGTGAAGTTTTCAAGTTTTGAGTATTGCTTTGATGGACTACGGAACAAAGAGTAGCAAAGGCCTCAACTTGGGGATGACCATGGCACCCCAAGTAAAATGCAAGGATAATCAAAATCCTAAGCTTGGGGATGCCCCGAGAAGGCATTGTTGGGGAATGTAGCAGAATTCAAAAAATTTCCTACGCTTCACCAAGATCAATCTGAGGAGTCATCTAGCAACGAGCATAAAGGAGTGCATCTACATACCCTTTGTAGATCGCGTGCGGAAGCGTTCGAAGGAACGTGGATGAAGTAGCCGTACTCTTCGTGATCCTTGTCACCGATGATCCCAGCGCTGAACGGACGGCACCTCCGCGTTCAACACACGTACAGTACAGCGACGTCTCCTCCTTCTTGATCCAGCAAGGGGGGAGGAGAGGTTGACGGAGATCCAGCAGCACGACGGCGTGATGGTGGATGCAACAGGAAAAGCTGCAGGGCTTCGCCGGCGCCCTGCGGGAGGAGTTGGAAGTGTGACGGGAGGGGGGAGAGGCGCCAGAGGCTTGGGGTGCGGCTGCCCTCTCCCCCACTATATATAGGGGCCAGGGGGGCGCCGGCCCTAGGATATCCAATCTCCTAGGGGGGCGGCGGCCAGAGGGGGGAAACTTGCCCCCCAAGGCATAGGGGGCGCCCCCTCCCCCTAGGGTTTCAACCCTAGGCGCATGGAGGGGGCCCATGTGGGTGCGCGAGCCCACCAGGGGCTGGCCCCCTTCCCCTTGCGGCCTACGGGACCCTCCGGGATGGGTGGCCCCACCCGGTGGACCCCCGGGACCCCTCCGGTGGACCCGGGACACTCCCGGCGACCCCCGGAGTTCACCCAATGGCCGAAACTGGACTTCCTATATATCATTCTTTACCTCCGGACCATTCCGGAACTCCTCGTGACGTCCGGGATCTCATCCGGGACTCCGAACAACATTCGGGTTTCCATGTGCATGTATCTCTACAACCCTAGCGTCACCGAACCTTAAGTGTGTAGACCCTACGGGTTCGGGAGACACACAGACATGACCGAGACGACTCTCCGGTCAATAACCAACAGCGGGATCTGGATACCCATGTTGGTTCCCACGTGTTCCTCGATGATCTCATCGGATGAACCACTGTGTCAAGGATTCACTCAATCCTGTATGTTATTCCCTTTGTCTATCGGTACGGTACTTGCCCGAGATTCGATCGTCGGTATGCCCGATACCTCGTTCAATCTCGTCATGGCAAGTCTCTTTACTCGTTCCGTAATCCATCATCCCGTGACTAACTCCTTAGTCACTTTGAGCTCTTTATTATGATGTCTTACCGAGTGGGCCCAGAGGTACCTCTCCGTCATACGGAGTGACAATATCCCAGTCTTGGTTCGTACCAACTCAACAGACACTTTCGGAGATACCCATTGCGTACCTTTATAGCCACCCAGTTACGTTGTGAAGTTTGGCACACCCAAAGTATTCCTACGGTATCCGGGAGTTGCACAACCTCATGGTCTAAGGAATAAATACTTGACACTAGAAAAGCTTATGCATTACGAACTATACGATCTCGTGCTAGGCTTAGGATTGGGTCTTGTCCATCACATCATTCTCTTAATGATGTGATCCCGTTATCAATGACATCCAATGTCCATGGTCAGGAAACCATGACCATCTGTTGATCAACGAGCTAGTAACTAGAGGCTTACCAGGGACACGTTGTGGTCTATGTATTCACACATGTATCGCTGTTTCCGTACAATACAATTCAAGCATGAATAACAGACAATTATCATGAACAAGGAAATATAATAATAATACTTTTATTATTGCCTCTGGGGCATATTTCCAACAGTCTCCCACTTGCACTAGAGTCAATAATCTAGGGACATTGTGATGAATCGAACACCCATAGAGTTCTGGTGTTCATCATGTTTTGCCCGTGGAAGAGGTTTAGTCAACGGGTCTGCAACATTCAGATCCGTATGCTCTTTACAAATATCTATGTCTCCATCTTGAACATAATTCCGGATGGAGTTGAAACGGCGCTTGATGTGCTTGGTCTTCTTGTGAAACCTGGGCTCCTTGGTAATGGCAGTAGCTCCAGTGTTGTCACAGAACAGAGTCATCGGGCTTGACGCGCTTGGAATGACTCCTAGGTCAGTGATGAACTCCTTCATCCAGACTCCTTCTTGTGCTGCTTCGCAAGCAGCTATGTACTCCGCTTCACATGTAGAATGCGCCACGACGCTCTGCTTGCAACTGCACCAGCTGACTGCTCCACTATTCAAAATATACACGTATCCTGTTTGTGACTTAGAGTCATCCAGATCTGTGTCGAAGCCAGGGCCGGTCCTGAGATTTCGGAGGCCCGGGGCGAAACTATAATCCGGGGCCCCTTAATATAATTACCAGACTAATACTCAGTTTGTCACTATTTACATGGCGTTATCGTTTTTCGTGATTAAATTGACTATAAATTTCACAAATAATATATATATATATATTAAAAAAAATTATACCATTTCAAAATGTATTTTCAATATAAATTTGCTACTGTATATACTCCCTCCGTCCCAAAATTCTTGTCTTCAATTTGTCCAAATACGGATGTATCTAGTCACGTCTTAGTGTTAGGTACTTTCCTATCTAGACAAATTTAAGACAAGAATTTTGGGACGAAGGGAGTAATTTTTATGACACATAACCCACATTTTGTTGGTCAAACTTGGTCCCTCAATACGTATGTGCAATGCAAATATAGATGAAGGAGTAATAATTAATATGCATATGCATCAAATTGTTCCAATAAATACTTGAAGTACTAAAATTTCTTCAGTTCTAGCACTTCTTTTTATGGTCCTTTGATCGTTATCAAGATTATCCTAATTTGTTAGATCAAACCTATCCAAAGTACAAAATTGATTTTGTGTCAAGACTAGCACTTTTTATAACAAAATGAATTGCTCATACTCACTCACATTGGTACCAGCTGTTGATTTCTCTCATCTTCAGAATTAGCATTAGTTGTTACTCCACAACAAGTCGTCTGGATTTCTTCAACTGCCCATATTGCTCTTAATAAACTGCCAATGGATCCTGTATAATTCTTTCAACTTATCTGCTCGTTTTCTCTTCTTCTTTTTTTCCTTCCTCACCACGGGCTGCATACATTTAGATGAAACGGATATACAGTAATAAAATATGAAAGCAATCAGCATTTGGAAACTGACACAAAGTTATAAAGGTATTGGATCGGTCCAGTAAAATCTTACCGATCATCAACTCACACGGAGGTCACGTTTGACGCCAGATCATCAACTCACGCAGCGACGCAGGTTGTAGTATAGATCCATCAGCACGTACGTATTGCAAAAAGAGTTGATTTGTTGGTAATTGATTGGAGTTGCCACAGGAGTTGGAGGTGCGTGAGGATAGGGTTGAGGAGTGTTGTGCAGGGACAGTCGGACAGAGATGGAGAAATCTTGGGAGGAGAAGGTTACGCCGCAAGAGATCCTCCTGAATTGAAGCGTCGCACGTAGGGAGATGTCGGCGAGCGAACAACTTGCGTCGGCGCGTCTGATTGTGTGCTACTCAAGGGAAGGCCCAGTATAGAAACCCATCTGCTGGGGGCCCCTTTGGGGTCGGGGGCCCGGGGCTGCCGCCCCTCTCGCCCCCCCTCAGGGCCGGGCCTGGTCGATGCTAGCATCGACGTAACCCTTTACGACGAGCTCTTCGTCACCTGCATAAACGAGAAACATATCCTTAGTCCTCTTCAGGTACTTTAGGATGTTCTTGACCGCTGTCCAATTTTCCATACCGGGATCACTTTGGTACCTCCCTACCAAACTTATGGCAAGGTTCACATCAGGTCTGGTACGCAACAAGGCATACATGATAGAACCTATGGCCGAGGCATAGGGAATGACACTCATCTTTTCTCTGTCTTCTGCCATGGTCGGGGACTGAGCCTTGCTCAATCTCATACCTTGCAAAACAGGCAAGAACCCCTTCTTGGACTTATCCATATTGAACTTCTTCAATATCTTGTCTAGGTATGTGCTTTGTGAAAGACCAATGAGGCGTCTTGATCTATCTCTATAGATTTTGATGCCTAATATGTAAGCAGCTTCTCCAAGGTCCTTCATTGAAAAACTCTTATTCAAGTAGGCCTTTATGCTCTCCAAGAATTCTATATCATTTCCCATCAGCAATATGTCATCCACATATAATATGAGAAATGCTACAGAGCTCCCACTCACTTTCTTGTAGATACAGGCTTCTCCCCAAGTCTGTATAAAGCCAAACACTTTGATCACATCATTAAAGCGAATATTCCAACTCCGAGATGCTTGCACCAGTCCGTATATCGAGCGCTGGAGCTTGCATACCTTGTTAGGATTCTCTGGATCGACAAAACCTTCCGGCTGCATCATATATAGTTCTTCCTTGAAGAAACCATTAAGGAATGCCATTTTGACGTCCATTTGCCATATCTCATAATCATAGAATGCGACAATTCCTAACATGATTCGGACTGACTTCAGCATCGCTACGGGAGAGAAAGTCTCTTCGTAGTCAATCCCTTGAACTTGTCGATAACTTAGCGACAAGCCGAGCCTTATAGATGGTCACATTACCATCCGCGCCAGTCTTCTTCTTAAATATCCATTTATTTTCTATAGTGTGCCTATCATCGGGAAAGTCCACCAAAGTCCATACTTTGTTTTCATACATGGATTCTATCTCGAATTTCATGGCTCCAAGCCATTTATTGGAATCCGGGCCCGCCATCGCTTCTTCATAGTTCGAAGGTTCACCGTTGTCTAACAACATGATTTCCATGACAGGGTTGCCGTACCACTCTGGTGCGGAACGTGTCCTTGTGGACCTTCGAAGTTTAGTAGTAACTTGATCTGTATCTTCATGATCATCATCATTAACTTCCTCCCTTGTCGGTGCAGGCACCTCAGGAACAATTTCCTGCGCTGCGCTACTTTTCGGTTCGGGAGGGGTGACTGTCACCTCATCAAGTTCTACTTTCCTCCCACTTACTTCTTCCGAGAGAAACTCTTTCTACAGAAAGGATCCATTCTTGGCAACAAAGACCTTGCCTTTGGATCTGTGGTAGAAGGTGTACCCAATCGTTTCCTTTGGGTATCCTATGAAGACGCATTTTTCCGATTTGGGTTCGAGCTTTTTAGGTTGAAGTTTCTTGACATAAGCATCGCAACCCCAAACTTTCAGAAACAACAGCTTAGGTTTCTTGCCAAACCAAAGTTCATACGGTGTCGTCTCAACGGATTTCGATGGAGCCCTATTTAAAGTGAATGTGGCAGTCTCTAAAGCATAACCCCAAAAAGATAGAGGTAAGTCAGTGAGAGACATCATAGATCGCACCATGTCCAACAGAGTACGATTTCGACGTTCGGACACACCGTTACGCTGAGGTGTTCCGGGCGGTGTCAATTGTGAAACAATTTCATAGTTCCTAAGGTGCGTGCCAAATTCATGACTTAAATATTCACCCCCACGATCCGATCGCAAGAACTTTATTTTTCTGTCACGTTGATTCTCAACCTCATTCTGAAATTCCTTGAACTTTTCATAGGTCTTAGACTTGTGCTTCATCAAATAGATATACCCATATCTACTCAAGTCATCTGTGAGGGTGAGACCATAACGATAGCCTCCGCAAGCCTGAACACTCATTGGACCGCACACATCGGTATGTATGATTTCCAATAAGTTGGTTGCTCGCTCCATTGTTCCGGAGAACGGAGTCTTGGTCATCTTGCCCAAGAGCCATGGTTCGCACGTGTCAAATGATTCATAATCAAGGGACTCCAGAAGTCCATCTGCATGAAGCTTCTTCATACGTTTGACACCAATATGACCAAGGCGGCAATGCCACAAGTATGTGGGACTATCATTGTCAACTTTACATCTTTTGGCGTTCACACTATGAATATGTGTATCATCACGATCGAGATTCATCAAAAATAAACCATTGACCAGCGGGGCATGACCATAAAACATATCTCTCAAATAAATAGAACAACCATTATTCTTGGATTTAAATGAGTAGCCATCTCGCATCAAACGAGATCCAAATACAATGTTCATGCTCAAAGCTGCTACTAAATAACAATTATTAAGGTTTAAAACTAATCCCGAGGGTAGATGTAGAGGCAGCGTGCCGACGGCGATCACATCGACCTTGGAACCATTCCCGACGCGCATCCTCATCTCGTCCTTCGCCAGTCTCCGCTTATTCCGCAGCTCCTGCTTTGAGTTACAAATATGAGCAACTGCACCGATATCAAATACCCAGGAGCTACTACGAGCGCTTGTAAGGTACACATCAATAACATGTATATCATATATACCTTTGACGTTGCCGGCCTTCTTGTCTGCTAAGTATTTGAGGCAGTTCCGCTTCCAGTGACCCATTCCCTTGCAATAAAAGCATTCAGTCTCAGGCTTGGGTCCATACTTTGGCTTCTTCCCGGCAACTGGCTTACCGGGCGCGGCAACTCCCTTGCCGTCCTTCTTGAAGTTCTTCTTACCCTTGCCCTTCTTGAACTTAGTGGTTTTATTAACCATCAACACTTGATGCTCTTTCTTGATCTCCACCTCCGCTGATTTCATCATTGAATACACCTCGGGAATGGACTTCTCCATCCCTTGCATATTGAAGTTCAACATGAAGCTCTTGTAGCTAGGTGGGAGCGACTGGAGGATTCTGTCAACGACCGCTTCGTTTGGGAGATTCATTCCCAACTGAGACAAGCGGTTGTGCAACCCAGAAATCTTGAGTATATGCTCACTGACATAACTGTTTTCATCCATCTTACAGCTATAGAATGCGTTGGAGAAATCATATCTCTCAACTCGGGCATGAGCCTGGAAAACCATTTTCAGCTCTTGGAACATCTCATATGCCCCGTGGTGCTCAAAACGCTTTTGGAGCCCCGATTCTAAGCTGTAGAGCATGCCGCACTGAACCAGGGAGTAATCATCACAACGCGACTGCCAAGCGTTCATAACATCTTGGTTTGCCGGGGCGGGAGCGTCACCTAGCAGTGCTTCTAGGACATAAGTTTTCTTGGCAGCTATGAGGATGATCCTCAGGTTACGGACCCAGTCTGTATAGTTGCTACCATCGTCTTTCAGCTTGGATTTCTCTAGGAACGCGTTGAAGTTGAGGGTGACATGAGCGTGGGCCATTTGATCTACCAGACATATTGTAAAGAACTTATACTAAGTTCATGATAATTAAGTTCATCTAATCAAATTATAATGAACTCCCACTCAGATTGACATATCTCGAGTCTTCTAAGTGATACATGATCCGAATCGACTAGCCCGTGTCTGATCATCACGTGAGACGGACTAGTCATCAACGGTGAACATCTTTCATGTTGATCGTATCTTCTATACGACTCATGTTTGACGTTTTGGTCTTCCGTGTTCCGAGGCCATGTCTGTACATGCTAGGCTCGTCAAGTGAACCCTAAGTGTTTTGCGTGTGTAAATCTGACTTACACCCGTTGTATGCGAACGTTAGAGCCTATCACACCCGATCATCACGTGGTGCTTGGGAACAACGATCCTTAGCAACGGTGCACAGTTATGGGGAACACAATTCTTGAAATTTTAGTGAGAGATCATCTTATTTACTACCGTCGTTCTAAGTAAACAAGATGCATAAACATGATAAACATCACATGCAATCAAATAAAGTGACATGATATGGCCAATATCATCTTGCTCCTTCGATCTCCATCTCTGGGGCACCATGATCATCTTTGTCACCGGCACGACACCATGATCTCCATCATCGTATCTTCATGAAGTCGTCACGCCAACTATTACTTCTACTACTATGGCTAACGTTTAGCAATAAAGTAAAGTAATTACATGGCGTTATTCAGTGACACGCAGGTCATACAATAATTAAGACAACTCCTATGGCTCCTGCCGGTTGTCATTTTCATCGACATGCAAGTCGTGAATCCCTATTACAAGAACATGATCAATCTCATACTTCACATATATCATTCATCACATCTTCTTGGACATACCACATCACATAGCACATGCTGCAAGAACAAGTTCGACGACCTCTAATTGTTGTTGCAAGTTTTTACGTGGCTTCTATAGGTTTTCTAGCAAGAACGTTTCTTACCTACGCCAGTACCACAACGTGATTTGTCAATTCCTATTTACCCTTCATAAGGACCGTGTTCATCGAATCCGATCCGACTAAAGTGGGAGAGACAGACACCCGCCAGCCACCTTATGCAACTAGTACATGTCTGTCGGTGGAACCAGTCTCACGTAAGCGTATGTGTAAGGTCAGTCCGGGCCGCTTCATCCCACGATGCCGCCGAATCAAGATTGGACTAGTAATGGCAAGAAAATTGAACAAACTCAACACCCACAACTTGTTTGTGTTCTACTCATGCAAGATGCTACGCAAAGACCTAGCTCAGATGCCACTGTTGGGGAACGTAGCAGAATTCAAAAAATTTCCTACGCTTCACCAAGATCAATCTAAGGATTCATCTAGCGACGAGCATAAAGGAGTGCATCTACATACCCTTTGTAGATCGTGTGCGGAATTGTTCGAAGGAACGTGGATGAAGTAGTCGTACTCTTCGTTATCCTCGTCACCGATGATTCCAGCGCCGAACGGACGGCACCTCCGCGTTCAACACACGTACGGTACAACGACGTCTCCTACTTCTTGATCCAGCAAGGGGGGAGGAGAGGTTGACGGAGATCCAGCAGCACCACGGCGTGGTGGTGGATGCAACAGGAAAAGCTGCAGGGCTTCACCGGCGCCCTGCGGGAGGAGTTGGAAGTGTGACGGGAGGGGGGAGAGGTGCCAGAGGCTTGGGGTGCGGCTTCCCTATCCCCCCCACTATATATAGGGGCCAAGGGGGGGGGCGCCGGCCCTAGGAGATCCAATCTCCTAGGGGGGCGGCGGCCAGAGGGGGGAAACTTGGCCCCCAAGGCATAGGGGGCGCCCCCTCCCCCTAGGGTTTCAACCCTCGGCGCATGAAGGGGGGCCCATGTTGGTGCGCCAGCCCACCAGGGGCTGGCCCCCTTCTCCTTGCGGCCTACGGGGCCCTCCGGGATGTGTGGCCCCACCCGGCGGACCCCCGGGACCCCTCCGGTGGACCCGGGACACTCCCGGCGACCCACGGAGTTCACCCGATGGCCGAAACTGGACTTCCTATATATCATTCTTTACCTCCGGATCATTCCGGAACTCCTCGTGACGTCCGGGATCTCATCCGGGACTCCGAACAACATTCGGATTTCCATGTGCATGTATCTCTACAACCCTAGCGTCACCGAACCTTAAGTGTGTAGACCCTACGGGTTCGGCAGACACGCAGACATGACCGAGATGACTCTCTGGATACCCATGTTGGTTCCCACGTGTTCCTCGATGATCTCATCGAATGAACCACTGTGTCAAGGATTCACTCAATCCCGTATGTTATTCCCTGTGTCTATCGGTACGATACTTGCCCGAGATTCGATCGTCGGTATGCCCGATACCTCGTTCAATCTCGTCATGGCAAGTCTCTTTACTCGTTCCGTAATCCATCATCCCGTGACTAACTCCTTAGTCACTTTGAGCTCTTTATGATGATGTCTTACTGAGAGGGCCCAGAGGTACCTCTCCTTCATACGGAGTGACAATATCCCAGTCTTGGTTCGTACCAACTCAACAGACACTTTCAGAGATACCCATTGCGTACCTTTATAGCCACCCAGTTACGTTGTGACATTTGGCACACCCAAAGTATTCCTACGGTATCCGGGAGTTGCACAACCTCATGGTCTAAGGAATAAATACTTGACACTAGAAAAGCTTATGCATTACGAACTATACGATCTCGTGCTAGGCTTAGGATTGGGTCTTGTCCATCACATCATTCTCCTAATGATGTGATCCCGTTATCAATGACATCCAATGTCCATGGTCAGGAAACCGTGACCATCTGTTGATCAACGAGCTAGTAACTAGAGGCTTACCAGGGACACGTTGTGGTCTATGTATTCACACATGTATCGTTGTTTCCGTACGATACAATTCAAGCATGAATAACAGACAATTATCACGAACAAGGAAATATAATTATAATACTTTTATTATTGCCTCTAGGGCATATTTCCAACAGGCATCCCCTCTTTCGTCTTCATCCATCGGTAACTATACTTGGAGCTATATTTTTATTCACCACATGATATGTGTTTTGCTTGGAGCGTCTTGTATAATTTGAGTCTTTGCTTGTTAGTTTGTCAAAATCATCCTTGCTAGAAACACCTATTTGAGAGAGTTAAATATGGCCTAGGAATTGTTAGAACACTCTATGTGCTTCACTTATGTCTTTTGAGTTGAATAGTTTTTGCTCTAGTGCTTCACTTATATCTTTTAGAGCACGGTGGTGGTTATATTTTGTAGAAATTGTTGAAATCTCATGCTTCACTTATATCTATTTGAGAGTCTATTAAAACAGCATGGTAATGTGTTTAGGTTATAAAACTAGTCTTCACATGATAGACATCCAATGTCAATGTAGTAACAAAATTCACACTAAGTGCATTGAATAGAATGAGATGTTGGATGCTTGATAATTGTTTTGAGATATGAGGATAGTGATATTAGAGTCATACTAGTGGAGTTATTATGAAATTGAGAAATACTTGTGTTAAGGTTAGTGATTCCCGTAGCATGCACGTATGGTGAACCTCTATGTGACGAAGTTAGAGCATGAAGTATTTGTAAAGTGCCAACCTTTGTGTGGAGGTCGGGGGCGCGCGATGGTTAACTCCTACCAACCTCCCCCCTAGGAGAATGCGTTGATTGCTTTGTTTTGATGACTCGTAGATTTTTGCAATAAGTATATGTGTTCTTATGACTAATGTTGAGTCCATGGATTATACGCACTCTCACCCTTCCACCATTGCTAGCCTCTCTTGTACCGCACAACTTTCGCCGGTACCGTAAACCCACTACATATCCTTCCTCAAAATAACCACCATATCATTCCTTAAAACAGCCACCATACCTACCTATCATGGCATTTCCATAGCCATTCCGAGATATATTTCCATGCAACTTTCCACCGTTCCGTTCACGCATCATATTGTCATATTGCCATGCATGATCATGTAGTTGACATCGTATTTGTGGCAAAGCCACAATGCTTAATTTTTCATACATGTCACTCTTGTTTCATTGCATATATCGGTACACCGCCGGAGGCATTCATATAGAGTCATACTTTATTGTAGTATCGAATTGTAATATCGAGTTGTAATATCGAGTTGTAATGAAAGTGTGATGATCATCATTATTAGAGCATTGTCCCATGGGAGGAAAGGCTAAATCTATAAAGCCCCTCCGCAAGAAAAAAAAGAAAAAAAGAAAGGCCAATGAAAAAAAGAAAGGCCCAAAAAAAAGAAAAAAAGAAAAAAAGAAAACAAAAAAAGGGACAATTGCTACTATATTTTTTCCACACTTGTGCTTCAAAGTAGCACCATGTTCTTCATTGTAGAGAGTCTCATGTTTAGTCACTTTCATATACTAGTGGGAATTTTCATTATAGAACTTGGCTTGTATATTCCAACGATGGGCTTCCTCAAATGCCCTAGGTCTTTGTGATAAAGCAAGTTGGATGCACACCCACTAGTTTCTTCTGTTGAGCTTTCATACATTTTTAGCTCTAGTGCATCCGTTGCATGGCAATCCCTACTCACTCACATTGATATCTATTGATGGGCATCTCCATAGCCCGTTGATACGCCTAGTCGATGTGAGACTATCTCCCTCATTTTTGTCTTCTCCACAACCACCTCTATATTCCACCCATAGTGCTATATCCATGGCTCATGCTCATGTATTGCGTGAAAGTTGAAAGGGTTGAAAGAATAGAGTATGAAAACAAGTGCTTGGCTGAAATCGGGGTTGTGCATGATATGAATATTTTGTGTGATGAAGAGGGAGCATAGCTAGACTATATGATTTTGTAGGGATAACTTTCTTTAGCCATAGTATTTTGAGAAGACATGATTGCTTTGTTAGTATGCTTGAAGTATTACTATTTCTTATGTCAATATAGACTTTTATCTTGAATCTTTCAGATCTGAATATTCATGCCACAGTTAAGAGAATTACATTGAAAAACTATGTTGGTTAGCATTCCACATCAAAAATTCTTTCTTTATGATTTACCTACTCGAGGACGAGCAGGAATTAAGCTTGGGGATGCTTGATACATCTCCAACGTATCTATAATTTTTTATTGTTCCATGCTATTATTTATGAAGTCTTGGATGTTTAATGAGCTTTATCTTACACTTTTATATCATTTTTGGGACTAACCTACTAACCCAAAGGCCCAGTCCAGATTGCTATTTTTTTTCCTGTTTCAGGGTTTTGCAGAAAAAGAATATCAAACGGAGTCCAAACGGAATGAAACCTTTGCAAGAGATATTTTTGGAGAAAATCACGCACGGAGAACTTGAGAACCACGTCAGAAGAGCCACGAGGGGCCCACGAGGGTGGGGGCGCGCACCCCTTCCCAGGGCGTGCCCCCTGCCTCGTTGGGCCCCCGTGACTCCCCCGGTGTCCTCCTTCCTCCTATATAAGTCTACGTACCCCGAAACCATCAGCAACAGAGAGAAAACCCTAATTCCACCGCCGTAACCTTCTATTCCCATGAGATCCCATCTTGGAGCCTGTTCCGGAGCTCCAACAGAGGGGGATCCATCACGAAGTTCATCATCATCGCCCTCACCATGAGTTGTGAGTAGTTTACCATAGACCTTCGGGTCCATAGCTAGTATCTAGATGGCTTCTTCTCTCTCTCTGGATCTCAATACAAAGTTCTCCTCGGTCTTCTAGGAGATATATTCGATGTAATATCTGTTTGCGGTGTGTTTGTCGAGATTCGATGAATTGTGAGTTCATGATCAAGATTATCTATGAGAAATATTTGGTTCTTCTCTGAACTTTTTATGTGTGCTCATAATATCCTTGCAAGTCTCTTCGAATTATTGGTTTGGTTTGGCCTACTAGATCTATAGTTCTTGCAATGGGAGAAGTGCTTGGCTTTGGGTTCAATCTTGCGGTGTCCTTTCCAAGTGACACTAGGGGCAGCAAGGCACGTATTGTATTGTTTCCAACGAGGATAAAAAGATGGGGTTTATATCATATTGCTTGAGTTTATCCCTCTACATCATGTCATCTTGCTTAAGGCGTTACTCTGTTCTTATGAACTCAATACACTAGATGCATGCTGGATAGCGGTCGATGTGTGGAGTAATAGTAGTAGATGCAGAATCGTTTCGGTCTACTTGTCTCCGACGTGATGCCTATATACAATGATCATGCCTAGATAGTCTCATAATTCTTCGCTTTTCTATCAATTGCTCGACAGTAATTTGTTTACCCGCCGTAGAATATCGCTATCATGAGAGAAGCCACTAGAGAACACTATGGCCCCCGGGTCTATTCTCAACATATCAATCTACATCTACTTTACTTTTATCGCTTTTATTTTCTATTCTTGTAAACGAAAATACCAAAAATATAAACTATCATCTCTATCAGATCTCACTTTCGTAAGTGACCGTAAAGGGATTGACAACCCCTTATCGCGTTGGCTGCGGAGTTCTTATTTGTTTCTGCAGGTGCGAGGGACTCGCGCGTGGTATCCTACTGGATTGATACCTTGGTTCTCAAAAACTGAGGGAAATACTTACGCTATATTGCTGCATCTCCCTTTCCTCCTCGTGGGAATACAACGCAAGCTCAACAAGTAGCAGATTGCAGGTGGGAGGAGATGGGATTGGGGTAGGGTCGCCTCACTCACCTGGTAGGTAGAGGGCAGACGTCAGGGAGGGGCCGGCGTGTCCGAGCGACGTGAGCATCAAGTCAAGAACTTTTAGACCATGTCCGCACAATATCCCTATCCTATTGAACATTCCACAACTACAAGAAACCTTTTGGGTCGAAGGATCACCTATCACTATGTGCTCCTCCTCAAACTGCAAATCACCAAGTAAACTCCCAATGGCTATAGCAAATTTGTTATTTCCATCCAATACTCTAGAACATGCAACCATGGATCTTTCATACTCACCTTGGAAAGCTTCAAAAATAATTGGAGTGTACACTTTGCTTGCTTGCACCAACATAGGGGTGCACATCTTAATTCTTGGCAACTTTTTCCTCGCCTCGAATTCTTAATCCAATTCGTTTGTTCTTTTTACTTCCACCGTCCTCTCAAAATGCATCAAGAATCGAACAATATGAAAATCTGATTTCAAATGATTCTTCAACGCATTGTTGAAGCTCTCACATAATTGTGTGCTTCTCACTCCCAAACTAAAGACATCTCTCATAAAGCATTCAGCCCATTTTTCTTTCACCTTGTAGATACTATCCAACCAAGTTTGCTTATGCACTTTTAGCCTCATATTGTCAAACGCTTCTTGAAACACTGCCTTGTCCTCATAATCGTACATACAAGCACTAAAATCAGTGAGAATATGAGACTCTTCCTCCTCTTCTTCCTCCACCTCGTCTTTCTCTTCCACTTCATCTTTATCGTCATCCTTCACTAGAGATAAATGTTTGCAAGCATTTTGCATTATGTGAAAGGTGCACAATCCATGATATGACTCCGAAAAGACTATCTCTATAGCTTTCCCCATTGCTATATCTTGATCTGTATAAATAGTCTTAGGTTGCCTTCCATTATGCGCAGCTAGAAATGTCTCAAAGAGCCATATAAATGAGTCATGTGTTTCATCAAACATGAATGCAGCACCAAATATGGTAGTTTCTCTAAAGTGGTTGAGCCCAAGAAAAATACCAAATGACCAATACTCTTTGTTTGTGCCAAATATAGTGTCAAATGTGACAACATCACCAAAGTGTGCATAGTTAAGTAGCATTTTAGTATCTACCCAGAATATGTTGGCTATATTCTCCTCACAACCCAACTACAAAGTATATTGGAATGATGGATTCTCGGCTATTTTGTCACGGAAAAACTTCGACATACTACCGGCTTGTCCATAAGCCAACTCTCTGTGCCGCTTGCTTCGTAAATGATTTTTTTGGTCACGGCAAGTGTAACCAAGGTTCATGGGCCCACCAACTTTACGACAAGAAAACTCATGTGAAGATTTTGGCATGATTCCATAATCATCGGTGGTTTCTATCTCGAAAGCTTGTACTTCTAAAATATTTCTTTGTGATGCCAACAAGTGGCGTGTTTGTGGCAACTTAAGGTAGTGGTTGTGTTCCAGCTCAACATCTGTAACTTCATAATTTTCTGCAGCTCGATCCAATCTAATAACCATCTGAACTCTACAATTATTTCTTGTTTCAGCTCTAAAATGTTTTGGCTCACGGCCATTTTGCCCTTTTCTTCTAATGCCCTCATTGGAACAAACAAATCTACATGAAGTCGCCTTTCCATCAAATTTGCTTAAGTTGGTGCATCTTTTCCTCAGATCAAAACCTATGTGACCCCCATATTCTACCCAAAACACCCAGGCCTCATGTGAATCTCTGAATCTCATACCAACTTGAGGTATCCTTTTGCTAATTTCTGTCATTGCACAACCCAAATTCTGCCAAAAACCAAAAAGACACGTACAATTAGTGGCGGACCGATCTGGTTACTAAACAATGCAACAAGCACAGTACTGAATTTCAATATTTCCGTTCTTTCACTATAAGTTTAAGTTTTCTTTAGATCTTCTATTAGGAGACAACAAGCACAGTACTAAATTTCAATGGAATTTTTTTAGTGCTGTTCAATTTAAGGGAATCCACTCAAATCTACTATCTGCACCACAGGTGTCGCTCCATAAGAACCACACCATCGGGGGATTGCTGGTGGGAGGAGATGGGATTGGGGTAGGGTCGCCTTACTCACCTGGTAGGTATAGGGCCGACGTCGGGGAGGGGCAGGCGGGTCCGAGCGACTTGAGCAAGGAGGTCGGCCCGCGCGGCTGATCTACGGTGGCGCTCCTCCTTGATCTGCGGCGGACCTCCTCCCTGGACTGCGCTGCAGCAGCAGCTTCCCGGCCCGTCGAGGCACTCCTCCCTGGCCCTCACGGCCGCGTGGAGCTACCTACCCTCGGTGGCGACGACGCTCGGCTGCTCCGAGCCAGCTCTTCGCACCAAAGCCGTCATTTTCCCCTCCACAAATCCATGCGGGATGGGTGCCTGGACATAAGTGTGAGCCTTTTTTGCTTTCCTTCATTGCTGTCACTTGGATGTGGTTTCAACGGTAGCTGATTGAGGGCCAGGTACAACCTGACTTGCTAAAGACAAGTCACTGGATCTCAGTCCTCCTCTATGGTATTGTAAGCAATCACATCCTTGGACAAGCTCACAAACTCTTGAGGTTGGCAAAGACGCGTGGGAGGGACGACAAATCCCATTGTTAGAGTCTGGAGTAAAATGAAGCATCCTCGTGCGTTTGGATTTTCGGTCGTCGGATTGGGTGTCCAAACGAGTTCTGGCCGTTTGATCGCGAGATGGATTGATCTGGACCGTCGGATCTCGTCGGATCTCAGAAGAAACGATATGTGTCGTCGGATCGAGGCTGGGCATGCCACCGCCTATAATTTGGTGGCCTGTAATGCCCCGGATGTAACACTTTCCCTATATGGCAATATATAAACTTTGGCCTCATCAGTTCCATTCCGGGTTCTTCGTCTTTTCGGGTTTTCGTCCTTTTGTCGTGTGCGTGTGTGCATTTCATCCATGTCATGTTGTCATGTGCATTGCTTTGCATTTGTGTTGTCACTTGCATCCAGTCCCACTCATCTCTTCCCGTTGTCCGTTTCGAGTTCCAACACTCTCAACGTGCCCGTGGCATCCCCGAGTCCTTCTTTCGTGTTTGGCCGTGTAACATTTCCGGAATGACGCGAGACTTGTCGTGCGATGCTGTTTTGGTATGTGTAGGCCGCCTGTCAAGTTTCGTCGCGTTTGGAGTTCGTTTGGTACTCCAACAGTTAACCTAGTGGGCTAAAAGTACCTCCTCTTTGAGTCCCAAGACCCCCTCCACAACAGCCCAACAACCCAGCTCAAACCTTCCCATCATCTCGGTCATTGAATTGTGATCGCGTGGCCGAAAACCGCTCTCCATTTGGAGTCTCCTAGCTCCTTGTGCCTATAAAAACGTCCACCCCTCCATTTTTGTCCAAAAACCCTAGTCTTCTTCCTCCTCCAGCCCCCGCCTCGAAATCCGCACCGGGCGGACGTGTCCGACCCGGGCCGGACAAATCCGCCGTGCCAGTCAACCGCCTCCGCCGACGCGCGGGCCCGCATGCC
>LR738712.1:694134022-694144032 GCA_902687465.1 Secale cereale | reverse complement strand
CGTTCGTCTCCGCCGGCTGCAGCACCGCGCCACCGGAAGTCCCCGCCGCCGGCGAGCTCCGCCCGGCCGGCGAGCTCGCGCACCGCCGCCTCCCTTCGCCTGCAGAGCCCGTCGCCCGAGCTTGAAGGACGCCGCCGCACCGGGTCCCCGACCCCGCCGCCGGCCCTCACCGCCGGGCGCCAGGACCCGCGCCGACCACCGCAGGCCATCTCGCCGGTCGGGATCGAGCGAGCAACCGCCGCCGGCCTTCGATCCAGATCGGATCGGCCCAATCCAGCTCCCGGGTCCGAGACCCTAACGGGCGCCCCCGCGGACCCGCGACCCGACGCATGTTGAACCGTTGACCCGCAACCGCTTCGCCCGCGGACCAATTTGACCGATCCTGTGAGGTTGACCCTTGTCTCTTTTTGGCTAAGTCTTTTAGTATTTTCATTGTCTGATGCATTTTTTGTGATGATGATAACTTTTACTGTGCTTGTCCGATTTGTGCATATAATATGTCAAAATGATCGTGGTGATGTGTACTATGTTTTGTTCCATTGTGTCATGCTTGTTTGAGTCCATCTAGATGTCTAAGTCTTCATGAGAAGAGTGCTACTTGTTATCAACTGCTGCTATTAGTTGTTTTCATGCCATGTTTGAGATGGGATAACTTGGTGCATGTTTATCCAAATGAAGCAAATGATATGTCCACATGTTCATCATGAGATGCTCTACATGTTGGTTGCTATAGCATGCTTGTTATAGTTCATATTGCCATGTTTATCTCTGTTGCAAAAGTGCATGTGGCTGTTAGGTTTTGTAACTTGTTACGAGATGCCTAGTTGAGGAGCTCGTTGCTATTGTTGTGTTTGTCCCCATGTGGCATGCTTATATGTTTTAGATTCCCCATCATGTGTTCTTTGCTGTGGTGCAAACCAATTGCCATGTTATGCTTTGAGGTGACTTAAACATGCTCACAAACATGCCATGATAATATTGCTGTTTTAACACTTAGTGAAATTTTACTAAGTCTGGAATCTGTAATATCCGGATGCTATGTTTGCTTGTTGTCCTAGGCAAATCCATGTTAGTTTTGGGGTGGCCTTTGATCATTCCTTGTTGTATATGTTGTTGTATATCCATCCATGCCCTCACTTGTTCATTTGGATTGCTGTAGCATATTTAATTCTTGCTCCCAAGTTGCTATAAAATATTGCTGTCAGGTTTTTATTGTCATGATCAAAATGTTGTAGCTTGTTGCTATTGATTCATGCCTCCTATGGAGATGCTCCATTGGAGTTTTTTTTCTGTAGGATATGTCTACTTCATGTCCATGCTTCTTGTCACCATGTTGGAGTGTTGTAGAGTATATATTTCTTGCCCCAAAGTTGCTATGTGGCTGTTAATTTCAGCTTTGCATTGTTTATTGTTACGGGTGTATCTTTTAATCCGTTGCTCCGTTTTGAGCAAGTCCTATATGAAACTTGTGTGATTTTGCATGTAGATTAATAATATCATCTTGTTAAAATGTTTGGAGTATGTTTGCTTGATGTTTGGGTGCATCTTGCACCGTTGCCATGCTTATCTTGTTTTGATCATATCTTCTAGACCGTAGCTCCGTTTTAAACAAACTTTATATGAAACTTGACTAGAATTTCGTGTAGATTGTCATGGTGCATGTTAAATTGCTGTTTAACCACTTTAACTTAAGGTTTGTTCAGATCCAGACTAATTTCAAACTATGCATATGAGGACTTACCGGGTTTGTGTTAAGTAGTTTCCGGCCTTATTTAAACCTGATGTTTCTTTTGTTGTTTCTCTGTGCTTCCTGTCTTGCCATGTTTTGCATCCTAAATAGACTTGTCTTGCATCCTACTTGCTTGAGCATATTTTCATGTTTCTTGTGCTGTTTCTCTGTGCTTCCTATGTTGTCATACTGTGCATCCTGTGTGCATCTGCAGTGCTTCCTTAGTGCATCAGCCATGCATCCTGTACTTTGCGCATTGCATCTTGTTTGATTTCGTGCCTCGTGTGTTCTTGTGTTGAGTAGAGCCGGAAGCCGAGACCGAGTACGAGAACGAGGTTACTACCGAGGTTGAGAACGAGGAGCCCTCTTACGATCCCATCGACGACTCGACAGGCAAGATGACCTGACCCAGATATCATTACTATCTTTGCCTATTGCTAGAAGTCTCGCTCTTTAGCTTATTGCCTCGATGCCCATGTTTGGTTGTCAGCCTCCTATTGTAACCATGAATATGTCTAACCACCCAACCTATGCAAACCTTTGTTTGGCTATGTAGGCTTCGCTCAGCCCCTCTTATAGCATTGCTAGTTGCAGGAGAAGCTTTGAAGATTCTTGCTTCATGTTCAAGCTTGTTGGGATATCACACTATATAAGCTCTTTAATAAAATCATTTACATATTGGTAATGGGTGGAAGGCTGAGCCTCTTGCTCGGTGTTTTGTTCCACTCATGCCGCCCTAGGAACCGTATAAACCGGTGTTATGTTCCTTGATTTTGCGTTCCTCACACGGTTGGGGTTATGGGACCACCTCGATAAACCGCTTAGCGCTAAGGCTTTTCCAGCAAGTCCCAACATTGGTACTCCATTTGCCTAATAACTAAAACTTGCATAGGGCTTTGCAAACCCGAGTTCTTAATCAACAACCCGGGCCAGTGCTCCACATGAGTGTTGGTCCAAACTGGGGGTTATGCGGGGCCACCACGAGGAAACTCGAGGATTGGTTTTACCTGTAGGATTGCCCATCCGGTCGTGGCCTTAGACTAGATACGCGCGGCTATTGTCAGGGTGTCGGCATGCTGGGAGGATTTGCTGGATTAGTCTTACCTTAGTCGGAGTACCTTGAGCACGGGATTCCGAGAATACTCGGACCTTCCCACCTTGGAGTTGCGACTCCGCGGATCGTGGGCTTGTAATGGGCCAAGTTGAAACACCCCTGCAGGGTTTTGAACTTTCGAAAGCCATGCCCGTGGTTATGTGGCAGATGGGAATTTGTTAATATCTGGTTGTAGAAAACTTGACACCATGTTCAGAACACACTACCAACGTGAGTACCGTGACGGTCATTTTCCGAAAGGGGTTCGGGAAGTGAACACAGTGGGGTTATGTTTGACGTGCTTAGATAGGATCACTTCGTGATCACCTTGTCGCTCGTGGAACTTCTCTTCTCGCTCTTATCACGTAAGTTAGTGCTAGTGCAGCTGCAGCCTTTTATTCTTTCTTCAGCCTTGTTCCATACCCAAGGCTTAGATAGTTCTGTTACCCGGGAACGGGATTGCTTAGTCGTCCGTGGCTCATAGATTCTACACCACACCAGATGCAGGTACTCAGGTGAACTACTCAGGTGACGGCACCGAGCTATACTGGGAGTACGATAAGGAACGTAGCCGTTACTATGTGCACTATCCCGATGATCAGTAGTGGTTTCTACTAGGGGCGATCCGAACCTGTGGTTATGTATTTGGTATCTTTCATTTGGATCTTCACCCATAGTCGGGTTGTGATGTTATTTGAATGATGTTTGGCTATGTAATGAATTGTGTGACGTGGCGAGTGTAAGCCAACTATCTCTTTTCTTTTTCATCCCTATTTTTACATGAGATGTGCAAAGATACCGAACTTGAGATCATTCCAGAATGGGCTTATACCTTTAAGTCGTGCCTCGACACGTAGGAGGTATAGTCCCATCCTGGGCATTACAAGTTGGTATTCAGAGCCTTCTCCGACCTAGAAGCCCCCACTGATTGATCGAATCATTGACAGTTGAGTCTAGGCACACACTTAAAATGTTTTTGAGTCCTATATATATATCGGAGAGTAGGATTTCTTTTCCTCCTCATCTCTTTTCACTCTGGTGAGGACTCCTGACGATTACTCTTGCCTCTTCTACTCTCAAAATTTAACAATTTTTTTTAGGAATCTCACGAGTATTGTTTGGATTGTTTCGATGTCTTTGTGACGAGAACATTGTTCTCGATGCCTCCTGTCATTTAGGGGTTGTGGCAGTGTCCCGGGGAGTTGAGCTCCGAGGTGTTGTCGTCACAAATATATCGCAGCAGTTCTGGAATACTTAAGACGGCCGACATCGAAAACTCTCCTATGCAGTTAGTCGCAAGATAACCCCGACATCACCCAGTACTGGGGAGGTAGTTCAGGAGTATTGCCATAGCTTGTATAGTAGATGCGTCTCGAAGGTCCGAGGTAGACGGTTTACGGAAATAACTGGTTATGTGTTGAAGGATGGATACAGCTGGATGTAGGATTAGAGTTGAGTGCGCGATGCTTCCCCTGTATCCCCAACACCTGATTGCATAACTGGAAACTTTCGGAAATTAATAGGTGGGTTCATCTAGTAGATCATAGGCATTCTTCCAACGAATGCAGGATATGGAGTTCGGGGTTCTACATTGAGTGAAGTAGTTTTATGGCCGTTGTTCCGATCGGGAGTTGCATCTTAAAGGGTCCTTGGCTATGCTGATCCGGGGATTGCAAAACCCTTTTGTAACACGTTCCATAAGCTTTCAGCACGAATATGTCGAACGAAGCTTCTATCTTGTATTTGTTCTATCTGTTCCTTGTTTTTTTTACCTTTTGTCTCCCAAGTGGCTTCTCGTGAAGATTGTTGTTACTATTAAACTGTGAATTTCATTCGTTCCTCTTGTTCGAATGATTCTTGTGAAGACTATGTTGCATATCTAGCCGTTGATTCAGCTTATATCTTCTTTCAATCAATGGCTAATAGTGGTCATCTCTTTCAGGATGGCTCCTAAAAGGGTTCCCAAAGCTAACCCAGAGGGTGAAGAGGTTCCTGATCGTCCTCCTTCCCCTCCTCCTCCGTCTGAGGCCTGGAGAGCAATTATGCAAGCTACGAATCAGAACACCCAGATGCATATGCAAATGATGCAGAACATTCAAGCAAATCAAGCAAATCAGGGTGCTCATGGGAACCAAGGCAATTTGTTCAACCAACCGCACTTTTCTACGCTCAACCAGTTCCTGGCAAATCAACCAAAGGCATTCAATTACTACGTGGACCCTTTGGATGCTGAAGACTGGATAACAGATATCAAGAAGCATTTCGAGTGTAGTAACGTCAGGCCCGAGGACTATGTGAAGTTTGCAGCCTTTCAACTCAAGGACCAAGCAGCTGATTGGTGGCAGCAGTACAAAGACTCCAGATCAGGGCGTGTAATCTCCTGGGATGACTTCTGCAAGGACTTTCGCTCTCACCACATTCCAACAAGTGTCATCGAAGGTATGCGTGAGCAATTCCGCAACCTGAAGCAAGGCTCAATGTCTGTCTACCAATATAATGTGAAGTTCCAGAACCTTGCCCGCTATGCCAAGCAAGACATCCCAGATGCCAAGAGCAAGATCTATCAGTTCCGTGGTGGTCTGAAGGATGAACTCCAACTTGCTCTCACCTTGTTCGAGCCTGATGAGTTTGATCAATTCTATAACATGGCACTTAAGCAAGAGGCAGCCCAGCTCAAGATGGAAGCTTCCAAAAAGAGGATCAGAGACGTTGTTCACTCCTCTTCTTCTTCTCAAGTGGTTGCAAAGCAACAGAAGTTTTGGCTTCCACCTCCTCCAATGATCCGAGCTCCCAACAACAACAACAAGAATTCTGGTGGTCGTGCTTTCTCCCACCCACACAACCAAGGCAATTAGTCCAAGTCGCAGTACCAAGCTCCAAGACCAAGTGTTCCTCCTCCTCGTCCACTTTCTGAGGTCACTTGCTACAAATGTGGTCTGAAGGGTCATTATTCCAACAAGTGCACCAACCCAAGGCGCCGTCCGCCTCATCCACCTGTCAGCACCGCTATTGTCAAGCACAACCCCAAGTCAGCAAGAGTGAATCTGATGAATGCAGCTCAAGCAGAGAATTCTTCAAATGTGATACTTGGTAACCTTCTAGTCAATCTTAAACCTGCTAAAGTCTTGTTTGATTTGGGTGCATCATGTTCCTTCATGTCATATCCTTTTGCATCCAAGCACAATGTTGTCACCAAAATTTTGCCAAGGGAGTTATCAATTGTTTCTCCGGGAAAACTGATGCATTCTCATGTGTATGCTCCGGATGTATCTATTCGCATGGGTGATTACCGCTTTCTGGCTTCTCCGATTGTTCTCGGCAACTCCGACATCGATCTTATTCTTGGGATGGATTGGCTTTCTCAGCATGATGCTCACATTGATTGTGCAAATAAGGAAGTCAATATTACTCATCCTAACGAAGACGTGATTATCTTCGCCTCTCGAGATAACACAATCAGGCTATTCTCTCTCAATGACAAGGGCGAGATTAATGTCATCTCTCAAATTCCGGTGGTCAATGAATACGAAGACGTTTTCCCTAAAGAGCTTCCAGGCATGCCTCCGCATCGTCAAGTTGAATTTGTCATTGAACTCGAGCCTGGTACTGAGCCAGCATGCCGGCATCCGTACAAGCTCTCCCCTGAAGAGTTGAAGGAGTTGAAGAAACAACTCGATGAGCAAGAGCGTATGGGTCTAATCAGGCCTAGCACGTCTCCTTGGGGCTGTGGTGTCTTATTTGTCAAGAAGAAGGATGGCACGGAGCGCCTTTGCGTTGATTACCGGCCATTGAACAAGAAGACAATAAAGAACAAGTATCCGCTCCCCAACATCAATGAATTGTTCGAGCAGCTCAAAGGAGCAAAAGTGTTCTCAAAGCTCGATCTCCGGATGGGTTATCACCAAATTCGCATTCGTGAAGAAGATATCCACAAGACTGCCTTCAGAACGAGCTACGTCTCCTATGAATATACAGTCATGTCTTTTGGCCTCGCTAATGCTCCACCTACCTTCTCGAGAATGATGCACTACATTTTCAACCCCTACACCAACGAATTTGTGCTTGTGTATCTGGATGACATCTTGGTATTCTCCAAGAATGAAGAAGATCACGAAAAGCACCTCCGTCTGGTTCTCGACAGACTCCGTGAACATAAGTTCTATGCCAAGTTCTCCAAGTGCGAATTCTGGCTCGATAAGGTCTTGTATTTGGGCCATATCATCTCCGCTGACGGTATTGCTGTGAACCCCGAGAAAGTTGAAGCCATTATCAACTGGGAACCTCCTCAGAACGTCAAGCAACTCCGAAGCTTCCTTGGTCTTGCTAGCTATTGCAGAAGGTTCGTTGATAACTTCTCCAAGATTGTCAAGCCTCTCTCCAACTTGCTGTAGAAGAATGTCAAGTACAACTGGTCTCCGGATTGTGATGTGGCATTCAAAACTCTCAAAGAAAAGCTCATCTCTGCTCCAGTTCTTACTCCTCCAGATGAGTCCAAGCCCTACGAAGTATTCTGTGATGCTTCTCTTCAAGGACTTGGTGGTGTTCTAATGCAAGACAAGAAAATTGTGGCATACACCTCTCGTCAACTGAAGCCAAGTGAGAAGAACTACCCCACACATGATCTCGAGCTAGCAGCTGTGGTACACGCCTTGATCACGTGGAGACACCTTCTGTTGGGCAGAAAAGTCGACATCTTCACCAATCACAAGAGCTTGAAGTACATCTTCACACAGCCGAACCTGAACCTTCGCCAGACTCGTTGGGTCGAGATGATCCAAGAGTATGATCCAAGCATCGAATATACACCTGGCAAGGCCAATGTCATTGCAGATGCCTTGAGCAGAAAGGCATATTGCAACAGTCTCCTTATCAAGTTGTTCCAGCCTGAGCTTTGTGAAGCATTCAGGAAGCTCAACCTTCAAGTTGTTCCGCAAGGCTTTCTTGCAAATCTTCAAGTTGCTCCTACCTTGGAAGATCAGATCCGTGAGGCCCAACTCAGTGATGCTATGGTGCAGAAAGTGAAACATGGTATTGCAAAGGGTACTCCCAAATACAAGTTCTATCGCGTTGATGAGAGAGATACCTTGTTCTTTGAGGACCGACTTGTGGTTCCCAAGGGTGATCTCAGGAAGCTCATAATGAATGAAGCACATGACTCCCTCCTCTCGATTCATCCTGGAAGTTCCAAGATGTACAAAGACCTCAAGCAATCTTACTGGTGGACTCGCATGAAAAGGGAGATTGCCCAATTCATGAATGAATGTGATGTCTGCAGAAGAGTGAAGGCGGAGCATCAACGTCCAGCCGGTCTTCTCCAACCTCTTCCTATTCCCGAGTGGAAATTTGACCACATTGAAATGGATTTCATCACTGGGTTTCCTAAGTCCAAGAAAGGGAATGATTCTATTTTTGTGGTGATTGACAAGCTAACCAAGGTAGCTCACTTCCTTCCAGTCAAAGAATCCATCAATGCAGCTCAACTAGCAGAGTTGTACACTTCCAGAATTGTGTCACTACATGGCATTCCTCGAGTTATCTCCTCAGACCGTGGAAGTTTGTTCACATCCAAGTTCTGGGACTCCTTTCAGTCTGCCATGGGCACTAAGATCCGTTTTAGCACCGCGTTTCACCCTCATACTAGTGGTCAGGTCGAGAGAGTGAACCAGATCCTAGAAGACATGCTCAGAGCTTGTGTCATATCTTTTGGCATGAAGTGGGAAGATTGTCTCCCGTTTGCCGAGTTCTCTTACAACAAGAGCTTCCAAGCAAGTGCCGGCAAAGCTCCGTTTGAAATTCTCGATGGCAGAAAGTGTCGTACCCCTCTCAACTGGTCCGAGACTGGAGAACGTCAACTTCTTGGCAATGACTTGATCTCAGAAGCCGAAGAAATGTGCAAAGTCATACGTGAGAATCTCAAGGCCGCTCAGTCGCGTCAAAAGAGCTACTATGACGGCAAGCATCGTGATTTGGCCTTCAACATTGGTGATCATGTCTACCTCCGTGTTTCTCCTATGAAAGGAACCCAAAGATTCGGTATCAAAGGAAAGCTTGCTCCTAGATACGTGGGCCCTTTCAAGATCCTTGGCAAAAGAGGCGATCTAGCCTATCAACTTGAGCTCCCTTCCAACTTCGCTAATGTTCATGATGTGTTTCACATGTCTCAACTCCGCAAGTGCATCAAGACACCTGAACGCACCATTCCGTTTGAGGAGATTGATCTTCAACAAGACTTGTCTTACCGAGAACATCCCGTTGCTATTCTCGAAGAAACCAAGCGCAAGACCCGCAACAAGTCAATCAAGTTCTTGAAAGTTAAGTGGTCACACCATACCGACCGAGAAGCTACGTGGGAACGAGAGGATCACCTTCGTTCCGAGTACCCTTCCTTCTTCCAGTCCTAGATCTCGGGAAGATCTTTTCGTAGTAGAGGAGAGTTTGTAATGCCCCGGATGTAACACTTTCCCTATATGGCAATATATAAACTTTGGCCTCATCAGTTCCATTCCGGGTTCTTCGTCTTTTCGGGTTTTCGTCGTTTTGTCGTGTGCATGTGTGCATTTCATCCATGTCATGTTGTCATGTGCATTGCTTTGCATTTGTGTTGTCACTTGCATCCGGTCCCACTCGTCTCTTCCCGTTGTCGGTTTCGAGTTCCGACGCTCTCACACGTGCCCGTGGCATCCCCGAGTCCTTCTTTCGTGTTTGGCCGTGAAACGTTTCCGGAATGACGCGAGACTTGTCGTCCGATGTTGTTTTGGTACGTGTAGGCCGCCTGTCAAGTTTCGTCGCGTTTGGAGTTCGTTTGGTACTCCAACAGTTAACCTAGTGGGCTAAAAGTACCTCCTCTTTGAGGCCCAAGACCCCCTCCACAACAGCCCAACAACCCAGCTCAAACCTTCCCATCATCTCGGTCGTTGAATTGTGATCGCCTGGCCGAAAACCGCTCTCCATTTGGAGTCTCCTAGCTCCTTGTGCCTATAAAAACGTCCACCCCTCCATTTTCGTCCAAAAACCCTAGTCTTCTTCCTCCTCCAGCCCCCGCCTCAAAATCCGGGCCGGGCGGACGTGTCCGACCCGGGCCGGACAAATCCGCCGCGCAAGTCAACCGCCTCCGTCGCCGTGCGGGCCCACAGGCCCAGCGTCGGCCCGCCGCCGCCGCCGTTCGGGCCAGTTCGCCGCCCCCCCTCC
>LR738712.1:694119250-694133956 GCA_902687465.1 Secale cereale | reverse complement strand
CCGTTCGTCTCCGCCTCCGTTCGCCGCAGCCGGCTGCAGCACCCCGCCGCAGCGCCACCGGAAGTCCCAGCCGCCGGCGAGCTCCGCCCAGCCGGCGAGCTCGCGCGCCGCCGGCTCCCTTCGCCTGCAGAGCCCGCCGCCCGAGCTTGAAGGTCGCCGCCGCACCGGGTCCCCGACCCCGCCGCCGGCCCTCACCGTCCTCGCCGCCGGGCGCCAGGACCCGCGCCGACCACCGCAGGCCATCTCGCCGGCTGGGATCGAGCGAGCAACCGCCGCCGGCCTTCGATCCAGATCGGATCGGCCCGATCCAGCTCCCGGGTCCGAGACCCTAACGGGCGCCCCCGCGGACCCGTGACCCGACGCCTGTTGACCCGTTGACCCGCAACCGCTTCGCCCGCGGACCCGTTTGACCGATCCAGTGAGGTTGACCCTTGTCTCTTTTTGGCCAAGTCTTTTAGTATTTTCATTGTCTGATGCTTTTTTGTGATGATGATAACTTTTACTGTGCTTGTCCGATTTGTGCATATAATATGTCAAAATGATCGTGGTGATGTGTACTATGTTTTGTTCCATTGTGTCATGCTTGTTTGAATCCATCTAGATGTCTAAATCTTCATGAGAAGAGTGCTACTTGTTATAAACTGCTGCTATTAGTTGTTTTCATGCCATGTTTGAGATGGGATAACTTGGTGCATGTTTATCCAAATGAAGCAAATGATATGTCCACATGTTCATCATGAGATGCTCTACATGTTGGTTGCTATAGCATGCTTGTTAGAGTTCATATTGCCATGTTTATCTCTATTGCAAAAGTGCATGTGGCTGTTAGGTTTTGTAACTTGTTACGAGATGCCTAGTTGAGGAGCTTGTTCCTATTGTTGTGTTTGTCCCCATGTGGCATGCTTATATGTTTTAGATTCCCCATCATGTGTTCTTTGCTGTGGTGCAAACCAATTGCCATGTTATGCTTTGAGGTGACTTAAACATGCTCACAAACATGCCATGATAATATTGCTGTTTTAACACAGTGAAATTTCACTAAGTCTGGAATCTGTAATATCCGGATGCTATGTTGTTTTCTATCCATCCATGCCCTCACTTGTTCATTTGGGTTGCTGTAGCATATTTAATTTTTGCTCCCAAGTTGCTATAAAATATTGCTGTCAGGTTTTTATTGTCATGATCAAAATGTTGTAGCTTGTTGCTATTGATTCATGCCTTCTATGGAGATGCTCCAATGGAGTTGTTTGCTGTAGGATATGTCTACTTCATGTCCATGCTTCTTATCACCATGTTGGAGTGCTGTAGAGTATATATTTCTTACCCCAAAGTTGCTATGTGGCTGTTAATTTCAGCTTTGCATTGTTTATTGTTACGGGTGTATCTTTTAGTCCGTTGCTCCGTTTTGAGCAAGTCTTATATGAAACTTGTGTGATTTTGCATGTATATTCATAATATCATCTTGTTAACATGTTTGGAGTATGTTTGCTTGATGTTTGGGTGCATCTTGCACCGTTGCCATGCTTATCTTGTTTTGATCATATCTTCTAGACCGTAGCTCCGTTTTAAACAAACTTTATATGAAACTTGACTAGAATTTCGTGTAGATTTTCATGGTGCATGTTAAATTGCTGTTTAAAAACTTTAACTTAAGGTTTGTTCAGATCTGGACTAATTTCAAACTATGCATATGAGGACTTACCGGATTTGTCTTAAGTAGTTTCCGGCCTCATTTAAACCTGTTGTTTCTTGTGTTGTTTCTCTGTGCTTCCTGCCTTGCCATGTTTTGCATCCTAAATAGACTTGTCTTGCATCCTACTTGCTTGAGCATATTGTCATGTTTCTTGTGTTGTTTCTCTGTGCTTCCTATGTTGTCATACTGTGCATCTTAAGTTCATCTGCAGTGCTTCCTTAGTGCATCAGCCATGCATCCTGTAGTTTGCGCATTGCATCTTGTTTGATTTCGTGCGTCGTGTGTTCTTGTGTTGAGTAGAGCCGGAAGGCGAGACCGAGTACGAGAACGAGGTTACTACCGAGGTTGAGAACGAGGAGCCCTCTTACGATCCCATCAACGACTCGACAGGCAAGATGACCTGACCCAGATATCATTACTATCTTTGCCTATTGCTAGAAGTCTCGCTCTTTAGCTTATTACCTCGATGCCCATGTTTGGTTGTCAGCCTCCTATTGTAACCATGAATCTGTCTAACCACCCAACCTATGCAAACCTTTGTTTGGCTACGTAGGCTTCGCTCAGCCCCTCTTATAGCATTGCTAGTTGCAGGAGAAGCTTTGAAGATTCTTGCATCATGTTCAAGCTTGTTGGGATATCACACTATATAAGCTCTTTAATAAAATCATTTATATATTGGTAATGGGTGGAAGGCTGAGCCTCTTGCTCGGTGTTTTGTTCCACTCATGCCGCCCTAGGAACCGTATAAACCGATGTTATGTTCTTTGATTTTGCGTTCCTCACACGGTTGGGGTTATGGGACCCCCTCGATAAACCGCTTAGCGCTAAGGCTTTTCCAGCAAGTCCCAACATTGATACTCCATTTTCCTAATAACTAAAACTTGCATAGGGCTTTGCAAACCGGAGTTCTTAATCAACAACCCGGGCCAGTGCTCCACATGAGTGTTGGTCCAAACTGGGGGTTATGCGGGGCCACCACGAGGAAACTCGAGGATTGGTTTTACCTGTAGGATCGCCCATCCGGTCGTGGCCTGAGACTAGATACGCGCGGCTATTGTCAGGGTGTCGGAACGCTGGGAGGATTTGCTGGATTAGTCTTACCTTAGTCGGAGTATCTTGAGAACGGGATTCCGAGAATACTCGGGCCTTCCCACCTTGGAGTTGCGACTCCGCGGATCATGGGCTTGTAATGGGCCAAGTTGGAACACCCCTGCAGGGTTTTGAACTTTCGAAAGCCGTGCCCGCAGTTATGTGGCAGATGGGAATTTGTTAATATCCGGTTGTAGAAAACTTGACACCATGTTCAGAACACACTACCAGCGTGAGTACCGTGACGGTCATTTTCCGAAAGGGGCTCGGGAAGTGAACACGGTGGGGTTATGTTTGGCGTGCTTAGATAGGATCACTTCGTGATCACCTTGTCGCTCGTGGCACTTCTCTTCTCGCTCTTATCACGTAAGTTAGTGCTAGTGCAGCTGCAGCCTTTTATTCTTTCTTCAGCCTTGTTCCACACCCAAGGCTTAGATAGTTCTGTTACCCGGGAACGGGATTGCTGAGTCCTCCGTGGATCACAGATTCTACACCACACCAGATGCAGGTACTCAGGTGAACTACTCAGGTGATGGCACAGAGCTATACTGGGAGTACGATGAGGAACGTAGCTGTTACTATGTGCACTATCCCGATGATCAGTAGTGGTTTCTACTAGGGGCGATCCGAACCTGTGGTTATGTATTTGGTATCTTTCATTTGGATCTTCACCCGTAGTCGGGTTGTGATGTTATTTGAATGATGTTTGGCTATGTAATGAATTGTGTGACGTGGCGAGTGTAAGCCAACTAGGTCTTTTCCTTTTCATCCATATTTTTACATGAGATGTGCAAAGATACCGAACTTGAGATCATTCCAGAATGGGCTTATACCTTTAAGTCGTGCCTCGACACGTAGGAGGTATAGTCCCATCCTGGGCATTACATGGCCCGTCAAGGGCACTTCTGTCATTTCGCCCGGTGGCTTATAAGTGTGCTCCGTCCTCCCCTCGCGGCTCCGAACCCTAGCCTCCTCTCTCCTTTCCTCACTTCTCAGTCCCCTTTCCTCCCGCGGCCGTCGTCGAGCCGCCACCGCCACATGTCTTCACCCGCTAGCAATCCTCCCTGCCCGCAGGCGCCGCCCGCCGCCGCCACCGACCATCCTCTCCGCTGCCCGCCGCTCCACCTACTAGACGACGTTGTGAAGGAAGCGACAAGAGAGGGAGGGTGTCGCCGGTGTCGGACGAGCTCGCGCATCACCATCATCGGGGGTCGAGGGCGCTGCTACTGCGCCGCTCGGTTGAGTACGCCATCACGCCATCAAAGGGAGGCCGGCCAGGCGCCCACGACGAGCGCGAGGAGATTATGAGCTCGATGTGGTCGAGCCAACGGTGGGGGTCGGGTCAAGGCTGCTGTTGGCGGCCTGGATGCAGGCGATGGTGGCGGACGACGGGGCTCTGGCGGGCGTGGCGGCCGACGGGATCTGGCGGACATGTAGGCAGCTGGAAGGGCAGCAGCAGCCTGTGGGGCGTCGACCGGTCCAGTAGTGTCCGGACGTCGCCGCCATGAGCATGAGCGGGAGGAGCAAGAGATGCCATGTGGTACGCCCTAAGGAGCCGAGGTGGCGGTTCTGAATTTGAAGATGGTGTCGTGAGGATTAGCGGGAGGAGCAGTCGCCGACGGCCTGGCTGCATGTGGTACTCCCTTTCATCTCCGACGGCATCGTGGACATCCTGCTCGACGACAAACATCTGCTCGAGGACATCCTGCTCGACGATGCTCCTCTTCGTCAATACCTCCAGCGCGTGGTGTGCTTCCCCTATCTCCTCACTTTACTCATGGTTGCAGGATTTGGTTCAGATTTGGAGTACTTCTTGGGTACATATTAGGAGTAGGGTACAGTTTATTTGTATGAGTGTGGGTACAGATTAGGAGTAGGAGATGTACTTGTAGGCATAGTTTTACTAAAATTTCAGTAAACGTAGTGTGGGTGTTTTACTCCAGTAATCTTGCTTGAAGTAAATTCCAGCCACCTTAGTAATCTTGCTTGAAGTAAATTCCAGCCACCTTAGTAATCTTGCTTGAAGTACTCTGAAAATATACTGGCGATCTTGCATATATGAGTAGAGTTCCTGTACTCAAAGCAGCTGTTGATCTGCAGTATTGCTTACTGCAGATAAGAGTAATGCTTGTTCATTGCTCAATATCTACAATCCATCAAATTCTTCAAGATCTGCTATGCTTTTGTAATTGAAACTATGCATTTACCTGAAACAGAGTCCTCCATAGTGATGTTTCTGTAAATTATATACTCCTCGTACTGAAGGCAATGGAATATCATATCCCATTTACCTAATCACTATGCATAGTTTAAGTTACAGAAGAATTGAATTCCTCTAATGTGCTGTAAATTCAGTTTCATTTCCAGTTACCTACATAGTTTAAGTTTCAGTAAAGAGGACTCTGAAACATCATTCGGTGTTGTAAATTCTTCCTGCATTTAGATAAATTCTACACAAGAATAGGAATCGACTCACCAGAGAAGAATTCTATCTTGTGTTGTAAATTTTTCCCGCATTCAGTTAATCACCAGGAAGAATTCTATCTTGTGTCATAAATTCTGCTGACATCCTCGCTGATGTTTTGCTGAATTGTAGGGCTTGATGAGGAGTACCTGCAGAGGCGCGTGGCAAGGATCTAGGCTGTGTGTGACGAGGGGATGAGAACTAGGCTGGGCGCGGCGAGGCAACGAAGCTGGGTGCTGGCCGACCAAGCTAGGGCGGTGAGGTCTAGGTTGGGGCTGAGACGACCAGTCTGGGGCGAGAGGTTCAGGCTGGGCGCAGGGCGACCAAGGGCGGAGGTGACCCGACTGCGGCGGTAGCAACCAAATTGGGTGCGCATGGGGCAGGGCCGAGTGTGGGGCTCAGCGCCTGGGATGGGGACGAGCGCCTGGGGCATGGCCGAGGCGACGAGCGCCTGGGACGGGGACGCGAGGAAGATGACGACAAATTCAAATCGAGGGTAAAATAGTCTGAACTTTGGAAGTGAGGGGAATGGAAGAACTATAATGGAAGCATCGAAGACGTTCAAGTTGGAATTACTAAATATTGGTTCTCCAATTGCAAGCAGGTTCTTTTCTCCCCCTCCTCAAGCTTCAGCAATGATATACCATGTATATATTAGCCCTTGCCTCCTTTGACTCTATTACTGGACGTTTGATAATGAAAGAATGTTTTTTGTGACATAAAGGTCTACCATGTCGCCATGCTTTTGAACATGTGCGGTTATTTTCACCTGAATTATTTAAAGGAGTCATATAAATATTGATTTTCGTGCTTCATTGTGATATCATCATGTTGATTCAATACATTTTTTATTCTTCCCCAAATTAGATGCACTTCACGCATTATTCATCTACTTGATTCATAGACTTAGATTTGATTAGGAAGTTAGAGCTCTAAAGAGAACAGATAAACCTGCTTCTAAAATTATTCATAGTAATTTGAATACTTAAGTTCCTTAGAATTAATGCATTGTTATGTATGGGCAAAAGGTACAATTCTCTTTCTACCCTCATTTTCTCGTATATTTTGGCTTCATCTTTCTGTGATCATGGATTTTTCTCTTGGGCAAGAGTACTTGCTTCAAGTAGATAGGTATGATTATACAATTGCTTGGTGTTCTGTGCTTATTACACATGACTTGATGTTAATTCAATGGATTTTTTTCGTTGCTGCTTTCCAGTGACGTTTTTTCTATTTAAATTTTAAAATTGGCTAGAGTATGAAGCATCAAAGATGATGTTGGTCCATAGAGCCCTGCTTCATGCATTTCCTGGTGATTCTACTTTGTTGTATGTCACATAGCATACATAATGCTTTTTCTTTGGCATTCACATTAATTAACCTTTTCTCCAATTTCCATGCTGAAATCTATTGAAACATATACCTTACTATCTAATATTTTGTTATCGGGGCCAATTGATTTGATTTTGAGCTTGGGGTTGGACAAATCTAGCTATCCATGCTTTTTCTTTTGTTATCGGTACTGATCACTGTTTATACTATTATGCACTAATCATGGTTGCTTTTACATAACCACCTGTTTGGTTCTTGACATACTGGTTCATTTTTGTTCCGCGAAAAAGGTAGAAGTATGATTGTTAGACATAACTAAAATGAATAATGGTTGGTTCATCCCATCTATTTCAGGTTACTTTGGAGACCACATACACAGCAGCAATAATAGGTAGGGAGTGTGATTCCATACAAATCAGATAACAGTCAGATTGTACTTCATATTTGCTTTTATGTCATAAATCAGATAAGTATCTCGGCGTCTTATATGCAATGCTACACATTTGTTCGAGAAAAAAAAAATCATATATTGAGTTTGCTTACGAACCTTTGGTTGAGTTGAAAGTTTAAATCTGATGTCATTCCACCAGGATTGGAAATAGTCCCAATTTTTTTTTTATTACCTCTCTCTTGGTAACTAATATTTGTATGGTGTGATTTCTGGAATTCACGGTCTAAGATCTAAATAATCTGATTCATGTTGTGAAAATCTTATAGAGGTCTTGACTGACTATGCAACATAATCTTGAGTATGATTTGTATTATTTGGTGTTTATATTATGTAATGCTCAAGTCTTTCACCTGAAAATATTATTAATTGATCGAATTAATCTAAGTTTAGTTCTTGATTATTTAGTGGGACTAGAAAACGAAGTTTTTATGCTTGTACTTTGTACAAATTATTATTAATGGAGTATTCTTTCTTCTTATCTCTCTTGTTGGTTTTGCTTGTTAGAACCAAAATTGTCCTTACAAAGCATCTCTATGTCTCTCTCTGACCGTTACTATTTTCATTGTCTTGGCTTGCGGGTCGCCCGCTTGAGTCGGATGAGGTCATGGTTACTTTACTTGGTGAGTTACTGCCCAGGAAGAGCACAATCCACCATGTTTTGCAGAATGGAAGTGGCCTGAAAGCCACTTCAATAAAATCTTGTGTCTTGGGATGTGCCAATGGAATGAATTAGGTGTCTGTAGTATATTTTTTAATTGAAATGTTTACCTGTGATATTGAGCACGGTATATTAGTGCATGGATCAGCATTGAAGTTGCAACTGTTTTGATGTATGGTGATCTCTGTTTTGTGCATACTAAGAAGGCTTTGTACTGAATTTTTATAGGTCACATGCGGCAAGTTGCCCTTCCTATGTTAATCTTGATACTTTGTACTGAATTTTTATGCGAACCAGTTATTTGTCTGAACCACTCATGGACTTTAATGCTTTCTATTGATCCATATCCTGTTTTGTAGTTTACTTTGTATTGGATTACATCCTTGATAAAAACCAGATGTTGGATCATTGGATCACTATTTTAGGAAGGCACACTGTGCGCCCAAATATAAACTGGCTCTTTCTGTCTATATTGAGCACTATGAATTGCACCAATGTTGTAATGAACAAATGTGTCATGTTTGCCTTGGTTATATATGTTGCCTTACCCTTTGGTTTTACTTCGACAAAATCCTGTGCTGAAACAAACGTCCCGAGCTTTGCCAATGCCCTGTTTCTGATGTAAATCTACTGTATTGGACTTATCCATCCTGAGAATCACTCTAATTCCCTTTGGCAACACAAAATGTTATGTTTAAGCATTTGGGAAAATGCGATGAGTCAAGCACCATGCGCCAATAGCTTTTTACCGAATTGGATATGACGGTTGCTGCTGGGTGCGGCAAGCCGCACTTTCTACCTAGTGTGTAGGGAAGCGGAGCAGCATCTCTCGGATTGGAGGCCGGTAGCCAGCCACCTCCGTGGTTCCTTTTTCGTTTGGAACGAAGAGGTAGCAGCTAGGAGGGTGAGGTTTTTGGGCTCGCATTGCAAAGCGAAAAATTGCTTATGAACTACTTCCTCCGTTCCTAAATATAAGTCTTTTTAGACATTTCAAATGGACTACAACATACGGATGTATGTAACATATTTTAGAGTGTAGATTCACTCATTTTGCTCCATATGTAGTCACTTGTTGAAATCTCTAGAAAGACTTATATTTGGGAACGGAGGGAGTAGTATTTGGTATTTCAACGGCTGGCCCACCACTAGTGACACCTCAAGTTTTCCCCATGCTTATGAATTAGTATTTGGTATTTCAACGGCTGGCCCACCACTATACTTCACCCGCAAGACCCACTCTCTCTCTTCTCCCACACAATAAAATCTACCTTTTCTTTCACCTTAGCTAATTTAAAACATTCATACGTTTTAAACCATATATTTATTTTTGAAGCTTTTTTATATTTGAACTCCTTGCACCAAAAAATTCAAAATGAAACTAATCTTGAATATTTTTCACCACATTTACATTCAAACGTATACTTCACATTCCCAAATAATTAGTTTCACAATGATACATTACTATTTCATTTTCTAACCATTGTTTCAGTGATTTATCGCTACTCATGGGGTGACCGATAAGATTATGCCTTATCTTCACCGTTTATTGTTTGGGCCGATTTATCACTCTGACAAGTGATTTATCAAAAATCTACCGATAAATTGGGCCTATTCCTAACATTATGTTTGCAAAAACTATGTTTATTTGTGTTTTATGGGCCTTGTTTTGGAATATGTACTATTATCCTAATTTTTTTGTCATTATAAGTAGATTCAAAGGCTAGGAATCAAGCTAACATTTTTGTCCAATATTGTTTTGGTGTTGAATATAGCATATTTTAGTGTTCCGAACCTGGGATTTGCAAAAAATGGCGAATTAATAGTCGATCGATAAAATTGATTAATCGACTAATTTCGGATTAATCTCTAATCCCCAGCTGACCGAGACGCTAACAATAAGCGATATCCTCAGCATTGGTAATTACTATTTCACATTTCAAAATCCATATTTCACTTTCCATTGCCTTATTTCACAAAAGTTCCGTATATTTCAGTTGCACAGTTTTTAATATAACATATTTCACATTTGGAAACAATCTATTCCACAATGATACATTGCAATTTCACTTTGTGTGGTTACTATTTCACAATACAGAAACTACATTTCACGTTTCACTGCCTTGTTTCAAACCTATTTCACACTTTTGAAATAAACTGATACACATTTCAAAATAATCAGTTTCACAATGATACATTATATTTTTCACTTTCTTTATTTACTATATCACAATTCAGAACCTACGTTTCACTTTTTGCTGGCTTGTTTCATATAAATCACATCTATTTCTTTCTTTTTTTGCACATTTTGAAATAACATATTTCACTCTTTTCAAATAGATTGTTTCACATGTTCAATTAACAAGTTTCACAAGTTGACATTTCAGTTTCATATTGTTTTTCACTTTTAGAACTTATATTTCACTGTACTATCTTGTTTCGCAAAATTCACATATATTTGAATTGCATATATTTGAATAATGTATTTCACTCTGTTGAAATAACTTGTTACACATTTTGAAATAATCAATTTCGCAAGTTGACATTTTAGTTTCATATTTGGGTTAAATAGGTTGGTTTCACATATTTATGTTGATTTTTTTTCACATATGGAATGTGAAACGTTGAAAACATGTTTGGAAGGTATCCAGAATTGGTCTAGTTTTAAAGGTCTTGGAGCCAGGAGTTCAAATATATAAATTATTTTCAAAAGGAACTTATAGTTTAAATGACATGGGTAATTTAATTTAGCTAAGGTGAAATAAAAGTTGTATTTATGTGTGAGAGAAGAGAGAGAGAGAGTGGGCTGTCGCATGCTATCATACCTACCATATCGAGGACAATGGTGAGGGCCACTAACTGTATTTGATGATGTATATGCCTAGTATAGCAGGAAAATGATAATAAAATATTGACAGCGAAACAAATCTGAATGCACGCACGAACGATGGGATGTTTGCCTGTACATAGCGTAACCGCTCAAAATAACATTCCTAGTCGCATTGGGCTGTCGGCATAGTGGTGTTGGTCTGGCCCAACAAATATTGGGATGAGGATCCTCTAACGTACGGCACCCTGCTATTCCGCCACTAACATGTCGGCCCATTGGGAACATGGCCCACATGTCAATGGTCCAATGTCACATAGAGCACGTCAGAGGAGCCGCTTCTCAAATATTGTAGATCATCATTGTTTATGTGACTGCATCTATTCTCATAAGAATAGTTTTCTCCAATATTGTTTCTAAAAGAACTTTATAAGAAATAAACTTTGAAGTATCACTAGTTCTTTGAGATATGTTGATATGAATTATCAAAATCCACCTTTGCTTGAAACCACTTTCAGCCCGGTCAAGGATTTGTGGCGCACACGGGCTTTTATTTTTGGGTCTCAATCTTTTATATCTTTTCAAAGACCATTCCGAACTCACAATAATGGAAATCATGGCTATCGCGGTGAAGCGATGCGTCCAGCCCCTTCAATACAGGGGGTTCCCTATGTGGCATTACAACGGGACAGACGACGCGTCTCGCTATAAGCGCGAGGGTCCGGATACCTCAACCACCCTGGCCGCCATTTTCGCAGATCTTTATAAGGGGGAGAGAGAAGACTTTGCTCGTATAAATTGCCAGGAAGGTTTTTCCATGTATAACCCCATCGATCGGGTAAGTTTTTCGATTATCAGCATTATCCAACCTCTTTACTGAGATGTGCTGATCGAACTATTTTGGTTGTTTTAAAACAGACGTGGAGGAAGGTGGTCGAAGGGGTTTATTGCCCCGCCCCACAACCAGAGGACCATGCTCACAGCAAAGATCCCGGATTCGAAGAAGATCCGGACATATTTATAGAGCTTATTGATGGAGTTTTTCATCAGGCGAGCCCCGATGGCTCGGAAGTGGCGATTATAGCCGATTATCCCGTCCTTCTCCCTTCCTCCAATATAAGTATCCAGAAGACATCCTCACAATGGGAGCCTTCCCCTAACGCCTAACCCACTGCACTGACTCGTGCTCAAAAGGGTCGGCGCTCGGCACACCGCACTGCATCGAGGGCAGCTTCTAAGAAGACAGTGCCTACGCAGGGCGAGCCTTCAAAGCGAAAAGAAACGGGGCGCACCGCCGAGCCCCCTCCTCCATCGAAGAGGTATAATACTTAATATGTGCTCCGATATAAGACCGGATTGTTACATTCCCCCTCCGTCTTATTTCAGAAGGAGCGTGCGTCGAATCGCGTCCGAGGACCCAGTCGGCCGATCACCATCCAATCCGGCCCCGGACTCGTCAACAAGGACCAGAGTCAATACGGTTGCGGTGCCAGATTATCCACCACAGGAGGATTCAGATGACCTATCTGTCACAAATTCCGAAGTGAAAAGTGCGATGAATCATCAGCGGGAAAAAGAGGCCATGCATGCTCCAACTTTTACTGAGCGGGAGTTCGATGCCCTCAGCTCAGTGGATGCATATATCTGAGCTGCTTGAGATGGACTCGCAGGGGTCACTCACCTGTTCTCGAAGGATATGCATGTAAACGTTTGTGTAATTTTAATAAGTATATGCCACTAGCCCCCGAGACTTGAAGCGATTAATCCAACCAATTTAAGGATCATTATGTCCGCAGGTGTTCTCAAAGAGAAAAACAACATGCTATCCCATGAGCTTGAAATAAGCTGGACAAAACTAAATGTCGTCACCACCGAGCTGGAAGAAATGAAGAAGTCCACAAGGGGACCTCATGGTAAGAGAAAATAATATCCGGAAAATATGTTCGGCTGCAATGATGTTTTAAGCCCATCATTGATGTATTTTAGAAGCGGATTCTATAGGTCAGCTGGAAGAGAAGTTGAAGACTGCCCAGGAGGACAAAAAATATGCTGAGGGGCAAGAGGCAGCCGGTCAACGTGTATTAACACGGACCATTGAGCAAAAGAACAAGCTGCGGGATGAAAAGTTTAAACAAGCCGAAGAGATAAAGGACTTAAGGGCCCGGTTATCGGATGCGGCGAAAAAATGAAAAGTTGAAAGGCGGCATATTCGGTATAACCTTTAAACCAGCTCCGGAATTCATATTATCAGGCCATTCGGAGTATTATAATGTTGTTCTTGCAGGTCTGTTAACTGGGCGTCCTGAAGAAGTAGTGCCCAGCTTCCATGGTGACGTGCTACAAGAGCTTGCCATAGTGCATGAGCGGGCCCGGAAAGCCATGAAGAATATGGCTAAAGCTTTATGGCCATCCGATTCTCCTCTAGAAATTATGGAGGATTTGGCAAACCTATTCAAAGGAGCTCAGCGCCGTTTTGAGCTATGGAAAGCGCCAGCATGCCGGGAAGGTGCTCGAGAGGCATGGGCGATGGTGAAACCGCGCTACACCGGGCTTGATCCGAAACATATGGCCCGAGTTGGACCTCAGGGACGGGAAAGAGATTCCCGTAAATTTGGTATATGACCAAGTAATGATAGCCGCGGCATATTCGCAAGAAGACTTTAGCCTAAACAGCCTCCTAGACGGCATAGATAAAGAATAGGCATTTGATTCAATGTATCAATGTACTTTATCATCAAACTTATCTCCGACCGAACTTGTAAAAATTTGTCATCGCAGGCCTTCGGCTTCAACCTCCTAAACCCAAGGGTTGGAGTGTTTCCGGATACTAAGTTTGAATGTAGTAAACAATCAATATGTTCGGAATCCAGGCAATCCGGTGATTTTGCTCGAATAGACAGAACTTGTTCAGGGAGTTATGTTATATTACTATTTAACGTAAGAAACATCTTCCACGGAGAATAGTTCAGTTAAGGGTTCCTTTCCCTGGGTCAGCATGTCTAATAATACATGCGTAGGCTTTTGATCCCAACGATTGAATTACGGGTAGCCTATCCCGTAGAATCATGCAAATGTAAGTTTTATATCGTTCTTTGCCAACCAATAATTCCCTTAAGAATGCTAGCTTTGGGCTTCACCCGTCTGAGGTACAGATCCAGGTTACCCGGTTGTAGCAATCGCAGAGGTGCTCCCTTGACACCCTAGCCGAACAATCAAGAACGTAGGGTATAAACATAGGAGCGAGGCAACCCAGCTTGGCAAAAACTTAAGTCATAAAGGTGCATATAATGGCGAAAATAGGAATAAATGACATGAATAAATGTAAGAAATAAGCTTTATTAGTAAGCTTCGTCAACGAAGCCCCCAGGTATTATGGGGTATGTATATTTAAGGATGTGTACCCCTCATAGTTCAGTAGATCCGAATACAATCCTGAGATAGTAAAGAAAAAAGTAAAAAAGAAGAGAGGAAAAAAAAGGACCTAGTCGAAAATAATAAAGAAGGTGTTGTCGGACTATCCATAGAATCGCCGAAGCCGAGCAGCGTTCCATGGATTCGGCTCAAGGCGATTATCTGATGCATTTCGAAGGTGATAGGCTCCTCATGTGAAAACTTCATCTATAATGAAGGGACCCTCCCATCATAGTTTGAGTTTATCCTTTTTCTTTTCTAGAAGGCGCAAAACGAGTTCGCTAGCGTTGTATGTGTTAGGGAACACGACAGAAAACAAAAAAATTCCGACCTACGCACCAGCCCAGGACCACTATGGAGACTGCATACAAGGTTTGATCATTTTCGTTACCGACTCATAGCGCAGGGGAAGTAGAGTCGATGACGATCGTCGGTGTAGATCCCCACAGCTAGGATTTACAACCTCCCAACTGCGAGGATATACTCCCTCATCTGCCCCTCGGACAGCCCTCTGGGAGGCGGTCGAACAGTCCCTCGGACGTTGTCGCGGACAGCCCTTCAGGAGGACCTTCAAAACTCGGACAACACTTCGGGAGGACTCACAGAACTCGGACCGTCACTTGGACATCCCTTAGGGAGGCACTCTCGAACAGCCCCTCGGGCACTAAGATCGAAACTATGACCTCTCTATAGAGTTGCACACATACGGTGTCATCTATTCAAAACTAGTTCCTGCCGGAACCCAGACAGCCTTTTGGCTCTACGAAACAATTTCGCGGGGGGG
>LR738712.1:694058681-694119185 GCA_902687465.1 Secale cereale | reverse complement strand
GACCAGATCATTGCAATGGCATGTATGTGAGAAAGAGTGAGTGTGGAGGGCTGCCCCTCCACCTATATTTATAGGAAATCCCAAGGGGTAGGGTAGTTTAACACAAAAACCCAGAATGCACATGAATGAATTCCTTCCTCGAGGGCATAAGAGTGAAACCAAGGAAAAAGAGGGGATCCAAGGTCGAGCCCCAAGTGTGGCCAGCCACACCCCTTGGGGGGGCCATGAGGGCCTTCCAATCCATCCATGTCATCCCTATATCTTTTGAGTAAAGCCCCAAAAGGTGGATTTCCAAAATGTAACCCAAAAAACGCTTTCACTATTCACAACGACATTTTTCGGCGTCCGTTCGAACTGAAAATATTTATGTGGGCTTAGAACATTTCTAGTACCCACTAAAAAAATTCAACGCGTTCTGGAACAATTCGAGTTTAGTGATTTCATCTGCGAAAAGAATCTGAAGCGGTTTCGGCACCTCTGGAACATTTCCGGTTTTCATCCCGAAAAATTCCCAAAAGTTTCCAGAATGATTCTGGCACCCTCCAGGAATTATCAGGCATGTGCCAAGACCAATTTGACTTTATGGTATCCTCTGAAACAACTTTTCAGTATCACTGGAACTCATCCGGTGACCTCTCTCGTCGGAACTTTTCCGTTTCGTCCGAAACTTTTTCTGTGATTTTCTCTCAGACTCCCTGTCTAGTATTCAGCAGATAGATGACCCTTAAGCTTGTGACCCTATAGGTTCGGTGAAGTATAGACATGACCGGAACTCTTTACGATCAATGATCAACTTCGGAGCCGTGGACACCCATATTGACCCCTATACCCACATGAATGAATATTCCAGTGAACCTCCAGTTGTCGTGTGCTATTCCTGTTGCTTCGCGATATGTTACAAATACCCGAGGTGAGACATGTTGGCATTCCCGTGGATCAACAATTTTTCCACTATGCTAGTTACCTCGTTACCGTTATTGTTCTCTGTTCTCGTTACCGTGTTCCGGCATCCCCGTGATCAAATCACAAAGTGTCTGGCCAGACGATGATGGATATCGTAACACCGAGAGGGCCCAGAGCTATCTCTCCATCGTCGGAGGAGCAAATCCCAATCTCGAGCTATCAAGTCACTTGACATACTTTTCCATGAACCCGTAAGCCACCGTAATAGCCACCCATTTACGAATGACGTTTAACAAACCCCAAAGTTCATGAAGCAAGCATGAAGAAACTCGATACTCTCATGGTCTAAGGAATTATGCAAACATTAACTTCTCTGTGTTATTAACCATTAACTTGTGACGAATGTATCTCATAGCATAACATCAATTCGGGTCGATTCAACACAAATGTTCCTCTAACATTGTGCCCTCAAAGTTGCTGGCATAGACATGCCCATGATGAGGAAAACAGAACCATGATGCAACACTTGAGATAGTCTTAGAGGCCAGACTAGGAATACATTTTATCGTTTATTATTCCACACATGCATATGAGTCTTCCTCCGAGCCTCGTATTATTTGCAAACTCGAGAACCATAGCAGTTATAGCATGGAACATAAACCTAATTTTGAACAGGGAGATAATCAATAACATTGATTATTGCCTCTAGGGCATATCTCCTACAGTATGTTTTGGCCCGCACTTCTCTGCTCTGGTATTGCCTGGCCTGTTGTTGATAGAATGCAGAACGAGCTTGCGTGATATCACGCTCCTCTTCAAGGTCGCCTAGGTCTTCCTGCCGATCGAGCTCGGCCTCTCGCTCTTCGTACATACGCACTTGAGGCGAGTCGTGAATAATGTCACATGGCAGAACAGCCTCTACGTCGTAAAACATGAAGAAAGGTGTATATCCCATAGTACGTAGTCCAGCTCCTCAACCCAGTGTTTATCTAACTCCCGTAGGGAGCGCATCAGTCGGGATTTAATGCTGCTCATTATTAAGCCAATGGCCCATTCGACTTGACCATTTGTTTGAGGGTGATAGACAGATGCATAGTCAAGTTTAATGCCTAACTTGGCGCACCAGTTTTTCACCTCATCGGCCGTAAAGTTGGAGCCATTATCTGTGATAATGTTGTGTGGGACACTATAACGGTGTACCATGCCGGATATAAAATCAATCACTGGTCCTGCTTCGGCCATTTTTACTACTTTGGCTTCTATCCATTTAGTGAATTTATCCACCATAATGAGTAAGTATTTCTTTTTATGACTTCCCCCTTTAAGGGGCTCGACCATATCTAGCACCCAGACCGCAAAAGGCCAGGTAATGGGGATTGTTCTGAGGGCGGTGGGAGGCATATGACTTTGATTGGCGAAAAGTTGACATCCCACACAATGCTGGACAAGGGCTTGTGCATCTGCTCGGGCCATTGGCGAGAAAAAGCATGTTCGAAAAGCTTTGCTTATTAGAGCCCGAGCTGTAGCGTGATGGCCGCCCAGACTAGCATGTATTTCGGCCAAAAGTTGTCGTCCCTCCTCTTCTGAGATGCACCTTTGGAGAACACCAATAGTGCTTTTCTTATACAGTTCACCTTCGTGAACTTTGTAGGCTTTAGAAAGCCGAACTATACGACGGGCCTCATTTTGATCATCGGGGAGCTCTTGCCTATTAAGGTAGGCCAGGAATGGTTTGGTCCATGACGCGATGACGACCATGATCTCATGAGCCAAAGGTGTTATTTCTGTATCCGGATCCCCGATGATATCTGTATTGTGTTTTGCTGCTGGGGGTGTGATCAGGACTGGACTAGCATCTTTGTTCTTCTCCTGTCATACTACAGATGGCTTGAACAGCCTTTCCACAAAGGTGTTAGGCGGGACTAGGTCACGCTTGGCGCCCATGATAGTGAGTATATCCGCTGCCTGATTACTGTCTCGAGTGACATGATGAAACTCTAGCCCCTCAAACCGAGCTGATATTTTTAATATGGCATTTCGATAAGCTGCCATTTTTGGATATTTCACATCAAATTCTCCGTTTACATGAGATATTGCGAGGTTTGAGTATCCATGCACCTCTAGGCGTTGTATGCCCATGGATACAGCCATGTGAAGACCATGTAGTAGTGCCTCGTATTCGATAGCGTTGTTTGAGTCCGTGTACCTGATTTGTAATACGTAGCGGACTGTGTCCCCTGTGAGGGATATCAAGATGACGCCGGCCCCCAGTCCAACTAGCATCTTTGAACCGTCAAAATACATGGTCCAGTTGGAGTATGAACTGTACTCTTTAGGGAGTTCGGCTTCCGTCCACTCCGCAACGAAGTCGGCCAGCACCTGAGATTTAATAGCTCGGCATGGCTTGTATGTTATTTCGAATGGTAAGAGCTCAATGGCCCATTTGGCTATGCGTCCAGTGGCGTCATTCTTGTTTATAATATCGTTAAGTGGTACTTCAGATGCCACTGTGATCGAACACTCATGAAAGTAGTGTCGGAGCTTCCGGGATGCCATAAACACCGCGTAAGCAATCTTTTGATAATGGGGGTATCGTGACTTGCACGGTTTGAGAACCTTCGATACGTGGTAGACTGGTTTTTGGATGGGGAATTTATGTCCCTCTTCCTCTCGTTTGACGACGAGCACATCACTCACAACCTGGTGAGTTGTTGAGATATAAAGCAACATTGGCTCGCCAACACTTGGGGCGGCTAGGATTGGGTTCCCCGCTAATCGGGCCTTTATATTTCTTCCAATCCGGCTATGGCCGCCTCCGTCCATTCAAAGTTGTTTGTGCGCTTGAGTAATCTATAAAGTGGTAGTGCTTTTTCTCCTAATCTGGAGATGAAGCAGCTTAAGGCTGCTACGCACCCTGCTAGCTTTTGGACCTGTTTTTGGTCGGTTGGTGTAGCCAATTGTGACAAGGCTTGGATTTTAGTCGGGTTTGCTTCAATTCCTCTATGGGAGACAATGACCCTAGTAGCTTTCCAGCTGGAACGCCAAAGACGTATTTTTCCGGATTGAGACGTATGTCATATGTTTGGAGGTTGTTGAATGTGAGGCGGATATCGTCCACAAGTGATTCGACGTGTCTAGTCTTGATGACTACGTCGTCCACGTATACCTCCACTGTCTTGCCAATTTGTTTCTCCAAGCATGTTTGAACCATGCGTTGATAAGTGGCGCCAGCGTTTTTGAGCCCAAAAGGAATAGTGTTGAAATAGAAAGGCCCGTACGGGGTGATAACACCATTGCGGCCTGGTCGGATTCCTTAATTGTTATATGATGATATCTGGAGTAAGTGTCAAGTAAGAATAGTGAGTCATGTCCTACTGTCGCATCAATGATCTGATCAATGCGGGGCAACGAAAAAGGATCCTTAGGGCAAGCCTTGTTTAGGTCTTTGAAGTTGACACAGAGGCGCCAAGATTTATCCTTCTTCGACACCATGACCAAATTGGCTAGCCAATCCGGGTGTTTAATTTCTCTGATGAACCCGGCTTCAAGTAATTTGGCTAGCTCCTCCCCCATGGCTTGTCTTTCGGGTTCGGAAAATCATTGCAGTGATTGCTTGACCAGTTTGAACCCTTTAATGATGTTGAGGTTGTGTTCGGTCAATCTGCGCGGGATCCTAGGCATGTATGAAGGGTGCCAGGAAAATATATCCCAGTTTTCGCGTAAAGCGGTGTCCACCATCGGGTCCAGCTGTGCTCCGATAGATGATGTTTTATTTGGGTCCGTCAGATGCAGCTGAAATTTAACAAATTTGTCTCCTAGCTTGAAACAGGTGGATTTAGACCTCTTATCGAGGACCACATCGTCCTTGTCCACCGAGGATCATAGGGTGGTTAATTATGTTGGGGAACGTAGTATTTCAAAAAAATCCTACGATCACGCAAGATCTATCTAGGAGAAGCATATCAATGAGCGGGAGAGTGTATCCACGTACCATCATAGACCGATAGCGGAAGCGTTTAGTAACGCGGTTGATGTAGTCGAACGTCTTCACGATCCAACCGATCCAAGCAACGAACGTATGGCACCTCCGCGTTCAGCACACGTTCAACTCGATGACGTCCCACGAACTCTTGATCCAGTTGAGTACCGCGAGAGAGTTTCGTCAGCATGCCGGCGTGGTGACATTGATGATGAAGTTACCGGCGTAGGGCTTCGCCTAAGCACTACAACGATATGACCGAGGTGTGTAACTGTGGTGGGGGGCACCGCACACGGCTGGCAAATCAACTTGTGTGTTCTAGGGCGCCCCCTGCCCCCGTATATAAAGGGGCAAGGGGAGGCCGGCCAGCCCCTATGGTGCACCCCAAGAGAGGGGTTCCTACTAGGAATAGGAATCCTATTCCTAGTAGGAATCCACCAAGAGGGAGAGAGGGGGAAGGAAGGAGAGGGGGAGGGAGAAGGAAATCGGGGCACCGCCCCCCCCCCACTTACAAGTCCAATTCAACCTCAAGGGGGAGCGGAGGCGTGACCTGCCCTAGCTGCCCCTCTCTCTCTCCACTAAGGCCCATGTGGCCCATTAGTTCCCCCACAGGGTTCCGATAACCCTCCGGCACTCCGGTTTCATCCGAAACTTCGTCGAAACACTTCCGATGTCCGAATATAGTCATCCTATATATCAATCTTTATGTCTCGACCATTTTGACACTCCTTGTCATGCCTGTGATCTCATCCGGGACTCCGAACAACCTTCGGTACATCAAAACACATAAACTCATAATACCGATCGTCATCGAACGTTAAGTGTGCGGATCCTACGGGTTAGAGCACTATGTAGACATGACCGAGAATCATCTCCGGTCAATAACCAATAGCGGAACCTGGATGCTCATATTGGTTCCTACATATTCTACGCAGATCTTTATCGGTCATACCGCATGACAACATACGTTGTTGTCTTTGTCATCGGTATGTTACTTGCCCGACATTCGATCGTCGGTATCATCATAGCTAGTTCAGTGTCGTCACCATCGTAATTCATCATCTCGTGACCAACTCATTAGTCGTTTGCTTGCAAGGCCTATTATGATGTGTATTACCGAGAGGGCCCAAAGATACATCTCCGACACTCGGAGTGACAAATCATATTCTTGATCTCTGCCAACACCACAAACACCTTCGGAGACACCTGTAGAGCATCTTTATAATCACCCAGTTACGTTGTGACATTCGATAGCACACAAGGTGTTCCTCCGGTATTCAAGATTTGCATAATCTCATAGTCATAGGGACATGTATAAGTCATGAAGAAAGCAATAGCAAAAAAACTAAACGATCATATTGCTAAGCTAACGGATGGGTCTTGTCCATCACATCATTCTCCTAATGATGTGATCCCATTGATCAAATGACAACTCATGTCTATGGTTAGGAAACATAACCATCTTTGATTAACGAGCTAGTCTAGTAGAGGCATACTAGGGACAATATGTTTTGTCTATGTATTCACACATGTATCAAGTTTCAGGTTAATAAATTCTAGCATGAATAAAAGACATTTATCACGATATATAAGGAAATATAAATAACAACTTTATTAATGCCTCTAGGGCATATTTCCTTCAGTCTCCCACTTGCACTAGAGTCAATAATCCATATTACATAGTAATGATTCTAACACCCATGGAGTGTTGGTGCTGATCATGTTTTGCTCGTGGAAGAGGCTTAGTCAACGGGTCTGCGACATTCAGATCCGTATGTATTTTGCAAATCTCTATGTCTCCCTCCTTGACTTGATCGCGGATGGAGTTGAAGCATCGATGTGCTTGGTTCTCTTGTGAAACCTGGATTCCTTCGCCAAGGCTATTGCTCCAGTGTTGTCAGAAAAGATTTTCATTGGACCCGATGCACTAGGTATTACACCTAGATCGGATATGAAATCCTTCATCCAGACTCCTTCATTTGCTGCTTCCAAAGCACCTATGTACTCCGCTTCACACGTACATCCTGCCACGACGCTCTGCTTGGAACTGCACCAACTGACAGCTCCACCGTTCAACAAAAATACATATCCGGTTTGTGACTTAGAGTCATCCGGATCAGTGTCAAAGCTTGAATCAACATAACCGCTTACGAAGAGCTCTTTGTCACCTCCATAAATGAGAACCATATCCTTTGTCCTTTTCAGGTACTTCAGGATGTTTTTGACCGCTGTCCAGTGATCCATTCCTGGATTACATTGGTACCTTCCTGCTAAACTTATAGAAAGGCACACATCAGGTCTGGTACACAGCATTGCATACATGATAGATCCTATGGCTAAGGCATAGGGGATGCCTTTCATTTTCTCTCTATCTTCTGCAGTGGTCGGGCATTGAGCCTTACTCAACTTCACACCTGGTAACACAGGCAAGAACCCTTTCTTTGACTGATCCATTTTGAACTTCTTCAAAAGTTTATCAAGGTATGTGCTTTGTGAAAGTCCAATTAAACGTCTTGATCTATCTCTATAGATTTTGATGCCCAATATATAAGAAGCTTCACCGAGGTCTTTCGTTGAAAAAATCTTATTCAAGTATCCTTTTATGCCATCCAGAAATTCTATATCATTTCCAATCAACAATATGTCATCCACATATAATATTAGAAATACTACAGAGCTCCCACTCACTTTCTTGTAAATACATGCTTCTCCAAAAGTCTGTATAAAACCATATGCTTTGATCACCTCATCAAAGCGTATATTCCAACTCCGAGATGCTTGCACCAGTCCTTAGATGGATCGCTGGTGTTTGCACACTTTGTTAGCACCTTTAGGATCGACAAAACCTTCTGGTTGCATCATATACAACTCCTCTTTGAGGTATCCATTAAGGAATGTAATTTTGACATCCATTTGCCCGATTTCATAATCATAAAATGCGGCAATTGCTAACATGATTCGGACAGACTTAAGCATCGCTACAGGTGAGAAAGTCTCATCGTAGTCAGTTCACTGAACTTGTCGAAACCTTTCGCAGCAAGTCGAGCTTTGTAGACAGTAACATTACCATCAGCGTCAGTCTTCCTCTTGAAGATCCATTTATTTTCAATGGCCTGCCGATCACTGGCAAGTCAACCAAAGTCCACACTTTATTCTCATACATGGATCCCATCTCAGATTTCATGGCCTCAAGCCATTTTGCGGAATCTGGGCTCATCATCGCTTCCTCATAGTTCGCAGGTTCATCATGGTCTAGTAACATGACTACCAGAACCAGGTTACCATACCACTCTGGCGCAGAACGCACTTTGGTTGACCTACGAGGTTCAGTAGTAACTTGATCCGAAGTTTCATGATCATCATCATTAGCTTCCTCGCTGATTAGTGTAGGAATCACTGGAACTAGTTTCTGTGATGTACTACTTTCCAATTCGGGAGAAGGTACAATTACATCATCAATTTCCACTTTCCTCCCACTCACTTCTTTCGAGAGAAACTTCTTCTCTAGAAAGGATCCATTTTTAGCAACGAATATCTTACCTTCGGATTTGTGATAGAAGGTGTACCCAACAGTTACCTTTGGGTATCCTATGAAGACACATTTCTCTGACTTGGATTCGAGCTTATCAGGTTGAAGCTTTTTCACATAAGCATCGTAGCCCCAAACTTTAAGAAATGACAACTTGGCTTTCTTGCCAAACCACAGTTCATAAGGCGTCGTCTCAACGGATTTAGATGGTGCCCTATTTAACGTGAATGCGGCTGTCTCTAAAGCATAAGCCCGAAATGATAGTGGTAAATCCGTAAGAGACATCATAGATCGCACCTTATCAAATAAAGTACGGTTACAATGTTCGAACACACCATTTTGCTGTGGTGTTCAAGGTGGCGTGAGCTGTGAAACTATTCCACATTGTTTCAAGTGAAGACCAAACTCGTAACTCAAATATTCGCCTCCGCGATCAGATCGTAGAAACTTTATTTTCTTGTTACGATGATTCTCTACTTCACTCTGAAATTCTTTGAACTTTTCAAATGTTTCAGACTTGTGTTTCATCAAGTAGATATACCCATATCTGCTCAAATCATCGGTGAAGGTCAGAAAATAACGATACCCGCCGCGAGCCTCAACACTCATCGGTCCGCATACATCAGTATGTATGATTTCCAACAAGTCAGTTGCTCGCTCCATTGTTCCGGTGAACTAAGTTTGAGTCATCTTGCCCATGAGGCATGGTTCACAAGAACCAAGTGATTCATAATCAAGTGATTCCAAAAGTCCATCGGTATGGAGTTTCTTCATGCACTTTACACCAATATGACCTAAACGGCAGTGTCACAAATAAGTTGCACTATCATTATCAACTTTGCATCTTTTGGCTTCAATATTATGAATATGTGTATCACTACGATCGAGATCCAACAAGAATAGACCAGTCTTCAAGGGTGCATGACCATAAAAGATATTACTCATATAAATAGAACAACCATCATTCTCTGATTTAAATGAATAACTGTCTCGCAACAAACAAGATCCGCTTCCAGTTTCGAGTTACAAATATTAGCAACCGAACTAGTATCAAATACCCAGGTGCTACTATGAGCATTAGTAAGGTACACATCAATAACATGTATATCAAATATACCTTTGTTCACTTTGCCATCCTTCTTATCCGCCAAATACTTGGGGCAGTTCCGCTTCCAGTGTCCAGTCCCTTTGCAGTAGAAGCACTCAGTTTCAGGCTTGGCTCCAGACTTGGGTTTCTTCGCGGGAGTAGCAAATGTCTTGCTATTCTTCTTGAAGTTTCCCTTCTTTCCCTTGCCCTTTTTCTTGAAACCAGTGATCTTATTAACCATCAACACTTGATGCTCCTTTTTTATTTCTACCTCCGCAGCTTTGAGCATAGCGAAGAGCTCGGGAATTGTGTTCTGCATCCCTTGCATATTATAGTTCATCACAAAGCCTTTATAGCTTGGTGGCAGTGATTTAAGAACTCTATCAATAACACTATCTTCGTCAACTTTGCAACCAAGTTGAGTCATGTGATTGTAGTACCCAGACATTCTGAGTAAGTGTTCACTGATAGAACTATTCTCATCCATCTTGCAGCTATAGAACTTATTGAAGACTTCATATCTCTCAATTCGGACATTTGCTTGAAATATTAACTTCAACTCTTGGAACATCTCATATGCTCCATGACGTTCAAAACATATTTGAAGTCCCTATTGGGGAACGTAGTATTTCAAAAAATTCCTATGATCACGCAAGATCTATCTAGGAGAAGCATAGCAACGAGAGGGGAGAGTGTGTCTACATACCCTCGTAGACCGAAAGTGGAAGCGTCTAGTGACGCGGTTGATGTAGTCCAACGTCTTCGCGATCCAACCGATCCAAGCACCGAACGTAGGGCACCTCCGCGTTCAAAACACGTTTAGCTCGATGACGTCCCACGAGCTCTTTATCCAGTTGAGCATCACGGGGGAGTTTCGTCAGCACGATGGCGTGTTGATAGTGATGATGAAGCTACCAGCGCAGGGCTTCGCCTAAGCACTGCAACGATATAACCGAGGTGTGTATATGTGGAGGGGGCACCACACACGTCTATATATGATGTTTACTTGTGTGTTACAGGGTGCCCCCTGCCCCCGTATATAAAGGAGCAAGGGGGAGGCCGGTCGGCCCTTGTGGCGCATGGGGAGAGGAGGAGTCCTCCTCCTAGTAGGAGTAGGACTCCCCTTTCCTACTCCTACTAGGAGAGGGAAAGGAAGGAGGAGAGGGAGAAGGAAAAAGGGGGCGCCGCCCCCCTTCCCTAGTCCAATTCGGACTAGAGGGGGAGGGGGCGCGTGGCCGGCCTTGGCCGGCCCTCTCTCTCTCCACTAAGGCCTATGTGGCCCATTAGTTCTCCCGGGGGGTTCCGGTAACCCCCCGGCACTCTGGTTTTCTCCGAAATCACACGGAACAGTTCCGGTGTCCGAATATAGCGGTCCAATATATCAATCTTTATGTATCGACCATTTCGAGACTCCTCGTCATGTCCGTAATCACATCCGGGACTCCGAACTACCTTCGGTACAACAAAACACATAAACTCATAATACCGATCGTCATCGGACGTTAAGCGTGCGGACCCTACGGGTTCGAGAACTATGTAGACATGACCGATACTCATCTCCTGTCAATAACCAATAGCGGAACCCGGATGCTCATATTGGTTCCTACATATTCTACGCACACAAAACCACAATGATTTTTCGTCAAGTGTGATGTTTTAACCTTCACAAGGACCGGGCGTAGCCACACTCGATTCAACTAAAGTGAGAGAGACAACCACCCGCCGGTCACCTTTAAGCAACGAGTGCTCGTAACGGTGAAACTAGTCTCACGTAAGCGTACGCGTAATGTCGGTCCGTGCCGCTTCATCTGACAATACCGCCGAATCAAAGTATGACATGCTGATAAGCAGTATGAATTTTATCGCCCACAACCCATTGTGTTCTACTCATGCATATCATCTACGCATAGACCTGGCTCATGATGCCACTGCTGGGGAACATAGTATTTCAAAAAAAATCCTACGATCACGCAAGATCTATCTAGGAGAAGCATAGCAACGAGCGGGAGAGTGTGTCCACGTACCCTCGTAGACCGAAAGCGGAAGCGTTTAGTAATGCGGTTGATGTAGTCGAACGACTTCGCAATCCAACCGATCCAAGCACCGAACGTACGGCACCTCCGCGTTGAGCACATGTTTCTCTCGATGACGTCCCACCAACTCTTGATCCAGTTGAGTGTCGCGGGAGAGTTTCGTTAGCACAACGGCATGGTGACGGTGATGATGAAGTTACCGGAGTAGGGCTTCGCCTAAGCACTGCAACGATATGACTGAGGTGTGTAACTGTGGAGGGGGCACCGCACTCGTCTGGCAAATCAACTTGTGTGTTCTAGGGTGCCCCCCTGCCCCCGTATATAAAGGAGCAAGGGGAGGCCGGCCGGCCCCTATGGTGCGCCCCAAGAGAGGGGTTCTTACTAGGAATAGGAATCCTATTCCTAGTAGGAATCCACCAAGAAGGAGAGAGGGGGAAGGAAGGAGAGGGATAGGGAGAAGGAAAGGGGGTGATACATCCATTTTGCATCATGCTTATATGTTGATATTTAATGCATTATGGGTTGTTATTATATGTTTTGTCACAATACTTATGCCTTTTCTCTCTTATTTTACAAGGTTTACATGAAGAGGGAGAATGCCGGCAGCTGGAATTCTAGGCTGGAAAAGGAGCAAACTCTGGAAACCTATTCTGCACAAGTCCAAAAGCCCTGAAACTCAACAGAACTTTGTTTCAGAAAATATAAAAAATATCTGGCGAAAGAAGTCCACGAGGGGGACCACCGGCTATCCACGAGGGTGGGGTGCGCCCCCTGCCTCGTGGGCCAGCCGGAAGGCCCCCGATGCCCATCTTCTCCTATATGATGTGTTTTGACCTGGAAAAAATCATAAGGAGGCTTTCGGGACCAGACGCCGCCGTCTCGAGGGGGAACCAAGGCGGAAACCAATCTAGGTCTCCGGCAGAGCTGTTCTGTCGGAGATACTTCCCTCCGGGAGGGGGAAATCGTCACCGCAGTCATCACCAACAACTCTCCCATCTTGGGGAGGGCTATCTTCATCAACATCTTCACCAGCACCATCTCCACTCAAACCCTAGTTCATCTCTTGTATCCAATCTTTGTACCTAAACCTCAGATTGGTACCTGTGGGTTGCTAGTAGTGTTTGTTACTCCTTGTAGTTGATGCTAGTTGGTTTATTTGGTGGAAGATCATATGTTCAGATCCATTATGCATATTAATACTTCTCCGATCATGAGAATATTATGTCTTGTGAGTAGTTACTTTTGTTCCTGAGGACATTGGAGAAGTCTTGCTATTAGTAGTCATGTGAATTTGGTCTTCATTCGATATTTTGATGAGATGTATGTTGTCTCTCCTCTAGTGGTGTCATGTGAACGTCGACTACATGACACTTCACCATTATTTGGGCCTAGAGGAAGGCATTGGGAAATAATAAGTAGATGATCGGTTGCTAGAGTGACAGAAGCTTAAACCCTAGTTTATGCGTTGCTTCGTAAGGGGCTGATTTGGATCCATATGTTTAAGGCTATGGTTAGGTTTACCTTAATACTTATTTTGTAGTTTCGGATGCTTGCATTAGAAGTCAATCATAAGTAGGAGGCATGTCTAAGTAAGGACAGCACCCAAGCACCGGTCCACCCACATACCAAATTATCAAAGTACCGAACGCGAATCAGATGATCGTGATGAAAACTAGCTTGACGATAATTCACATGTGTCCTCGGGAGCGCTTTCCTTTATATAAGAGTTTGTCCAGGCTTGTCCTTTGCTACAAAAAGGATTGGGCCACCTTGCTGCACCTTATTTACTTTTACCGTTTGTCACTTGCTACCAATTATCTTATCACAAAACTATCTGTTACCTATAATTTCAGCGCTTGCAGAAAATACATTACTGAAAACTACCTATCATTTCCTTCTGCTCCTCGTTGGGTTCGACACTCTTACTTATCGAAAGGACTACGATAGATCCCCTACACTTGTGGGTCATCAAGACTCTTTTCTGCCGCCGTTGCCGGGGAGTGAAGCGCCTTTGGTAAGGAAAAAAATTATATAGTGTGCTGAAATTTATTGTCACTTGTTACTATGGCTCAAAATCCTTTGATGGGCTTGTTCGGGGTATCTTCACCGCGAACAGAAGAGCAAAGAGTTGATCCTCAACCTACTGCACCTATTGAAAATGTTTTCTTTAAGATTCCTTCGGCTATGATAGAGAAACTACTTGAAAATCCTTTTACAGGAGACGGAACAGTGCATCCCAATTTACATCTAATCTATGTGGATGAAGTTTGTGTATTATTTAAGCTTGCAGGTATGCCCGAGGATGTTATCAAGAAGAAGGCCTTCCCTTTATCTTTGAAGGGAGATGCATTGACATGGTTTCGGCTATGCGATGATATGGGATCATGGAACTATAATCGTCCGAAGTTGGAATTTCATCAGAAGTTCTACCCTATGCACCAGGTTCATTGTGATCGTAATTATATTTATAATTTCTGGCCTCGCGAAGGAGAAAGCATCGCTCAAGCTTGGGGAGGCTTAATTCAATGTTATATTCATGCCCCAATCATGAGCTCTCAAGAGAAATGATCCCAATGTTCCATGCTCGATACTTCTTGTTCTGGCTCTTTTATGATGAAGACTATTTAATTCAAATGGGATTTATTGGAAAGAATTAAATGCAACTCTGAAGATTGGGATCTCAACGAAGGTAAGGAGTCAGGTATGACCCCTAAGTTTTATTGTGTTAAAGCTTTTATGGATACCAATGATTTCCGTGAGTTTAGCACTAAATATGGACTTGACTCTGAGATAGTAGCTTCTTTGTGTGAATCTTTTGCTACTCATGTTGATCTCCCCACGGAGAAGTGGTTTAAATACCACCCCCCTATTGAAGTAAAAGTAGTTGAACCTATTAAAGTTGAAGAAAAGACTATCACTTATAATGTTGATCCTGTTATACCTACCGCTTATATTGAGAAACCACCTTTCCTTGTTAGGATAAAGGATCATGCTCAAGCTTCAACTGTAGTTCGTAAGAGTAATACTAGAACACCTACACCCCCTGAGCAAATTAAAGTTGAACCTAGTGTTGCTATGGTTAAAGATCTCTTGGTAGAAGATTTAGATGGACATGTTATTTACCTCCAAGAAGAGTTTGCTAGAATAGAGAAACCCAATGCTAGGAATAGACATAGACCGGTTGTAGGCTTGCTTGTTATCTCTGTTAAGATAGGAGGTCATTGTTATCATGGTTTATGTGAGGTAGGTGCTAGTGCGAGTGTTATCCATCTTGATTTGTATAACGAAATTATGCATGATATTGCACCTCTTGAGTTAGAAGGGATTGATGTTACTATTAAGCTTGCTAATAGAGATACTATTTCACCAGTTGGGATTGTTAGAGATATTGAAGTCATGTGTGGGAAGGTTAAATACCCTGCTGATTTTCTTGTTCTTAGTTCCCCACAAGATGAATTATGTCCCATTATATTTGGTAGACCCTTCTAGAATATTGTTAATGCCAAGATAGACCGCATGAAAGATATTGTTACTGTTGGATTAGGGGATATGTCTCGTGATTTTAACTTTGCTAAATTTTGTAGACAACCCCTTGAAAAGGCACCACCTAGTAAGGATGAAATTATTGGGCTTGCTTCTATTGTCGTGCCACCTAATGATCCTTTAGAACAATACTTGCTAGACCATGAAAATGATATGCATATGAATGAGAGAAGGGAAATAGATAAAATATTCCTTAAACTGGGACCCGTATTGAAAAACAACTTGCCTATTGAAATCCTAGGGGATCCTCCTCCACCCAAGGGTGATCCCGTGTTTGAACTTAAACCTTTACCTGAAAATCTTAAGTATGTTTATCTTGATGAAAAGAAGATATATCCTATTATTATTAGTGCTAATCTTTCAGAACAGGAAGAAGAAAAATTATTGAAAACTCTGAAGAAGCACCGTGCTGCTATTGGATATACTCTGGATGATCTTAAGGGCATTACTCCCACTATATGCCAACACAAGATAAAATTGGAAGAAAATGCTAAACCGGTTATTGATCATCAGCGACGATTAAATCCTAAGATGAAAGAAGTGGTAAGGAAGGAAATACTAAAGCTTCTAGAGGCAGGTATTATCTATCCAGTTGCTGATAGCCAGTGGGTAAGTCTTGTCCATTGTGTTCCTAAGAAAGGAGGTATGACTGACGTTCCCAATTATAAAGATGAATTGATCCCTCAAAGAATAGTTACAGGTTATAGGATGGTAATTGGTTTCTGTAAGTTAAATAAAGCTACTAAGAAAGATCATTACCCCTTGCCATTTATTGATCAAATACTAGAAAGGTTATCCAAACATACTCATTTCTTCTTTCTAGATGGTTATTCTGGTTTCTCTCAAATACCTGTGTCAAAAGGGGATCAAGAAAAGACCACTTTTACTTGTCCTTTCGGTACCTTTTCTTATAGATGTATGCCTTTTGGTTTATGTAATGCACCTGCTACCTTTCAAAGATGCATGATGGCTATATTCTCTGATTTCTGTGAAAAGATTGTTGAGGTGTTCATGGATGATTTCTCCGTTTATGGAACTTATTTTGATGATTGCTTAAGCAACCTTGATCGAGTTTTGCAGAGATGTGAAGACACTAACCTTGTCTTGAATTGGGAAAAGTGCCACTTTATGGTTAATGAAGGCATTGTCTTGGGACATAAAATTTCTGAAAGAGGTATTGAAGTTGACAAAGCTAAAGTTGATGCTATTGAAAAGATGTCATGCCCCAAGGACATCAAAGGTATATGAAGTTTCCTTGGTCATGCCAGGTTTTACAGGAGGTTCATAAAGGACTTCTCCAAAATCTCCAGGCCTCTGACTAATATCTTACAAAAAGATATTCCTTTAGTCTTTGATGATGATTGTCTAGAAGCATTTGAAATACTTAAGAAAGCATTGATCTCTGCACCTATTGTCCAGCCTCCTGACTGGAATTTACCCTTTGAGATTATGTGTGATGCTAGCGATTATGCTGTAGGTGCTATTCTAGGGAAAAGAGTTGATAAGAAATTGAATGTTATCCAGTATGCTAGTAAAACTCTAGATAGTGCCCAAAGAAATTATGCCACTACTGAGAAAGAATTTTTAGCAGTTGTATTTGCTTGTGATAAGTTTAGACCCTACATTGTTGATTCTAAAGTAACTATTCACACTGATCATGCTGCTATCAAATACCTTATGGAAAAGAAATATGCTAAGCCTAGACTCATTAGATGGGTTCTCTTGCTGCAAGAATTTGACTTGCATATTATTGATAGAAAGGGAGCTGAGAACCCCGTAGCAGATAACTTGTCTAGGTTAGAGAATATACTTGATGACCCACAACCTATTGATGATAGCTTTCCTGATGAACAATTAGCTATCATAAATACTTCTCGTACTGCTCCATGGTATGCTGATTATGCTAATTACATTGTTGCTAAGTTTATACCTCCTAGCTTCACATACCTATGATTTGAGACATTACTTTTGGGATGACCCACATCTTTATAAAGAAGGAGTAGATGGTATCATTAGATGTTGTGTAGCTGAGCATGAACAGGAACAGATCCTACGCAAGTGCCACCCCGAAGCTTATGGAGGACACCATGCGGGAGATAGAACTGCACATAAGGTATTGCAATCCGGTTTTTATTGGCCTACTCTCTTCAAGGAAGCCCGTAAGTTTGTCTTATCTTGTGATGGATGTCAAATAATTGGTAATATTAGTAGACGTCAAGAAATGCCTATGAATTATTCACTTGTTATTGAACCATTTGATGTATGAGGCTTTGATTATATGGGACCGTTTCCTGCCTCTAATGGGTATACACATATTCTAGTTGCTGTTGTTACTAAGTGGGTAGAAGCTATTCCAACTAGTCGTGCTGATCACAACACCTCTATTAAGATGCTCAAAGAAGTTATTTTTCTGAGGTTTGGAGTCCCTAGATATCTAATGACTGATGGTGGTTCACACTTTATTCATGGTGCTTACCGTAAGATGCTTGCAAAGTATGATGTCAACCATATAATTGCATCCCCCTATCACCCACAGACTAGTGGTCAAGTAGAACTAAGCAATAGGGAGTTGAAACTAATCTTGGAAAAGACAGTTAATAGGTCTAGGAAGAATTGGTCCAAGAAACTTGATGATGCATTATGGGCCTATAGAACTGCATACAAAAGTCCTATGGGTATGTCTCCATATAAGATGGTGTTTGGAAAAGCTTGTCACTTACCTCTTGAGCTAGAACATAAGGCATATTGGGATATTAAAGAGCTCAATTATGATTTCAAACTTGCTGGTGAGAAGAGGCTATTTGATATTAGATGTCTCGATGAATGGAGAACTTAGGCCTATGAGAATGCCAAACTGTTTAAAGAAAAAGTTAAGATGGCATGACAAAAGGATACAAAAGCATGAGTTTAACGTAGGTGATTATGTCTTCCTATTCAACTCTCGTTTAAGATTTTTTGCAGGAAAACTTCTCTCCAAGTGGGAAGGACCTTACGTTATCGAGGAGGTCTATCGTTCTGGTGCCATAAAAATCAACAACTTCGAAGGCACAAATCCGAAGGTGGTGAATGGTCAAAGAATCAAACATTATATCTCATGTAATCCTATAAATGTTGAAACCAATGTTATTGAAACCGTAACCCCGGAGGAATACATAAGGGACACTTTCCAGAACGATTCAGCCTCCGAAAAGGAAGAGGTATGTGATACGGTAAGTAAACCGACTCCAAAATAGTTTTAAAGGCAATTTTTCTCCATTTTGGAATATTTAGAAAAATAGAAAATAAGAAGTAGTCCGGAGGAGACACGAGGCGTCCACGAGGGTGGAGGGCGCCCCCCCCTTCCCAGGGCGCGCCCCCCTGCCTCGTGGGCACCCCGTGTGTCCCCGGGACTCCATTTTATTGTGGGTTACTCCTTTTGGTAGGTAAAAAATCATTATATATACTCCCAAAGGTTTTGACCTCTGTATCACGCAAAAATCCTCTATTCTTGTTTAGAGCTGTTTTCTGCTAGGGTTTGCGAAGCCAGGCATCATGTCGTCTCCCTCCTCCAACGATGAAGGCAACGATGCTTGGCTAATGAAGATAGATCTGAAGAGGGAAGGACCCGAGGAGATCCACAAGAAGAAGAAGATCAAGATGGAGGTGGAAGATCCGGCTCCGGCATCGGGAGAAGAAGACACCTCTAAATCCCTTCCTAATCTCTTTACCTCAACTGAGATAGAAGCTTTCAGGATGATTGAGTTAGCTCAGATTCGAAACAAGCATCTCACTAGCGAAAATATTTTGTTGAAGGATTACATAGCTAAACTCGAGGGTATTATCCGCAAGCTGGAGGATCTCCTACGCTTGATATATGATGATCCACCATCACTACTTTCAACCTCATCATCACCACCCCCGAAGAAGGAGACATAATCATATGGGTATGGGCACTCCCCTTGGCAACTGCCAAGCTTGGGGGAGTGACCCCAGTATCGTATCACCATCACTCCTATCTTTACCATTTTACTTAGTTTGATCCTTTTGGTAGTATCTTGATCTAGTAGAATAAAGTTAGCATTATCTAGTTGTGAGCTTTTGCTTTTTGAGCTTTACCCTTTTTAATCGAGTCCGTGAGTTATATAATAAAGATTAGTGTTGAGTCAAGGGCTTGATTTCCTCACCTGGGTCATGATAAAAAGAAAGAAAACATAAAGAGTATCAAAGAGATCATATCAATCTTATGGGAATTAATGACTTCACATACAAAAGTATGATAAATAAAAGTTGTTGGGAGTTGACAAACATAGTTTTGGTCATCGTTGCAATTAATAGGAAGTAATAAAAGAATAGAGGCTTCAAATACAAATATACTATCTTGGACATCTTTTATGACTGTGAGCACTCATTAAAGTATGACATGCTAAAGAGTTGATGTTGGACAAGGAAGACAACATAATGGGTTATGTCTTCTTATATCTGAAATAAAGTATATTGTCATGGATCATCCAACATGTTGAGCTTGCCTTTCCCCCTCATGCTACCCAAAACTCCTCGCACCAAGTAGAGATACTACTTGTGCTTCCATATATCCTTAAACCCAGTTTTGCCATGAGAGTCCACCATACCTACCTATGGATTGAGAAAGATCCTTCCAAGTTAGTTGTAATGTTGCAAACTCGCTAAAATATGTATGATTTATTAGTGTGGGAGAAATTAGCTTTATACGATCTTGTGATATGGAAGTAATAAAAGCGACGGACTGCATAATAAAGGTCCTTATCACAAGTGGCAATATAAAGTGAAGTTCTTCTATGCTAAGACTTTGTGCATCCAACCATTAAAACACATGACAACCTCTGCTTCCCTCTGGGAAGGGCCTATCTATTATTCTTGCCTTATAAGTGTCAAGGTGAATTCACCTTTCCTTTTTACATTTTATCCTTTAGCAAGCACATTGTGTTGGAAAGATCCTAACATATATACCCACTTGGATGTTAGTTTTCATGATCTATTACTGTTGACATTACCCTTGAGGTTAAAGGTTGGGAGGCAACACTATAAGCCCCTATCTTTCTCTGTGTCCGATTGAAACTCCATAAACATAAGTATTGCGTGAGTGTGAGCAATTGTGAAAGACTATATGATAGTTGAGTATGTAGGCTTGCTGAAAAGATCTTATATTGACTCTTTCCGATGTTAGGATAAATTACAATTGCTTCAATGACCAAGATCAAAGTTTGTTAGTTTCCAACGAAGTTTATGATTCATACTTGATCTTGTGGATGAATTGTTACTTTAGCATAAGAATCATATGACTATATTTATATAAGTTGTTGTTATGAGAATGATCATGATGCCCTCATGTCTGTATTTTGATTTTATCGACACCTCTATCTCTAAGCATGTGGACATATTTTGTGATATCGGCTTTCGCTTGAGGATAAGCGAGGTCTAAGCTCGGGGGAGTTGATACGTCCATTTTGCATCATGCTTATATGTTGATATTTATTGCATTATGGGCTGTTATTATATGTTTTGTCACAATACTTATGCGTTTTCTCTCTTATTTTACAAGGTTTACATGAAGAGGGAGAATGTCGGCAGCTGGAATTCTGGGTTGGAAAAGGAGCAAACTCTGGAAACCTATACTGCACAACTCCAAAAGCCCTGAAACTCAACAGAACTTCGTTTTAGAAAATATAAAAAATATTTGGCGAAAGAAGTCCACGAGGGGGACCACCGGCTATCCACGAGGGTGGGGGCGCGCCCCCCTTGCCAGGGCGCGCCCCCCTGCCTCGTGGGCCAGCCGGAAGGCCCCCGATGCCCATCTTCTCCTATATGAGGTGTTTTGACCTGGAAAAAATCATAAGGAGGCTTTCGGGACCAGACGCCGCCGTCTCGAGGCGGAAACCAATCTAGGGCTCTGATAGAGCTGTTCTGTCGGGGATACTTCCCTCCGGGAGGGGAAATCGTCACCGCCGTCATCACCAACAACTCTCCCATCTTGGGGAGGGCTATCTTCATCAACATCTTCACCAGCTCCATCTCCTCTCAAACCCTAGTTCATCTCTTGTATCCAATCTTTGTACCTAAACCTCAGATTGGTACCTGTGGGTTGCTAGTAGTGTTGATTACTCCTTGTAGTTGATGCTAGTTGGTTTATTTGGTGGAAGATCATATGTTCAGATCCATTATGCATATTAATACCCCTCTGATCATGAACAATATTATGTCTTGTGAGTAGTTACTTTTGTTCCTGAGGACATGGGAGAGGTCTTGCTATTAGTAGTCATGTGAATTTGGTCTTCGTTCGATATTTTGATGAAATGTATGTTGTCTCTCCTCTAGTGGTGTCATGTGAACGTCGACTACATGAAACTTCACCATTATTTGGGCCTAGAGGAAGGCATTGGGAAGTAATAAGTAGATGATGGGTTGCTAGAGTGACAGAAGCTTAAACCCTAGTTTATGTGTTGCTTCGTAAGGAGCTGATTTGGATCCATATGTTTCAGGCTATGGTTAGGTTTACCTTAATACTTCTTTTGTAGTTGTGGATGCTTGCATTAGAGGTTAATCATAAGTGGGAGGCTTGTCCAAGTAAGGAGAGCACCCAAGCACCGGTCCACCCACATACCAAATTATCGAAGTACCGAACGTGAATCAGATGATCGTGATGAAAACTAGCTTGACGATAATTCCCATGTGTCCTCGGGAGCGCTTTCCTTTATATAAGAGTTTGTCCAGGCTTGTCCTTTGCTACAAAAAGGATTGGGCCACCTTGCTGCACCTTATTTACTTTTACCGTTTATCACTTGCTACCAATTATCTTATCACAAAACTATTTGTTACCTATAATTTCAGTGCTTGCAGAAAATACCTTACTGAAAACTGCCTATCATTTCCTTCTGCTCCTCGTTGGGTTCGACACTCTTACTTATCGAAAGGACTACAATAGATCCCCTACACTTGTGGGTCATCAGGGGGCTGATACGTCTCCAATGTATCTAATTTTCCAAACACTTTTGCCCTTGTTTTGGACTCTAACTTGCATGATTTAAATGGAACTAACCCGGACTGGCGTTGTTTTCAGCACAACTGCCATGGTGTTGTTTTTGTGCAGAAATAAAAAGTTCTTGGAATGACCTGAAAATCCACGGAGAATTATTTTGAAAATATAAAAAATATATGCAGAAAGATCTACGTCAGGGGGGCCCACACCCTGGCCACAAGGGTGGGGGGCACGCCCCCTCCCCCTGGGCACGCCCCCTGCCTCATGGGCCCCCTGATGCTCCACTGACGCACCCTGGACTCCATATATTCACTTTCGGGGAGAAAAAAAATCAGAGAGGAAGAATTATCGCGTTTTACGATACGGAGCCGCCGCCAAGCCCTAATCTCTCTCGGGAGGGCTGATCTGGAGTCCGTTCGGGGCTCCGGAGAGGGGAGATCGTCGCCATCGTCATCATCAACCTTCCTCCATCACCAATTCCATGATGCTCACCGCCGTGCGTGAGTAATCTCATCATAGGCTTGATGGACGGTGATGGGTTGGATGAGATTTACCATGTAATCGAGTTAGTTTTGTTAGGGTTTGATCCCTAGTATCCACTATGTTCTGAGATTGATGTTGCTATGAATTTGCTATGCTTAATGCTTGTCACTAGGGCCCGAGTGCCATGATTTCAGATCTGAACCTATTATGTTTTCATGAATATATGTGTGTTCTTGATCCTGTCTTGCAAGTCTATAGTCACCTACTATGTGTTATGATTCGGCAACCCCGAAGTGACAATAATCGGGACCACTCCCGGTGATGACCGTAGTTTGAGGAGTTCATGTATTCACTATGTGTTAATGCTTTGGTCCGGTACTCTATTAAAAGGAGGCCTTAATATCCCTTAGTTTCCACAAGGACCCCGCTGCCACGGGAGGGTAGGACAAAAGATGTCATGCAAGTTCTTTTCCATAAGCACGTATGACTATATTCGGAATTCATGCCTACATTACATTGATGAACTAGAGCTAGTTCTGTGTCACCCTAGGTTATAACTTTTACAAGATGAATCGCATCCGACATAATTCCCCGTCACCGATCCAATGCCTACGAGCTTTTCACATATTGCTTGTTGGTTATTTACTTTTCCGTTGCCACTGTTACAAAAACTACAAAAACACTACCGTTACTTTTATTGCTGTTACCGCTATCTCTATATTACTTTGCTACTAAACTACCTTGCTGCAGATACTAAGTTTCTGGGTGTGGTTGAATTGACAACTCAGCTGCTAATACTTAAGAGTATTCTTTGGCTCCCCTTGTGTCGAATCAATAAATTTGGGTTGAATACTTTACCCTCGAAAACTGTTGCGATCCCCTACATTTGTGGGTTATCAGCCCCCCCCTCCTAGTCCAATTCAGACTCAAGGGGGACGGGGCGCGCAGCCTGCCCTAGCTGCCCCTCTCTCTCTCCACTAAGGCCCATGTGGCCCATTAGTTCCCCCCGGGGGGTCCGATAACCCTCCGGCACTCCGGTTTTATCCGAAACTTCTCCAGAATACTTCCGGTTTCTGAATATAGTCGTCCTATATATCAATCTTTATGTTTCGACCATTTCGAGACTCCTCGTCATGTCTGTAATCTCATCCGGGACTCTGAACAACCTTTACATCAAAACACATAAACTCATAATACAGATCGTCGTCGAACATTAAGCGTGCGGACCCTACAGGTCTGAGAAGTATGTAGACATGACCGAGACTCATCTTCGGTCAATAACCAATAGCAGAACCTGGATGCTCATATTGGTTCCTACATATTCTACGATGATCTTTATCGGTCAAACCGCATAACAACATACGTTGTTCCCTTTGTCATCGGTATGTTACTTGCTCGAGATTCAATCGTCGGTATCATCATACCTAGTTCAATCTCGTCACCGGCAAGACTCTTTACACGTTTTGTAATACATCATGTCGTTACTAACTCATTAGTCATTTTCGTGCAAGGCTTATTATGATGTGTATTACCGAGATGGCCCAAAGATACCTCTCCGACACTCGGAGTGACAAATCATATTCTTGATCTATGCAAACACCACAAACACCTTTGGAGACACCTATAGAGCATCTTTATAATCTCCTAGTTACATTGTGACGTCTGATAGCACACAGGGTGTTCCTCCGGTATTTGGGAGTTGCATAATCTCATAGTCATGGAAACATGTATAAGTCATGAAGAAAGCAATAGCAGAAAAACTAAACGATCATATTGCTAAGCAAACGGATGGGTCTTGTCCATCACATCATTCTCCTAATGATGTGATCTCGTTGATCAAATGACAACTCATGTCAATGGTTAGGAAACATAACCATCTTTGATTAACGAGCTAGTCTAGTACATGCATACTAGGGACACTCTGTTTCGTCTATGTATTCACACATGTATCAAGTTTCCAGTTAATACAATTCTAGCATGAATAAAAGACATTTATCATGATATATAAGGAAATATAAATAACAACTTTATTATTGCCTCTAGGGCATATTTCCTTCAAATTATTCGGCTGCAAAGGCTTGGGACAGTGCCTCAAGAGCCAAGGATGCGGTTTTATTTTTGGCGTGGAGTGCTCTGTCCGGATCACTTGTGACTGTGATTGTTTCATTAGGCCCTGGCTTGAAAGCGTGAGAAGGCGTCTCGCCCTAGAAGGGCGTGGTATCCGTTGTTAAAGGGGACAATGTGAAAGGGCAGCTCTTCTGACCAGTAGTTTTCAAGCGTTCCGAACACCACATCGAGTTTAATGCTTCCCGAACATCGGGCCTCCCGGTTGGGGATAATTCCTTGAAAGCTTGTATTACTTTGCTCAATGCGGGTTTTATCGATCTGCATTTTGTCGAGCATGTCCTCTTAGATGAGGTTGAGTCCACTGCCGCCATCCATGAGCACTTTGGTAAGATGAAAACCGTCTACTTTTCGGTTTAGCACAAGAGCGGCTGGTGCTCGGACAGATCGGACCCTTGGTTCGTCGTCAGCGGTGAAGGTAATTGCCGCGTCATTCCATGGGCTTATTGCGGTTATTTGGTGGAGCTCGGCGACTTCACGAAGTGCCCTCTTATGCCGATTATTTGAAGAGAAGGTCTCTAAGACCATGAGGACATTAAAATTGTCCTCTTCTAGAGGGTGTTTCTCTGGAGGTGCGGCGGCGAGGATGGCCTCGCCACTTTTAGCTACCTGCCCAAGTACCCAACATGCTCGAAGGTTGTGAGTTGGGATCGTGCCAGAAATCGCATGTATAGGGTAGGGTTTGTCTATGAGTTCGTCCAGAACTGACCTATGTCCCGTGAAGAGTTTATTTTTCTTGCCGACGGGCTTATGATTGGATGCCCCGTTAGGGTATGTCCGTTTTGCTTTAGCGGCGTATTTCCCGAAGACGGACTGTTCCAAATAGGTGTTTTGGGCCTTCCATGTGTTTTCCATCGCGCAGTACTTCCATACTAAGTGTGTCAACTCTGTGAAACTCTGTATGCGATGGTGGTTGAGGGCGTTCAAAATTCCCTCGTCCGTGCAATTACGATGAAAGACCGGAATCGTATCGTCGTCGCAACAATCTTTAATCTTGTTTTTAACAAGCAGGAACCTAGCCCAAAAGTGATGGACCGTTTCTTGAGGCTGTTGTCGCACATACATCAAGTCGTATATGTCTGGAGGGCCAGAATTACATGGAGAGTACTGATTGTGGTGGGTGGGTGTTGAAAAATTTGATTCCCAACCCAATATAGCATCTGGAGTTCGCAAATTCTCCGGTGTTGTCAATTCGGGGGAATCTAAATGCTTCCCGGGCTCTGTGTCCGACCCTAAGCTCGCAAGACGTGGAGTCCCGCCCGAGGGAAGGGTATACGGCTCAAAGGGTTCGGAGACCCGAAGACAACTAGTCTCCGATTAGAGAAGAGGAGTGTTTTCGGCTTGTTCCTCGATGTCCGCCACCAGATGAGTGATTGGCGATAAATTATATTCGCCCTAGTCGAGTTAAAGCCCGATCCGATCGTTGACCACTGAGAGCCCCACGATCGCGATGCGATCTAGCAGCTCGTTTAAGGACGAGGTGTCCAACAGATCCGTCTTTCCGGAGTGTTCGAGGCCAATGAAGGAGTGATGTCTGGTGATCGCGGGGGACGTGGTCAGCTTAACAGCCATGCGGGTGCATATGGTGAATCCGTCGAGTTGGAGGACCTGACCAATGGTCAGGCTCTTCCCAAAAGTGAAGTCGTCGTTGATGACGAGATGAGCCACAGATCGCTTCTTGTGACTACACGGCAGAGCTCTCAATGAAAGCACCATTGTCGGTGTCAAAACCGACATATCTCGGGTAGGGGGGCCAAGTTGTGAGTCTAAGGATCTATGGTAACAAGAGATGCTGGGACACGATATTCCACCCAAGTTCGGGCCCTCTTAATGGAGGTACCCTACTTCCTGCTTGATTGATCTTGATGAATATTGGGGTTACAAGAGTTGATCTACCTCGAGATCGTAATGGCTAAACCCTAGATGTCTAGCCTATGATCGTTATGTTGGCCTCCACGGACTAAACCCTCCGGTTTATATACATATCGGAGGGGGCCTAGGGTTGTACAGAGTTGACTTGCGGCGGAAGGAAATATTACACCCAGACATATAATTTGCCTTTCTACATACATAGGATCCTACCCAGACACGGGGGATGGTCTTCTGCTTTATCTTCACGGCCCATCAGTCCGGCCCACAACAAGTAGTCCGGACACTCGAGGACCCCCAAATCCAAGACTCCCTCAGGGGCGAGCAACCCCTTCAACTGCGTACCCCCTCTCACTCGATCCCATCCCTCGCCGGCACCGGGTCCCCCACGCGGCCGTTGATGAGGGTGGCGGGCGAGGCCCTCGGCCGCGACGCCGCTCGGGCTCGAACCTATGGTTTGAGGTGGCAGCTTCTTCTGCTGAGAGAGGCATCGTCCTAGCAGCGGGCGGCGTGTGCCTGTGCTGTGGGCCGCCTTCACTCGGTGGCATGGGCAACGAGACAGCGGTGGATGCGGGTGTCGCGTGGAGAGCTTCCCTGCAGCCTCACCTTCGCAAGATCTGAAGATAACGCCTTCATGTTGTAGCCTCCTCCTTGTCAGTTCAGTCGGATCCGGTGGCTGGCTGCGCGGATTCGGGGCGAGGAGCTCTGGATCGGTGTAATTTCTTTGCCGACTACGGTGGCCATGACTTCGGCAGCGCTCCGGGCATTGTTCCCTTCTTGAAGACGACTTTGAGGTCCATCTTCCTCCCCCTGCACCCCGGTGAAATCCCACATCCTTGGCTGGGCGGCGGCAGTGCCATGGCTTCGTCACCTTCTTGAAGGTGCCGCTTTGGGTTTGCGGGGAGGTGGGTCGGCTGTAGCGTGTTTTTTGGTGTTCTTGGTGGCGGTGGTTCTTTCTTTAGTGGTGACACTTCACCGTGCTCGGCCGGCCTCCTCTTCATGATGACGTGCCCTTCTCAATACATGGCCCGGTATGTCCGGTGAGTTAACGCCCTCGGCTTGGGCGGGAGGGGATAGTGGTCCCCTTGACGACGTGTTGGACGCATCGACAACCGAGGGATGGTTTCCTTGGCGAGGTATGGCTCTCCCGGGGCACTCATGTCCAGTGGCCAGTGTCTTTGTCGTGCTTCTAGTTATGGGATGTGGCTTGTGTCTCTGGTAGCTTGCTTGGTGTGGTGGCCCTGATCAGTGTCTCTTTCTTCCTGCTTGCTCTGGAGGGAGCAAACCCCCTTTCCTATGACGCGACCCCATCAAGCCCTCTGTTAGGTCCCAAGCTGTAGCCTTTCTTCTTTGGCCGTAGCATTTTAGTCTTCCTCTAGCACCATGTATCTGCTGCTTTGGGGTTGCATCCCCAATTTCTTTGCTTGTTTATGTTTGTGGTACTTCGTTGTAATCCTGACTGGTCGAGGGCTTTGTTAATTTAAAGCCAGGCAAGGTTCGAGCATTTTTTTGGGCTCGGCCTGTGGCTTTCCTATAAAAATGCAAATATATGTAGCTTAAAATATTTAAGACGGTCTCTATCTAAAGCATTGTGGAAATTTGAAATCTAACTATATAGAGTTTTGGGTGCCTACACACTGAATATCACATGCTTTTTTTTTTGCATGAACACAGTCCAAACGCAGTCGCTCACATACACGAGCATATATTTACCCATATGAACACACGCACATACACCCTACCACTATGATCTCCTCCAAGAGACTGAACAGGCATAACATGTTGAGATTTTACGAAGTCGCCACAGGTGCCTCGTAGTCGGCCTGTACGTATCCTCCCACTGAACGAGCATCGCCGAAAGTCTGAAATAAATTCAGAAAAATGCGGGCACCAATGTCAAGTTTAAGACTTTAATCTTGGTGGGATAAGGATCGGATATCACTATCCTCCTAACCATTCAACCACAAGTATGTTAAAAAAATCATGTGCTTGAAAAATGCTCAACGTGTATAAAAAAATTTACACAAGTACACAAAAAAATGTACAGTGTGTATTAAAAAATTGACATGTATTTGAAAAAAGAAAAAAGAAAAGAAATCGATAAAGAAACACGTAGAAAAATATATAAGAAAAAACACAAGAGGTTCTAAAAGCAGTAAATAGAACCATGGGAATAAAAGCGGTACATAAATGAATAAAAAGGTTCACATGAATAAATGAATTAAAAAGGTTCTAAAAGGTGGAAAAAGATATAAGAAACACGTAGAAAAAGATATAAGAAAAAAACATAAAAGGTTCTAAAAGCGGTACATATGCTTGTTTCGTTCATATGTACCGCTTTTAGAACCTGTTAGAATCATTTATTCATGTAAATTTGAAATTTGGTGGCGAAATTGGGTACGTACTATTAAAAACTTAGCAAAATATTTCAAAAAATCAGAAATTTTGTGGATGTGATTTTGACCAAATGTTTCAGGTGCTTGCAAAATTTGGTGGCGAAATGACGTTCGAGGAGCGCTGTACAAAGAAAAACAAGGTTTGTGTCGGAAACATGTGAATAGTAACATGGGTGCAGTGCATCATTTGTATTTCAGTTTGTATGGAGATCATTTGATGTTTTTTAGTGACCAAAGTTTGCAAGCTTCTAAAATATTTGCTCGTAATCACATCCACGAAGTTTCAGAATTTATTATTTAACTTTTAATTTTTCAAATTTACTGTTCACTAAGTGGGTGCATCGGAGGTGGGTGCAACCACTACTTTCCTATTAATAAAATGTATTCTGTTGTACTGGCCACATGCAAGGAAACATTGTTTATTGATTGTGAGTGTCTGAGCTTCTCTCTCTCCTCGGGCCTATGCGAGAAAAAAGATTGAGGCGGATGTTTCTATTCCTCTGGAATCATTGTAGCGATCACGATCCGAATGGACCGAATTCTCTGTGTTTCAGTGTCATCCCTGGACCAGTAATGTTGATAAACACAATACTTGAAGGATTTATAACAAAGTGGAAATCACACACTTATTACAACGAATATCTCCAATGAGAACTTATTACAAAATCCATGGCTTAAGGCCATCTAACAAAATAACAGCGGAATGCTTGGAAGATAAGTGAGTCCATCAACTCCAATGGAATAGCTGAGTGCATGACAAACGACCTAGCACGTCTTATTCCTCGTCTGAAAAGTCTGCAACGTAATATGTTACAGCCCGAAAATGGGTCAGCACATGGAATATGCTGGCAAGATAACACAGAAGATGCAAGTAACAGAATAAAGGCTATACTATATGCATATTTGGCCGAGGGAGGCTCTAAGGTTAAAGTTTTTGTGTAAAGCCAATTTTTCTCTACAACAAAGGAATAAATTTTACTTAAACTATCATGTTGGTAGAAAAATCATTGAGAAGGTATCTCCAACTCAATCCCAAACTAAAAGTTCATCATTAACCCAACAAATTAAATTATAGAGTGATGAGATCAACCAATAATTCAAGTATCAGATACTCAAGATGTCCATAACCGGGGACACGGCTAATCATGATCAGTTTGTACACTCTGCAGAGGTTTGTGCATTTTTCCCACAAGACTCGATCGTCTCCGTTTGGTTTCTTGCACTGCATGGTGTTTGAGAAACGGATGACCGAGACACAGTCTTTCCGAAGAGGTCCCCTTAATCGGATAGATAGGCCGGTACACCTACAATCCCTCTACATCTGCTATCCCATCACGGAAAGGTTTCCCACAACTTACTCAACTATGCCAGAGTCCATATGGGCATGTGCCTGCACACGGAAGTTTCTAGCATGAATAGTTTTATGATCCCTTTGAGCCTGGGTGCCATTCCATAGGAAAAATCACAAGGAACCCCGGGATTTCCTAGGACAACACTGGATTCCCCAGGTGCCCTGCAACCAATCCACCCAGATGTGTATTCAAGTAGGCACCTTAAGTTGAATCCTTAATTAAAACTCACATCTGTCATGGATTTCACTCAAACCCAAACCACGTCTACGAGCATAGCATAGCAACCTAAGCAAACGTAGAAGTAACTCCCAAGGGTTTGAAAATAATGCAGGTAATAGGTTCTACCTCAAACTACTTCCCAGTCCCACAAGTTAAGAGATCCTACTCATGCAATGTGTGAGGGTTTGATCTAATGCATAAAAACTGGGTAATATAAGGTATGATCAAAGTGTTACTTGCCTTGTTGACGATTCGCAAAACCTAGGGACTCGTAGTAGCACGCTTCGCAGTCCGGGTAATCTATCGCAAGCAAACAATAGCATACATAAGAAAACAAGCAATGACGCACAAACAAAACTCCAAAAGAAAAGATCTAACCAGAAAGTTCAACTTAAGAACTCCGGTTTGCAAAAAGAATCAAATCGAAAGAAGCAACGAAACTCAAACTACGAAAGAAACGAGCTCCGGTTAGTAATTGGTCTAAAGTCAAATTTTACAGTAGCCAAAACTTTGTTCAAGTTGGTTAAACAGATAGAGGGCATCGAGACGAAGATCTGGGATTTTGAATCACCTGATTCCGACTCTCGAGCGAAAAGAAAAACGAAAAACAAGATCAGGGCAGAAATCGCGATCGAAAATAATCACGGATAAATACCCCGAAAAAAAAACTGACGAACAGGCTAACGAACGAACGTTCGTTGTCTGCGGCTAATGGACGAAAAGCGTTCGTTAAAACGAACATACGGACGAACGTCTGCTAAATAGCTAAACCGGAGAAAAACCGGACCGATCTAAACCAAAAAACGAATCTATGGTTTACTAAAAGAACCGATCGGTTTTTTAAAAAAAAAACCGTTGGCTACCTCGAAGACGATGACTCCAGCGAAGTCCGGCGGCGGCGGGCGGAAGATCCGACGGGGCGACGGCTGCGAGGCGGCGGGGTGGCGGCGCGACGACAGCGCGGCTGCGGGGCGGCGGGGTGGCGGGACGGCGTAGCGCGGCGGCGGCGACGGGGTGCGATGGCGGCGGCTTGGCGCGACGGCGGCAGGAGGGCGGCGGCGCTAGGGTTAGAGCGGGGCTGGCGGCTGGTTTGGGCTAGCGGGCCGGCGGGGCGCTATATAAAGCTCAGAGTCCTGGGCGAATACGGCCCTAAGTCGGTTTGCCTTTTTTTTCTAAAAGAGTCCTGGCACAAAAAAACTAACGAAAGAAATACTAAACGGACTCCAAAAATCCCGAAATAAATTTTCACCGTCCTCTAATAATATTTAGGACAAAGTGAACATTTTTCCCGGACCTAAATGCAATTTTTAAAAACGCGCATTTTTCCTATGCAAATAAAATCGTAAATAAATCCAGAAAAATACCAAAAGTGATTGTAACATTTTTCCTCCTATATTTATGTTATTTTGGAGAAGTCATATTATCTCCGCTCATATATTGTATTCAGAAATATTTTTAGGAGAGAAAAATAATTAAAATCACACTATCCTCGTACCGGTATTCGAGCGAACTCAAATACGAAAACGGTAAAATTCCCAACTCTCTCCGTAGGTCCTTGAGTTGCTTAAAATTTTCGATGAACGCCATGACAAAATGCAAAGAGCATGCAATGCAGTATGATCTATGTATAACATTCCAAATTGAAAATTTGGGATGTTACAAACCTACCCCCCTTAGAATGAATCTCGCCCTCGAGATTCGACTTGGCTAGAGAACATGTGTGGGTGGTCCTTGCGTAGATCATCTTCTCGTTCCCAGGTGACTTCTTCCTCGATGTGGTGACTACACTGAACTTTGCAAAACTTGATAACCTTACTGCGGGTGACTCTACTCGAAAATTCGAGGATCTTAACAAGATTCTCCTCGTAGGTCAGATCACTGTCCAACTGAATTGTTTCTAGGGGTACTGTGTCTCTAAGCGGTATATCGGCCATCTCCGCGTGGCACTTCTTAAGCTGCGAAACGTGAAACACGTCGTGCACTCCTGATAATCCTTCGTGCAATTCCAACTTATAGGAAACCTCTCCCATGCGTTCCAAAACACGGTAAGGTTCCACAAATCTTGGGGCTAGCTTTCCTTTAACTCCGAAACGTTTAACTCCTCGCAGAGGCGATACTCTCAAGTACGCTCTGTCTCCGATCTCATAGGCTATACCCTTGCGCTTCGAGTCTGCATAACTCTTCTGCCTGGATTGAGCTACATTCAATCTATCTCGAATCAACTTCACCTTCTCCTCGGACTCTTTGATCAAGTCTGGTCCAAACAACTGTCGGTCTCCAACTTCATCCCACATTAACGGTGTTCGGCATCTCCTTCCATACAATGCCTCGAACGGTGCCATCTTCAAACTGGCCTGGTAACTGTTGTTGTACGAGAACTCTGCGTAGGGCAAATTATCATCCCAACTAGATCCATAATCTAACGCACAGGCTCTCAACATGTCTTCCAGGATCTGGTTGACTCTCTCGGTCTGTCCATCGGTCTGTGGATGAAAAGCGGTGCTGAATTCCAGCCTCGTTCCCAAAGTTTGGTGTAGCCGATGCCAAAACTTTGAGGTGAACTATGTTCCTCTATCTGATACAATGGTCCTCGGAACTCCGTGTAGACATACGATCCTGGTCATGTATATCTTGGCCAACTTCGCACTGGTGTATGTGGTTTTCACGGGGATAAAGTGGGCTACTTTGGTCAAACGATCCACTATTACCCAGATTGAGTCATATCCTGCTTTGGTCCTGGGCAATCCGGTGATAAAATCCATGCCAAGTTTCTCCCACTTCCAGTCGGGTATCGGCATAGGCTGCAACAATCCTGCTGGCTTCTGATGTTCTGCCTTTACTCTCTGGCATACATCGCATACGGCTACATACTCGGCAATATCCTTCTTCATTCTTGTCCACCAGAAACGTTCCTTCAAATCCAAATACATCTTGGTGTTTCCGGGGTGTATCGAGTATGGCGAATCATGTGCTTCCTGCAGTATCGACTTCCTGATCTCCGGGTCGCTGGGCACATAGATTCGATCCTCAAACCACAAGGTGTCGTGTTCGTCCTCACGAAATCCCTTGGCTTTTCCTTCACTCATCCTTTTCCTTATCTCGGCAATTACCTTATCATCCTTCTAGGCTTCATGTATCTTTCCCAGCAATGTCGACTGAACCTCCAACGTTGCTACGAAACCTCTAGGAACTATCTCCAAACGAAGCTCCCTGAGATCTTCTGCTAACTCATGTGACAATCCCCCTTTTATTAGGGTATTTGCATAACTCTTCTGGCTCAAAGCGTCTGCCACGACGTTGGCCTTTCCTGGGTGATAATGCAGCTTCATATCATAATCCTTTATAAGCTCCAACTATCTCCTCTGTCTGAGGTTCAGCTCCTTCTGTGTGAAAATGTACTTCAAACTCTTGGGATCTGTGTACACATCACAACGGTTTCCAATAAGGTAATGTCTCCAGGTTTTCAGTGCGTGCACTACTGCTGCTAACTCTAGATCGTGCGTCGCGTAATTCAACTCGTGTGGTCGCAGTTGACGGGAGGCATAGGAAACAACTCTTCCATCCTGCATAAGTACTCCTCCAAGTCCTAAGCGTGAAGCGTAGCAGTACACTTGGAAATCCTTGTGTATATCTGGCAATATCAGCACTGGGGCTGTCGTCAATGTTTTCTTCAACTCCTGGAAACTTTCTTCACACTCTTCAGTCCAATCAAACTTCGTCTCCTTCTTCAACAATGTCGTCATTGGCTTTGCAATCTTGGATAAATTTTCTATGAATCTCCGGTAGTATCCCGCGAGTCCAAAAGAACTGCGGATCTCTCCAACTGAAGTGGGTGCCAACCACTGAGTGACTGCCTGCACTTTGACGGGGTCCACTGCTATACCTTCTCCTGATATAACATGCCCTAGGAATCCGACTTCCTTCAACCAAAACTCGCATTTGCTAAACTTGGCATATAACTGATGTTCTCTGAGCTTCTCCAATACCAAACACAAATGCTCTTCATGTTCCTCTTCATCCTTTGAGTATACCAGAATATCATCTATGAATACCACGACGAACTTATCCAAGAACTCCATGAACACTTTGTTCATCATACTCATGAAATAGGCAGGCGCGTTAGTCAGTCCAAATGACATAACCGTATACTCATATAGCCCGTACCGTGTGGTGAAGGCCGTCCTAGGTATATCCTTCTCTCGGATCTTCAATTGGTGGTATCTAGATCGTAGATCTATCTTGGAGAATACTTTCGCTCCCTAGAGTTGGTCGAACAAATCATTGATCATCGGCAGCGCGTACTTATTCTTAATTGTCACTTCATTCAACGCACGATAATCAACGACCATCCTTAAAGATCCATCCTTCTTCTCGACCAAAAGCACTATGGCTCCCCAAGGTGATGAACTTCGGCGAATAAATCCTTTCTCCAACAACTCCTTAATCTGCTTCTTGATCTCCTCCAGGTCATTCGCAGGCATCCGATACGGTCTCTTAGATATTGGTCCGGTGCCAGGCAACAACTCTATTAAGAACTCAATATCTCTATCCGGTGGCATGCCAGGTAACTCCTCTGGAAACACATCCGGATAATCCTTTACTATGGGCACTTCCTCCTGAACAACTCCCGTGAGAGAATGTACTTGAGTCCTTATAGGAGAATGCCTAGATACATACTTAATCCTTTTTCCCTCCGGGGTGGTGAGCAAAATAGACTTGCTGGCACAATCAATATTACCTTCATACTTCGATAGACAATCCATACCTAATATCACATCCAATCCTTGTGACTCCAGGACTATTAGGTCAGATGGGAAAGTGTGGCGTCCTATGGTCAATGGCATCTGAAAACATCCTTGGTGTGCCATATACTCTGCCCTGGTGAGCTTACTAACATGGGGGTCTTAAGAACTCGGGTGGACATCCTATGTCTATTTACGAATCCTCTTGAAATGTATGAATGCGATGCACCAGTATCGAAAAGAACTATTGTGGTAAATGTCTTAACCAAAAACTTACCGACAACAGCATCCGGTTGCTCTTCTACCTCCACGTGGTTCACTTGTCCTTTATTGAACACATTGGGCTTCTTCCCGACGCTTCCATTGCCGTTCCCATTCTTAGCTTCAGGGCAGTCATTGGCATAATATCCATTCTTCCCGCACTTGAAACAAGTGACATGGCTGAAATCCTTCTTAGCGGGTGTGGACGGGGTAGAGTGGTTCTGGTTACTACTTGCTCCATTCCCATTTCCATTCTTGGGGCCATTGTGGCTGTGGGGAATTCCATGGTTATGGGTATATCCTCCCAAATTCGGAGTGAATCGGGGCTTCTGCTAGGCTCCAGAATTATTCCTTCCTTGTCCATACTTCCTCTTGCGGCTTTCAATCTGCTGGTGCTTCCCTTCAATCATAAGAGCTTTATCTACCAACTCCTGGTAGTTGTTGAAAGTTACCACCATCAACTGTACGCTCATCTCATCATTCAGCCCTTCCATAAATCTCTCCTGCTTAGCAGCATCTGTGGCCACATCATCTGGGGCATAACGAGATAGGGTACTAAACTCATCCACGTACTGGGCTACAGTATGGTTTCCTTGGCGCAAGTTGTGAAACTCCCGCTTCTTCATGCTCATAGCTCTAGTTGAGACATGGGCAGTATGGAAAGCTTGCTGAAACTGCTCCCAAGTAACATTGGCTATGGGGAAAGTGGCTGTGTAGTTCTCCCACCATGCTGTGGCTGGTCCAGACAACTGGTGTGCGGCAAATCGCACCTTCTCAGCGTTCGAGCAATTGGCGGTGGTCAAATCCCTTCCAATCTTGCGTAGCCAGTCATCAGCCACTATTGGTTCGATGCTGCTAGCAAACACTGGTGGTTGCAACCTTAAGAAACGTGTCAGGTTGTCCACAGGTGGTGGTGGTGGAGGGTTGTTGTTGTTGTTCTGGTTGTTCTGAGTGTTCTGGACAAGAAGTAGCATCAAGGTGTTCTGCTGCTGGATCAACTAGGTGAGCTCAGGGGGAAACTCAAATCCGGGCTCACTTCTTGGAGGCATCTGATGGGTGTAGAGGGAAGAGATTAGAATAGAATTGAGGTCTAAGGGAAAATCACTACCCATATGCACATGAGACAAACACAATCATATCACACCAATCAATTTCAAGCAAGATCTTACAAATCTAACTACCGTTACAAAAGTGCTCTAAATCTAATATATGGGGGTAAACTACTAGTCACAGGGTGGTCATCTAAAAATATTGATCGGCGGACGATTCCATGATATCTGCTCCAGATTCATCTTCATAGTCTTCGTCTTTACTATCATCGGGTTCTGAATCCGTGTCGTCGATGATAATGTAGTCTTCGGGAGGAATTTCCTTGGGTTCTTCTTCCTCTTCCTCACCTCCTGGTGCTGGATCTCCCATGAATACTCCTAGCTTCCTTGTCAAATCATCATTCTTCTCCACTAGTATCAACATCTCCTCCTCGTATCCGTCACGAGTAGACTTAAGTTCCTCTTCTAGCTCCAAATTCCTGTTTAGTGCCTTCTTCAATTCTATCATCCCAGCGCACATCTGGTGCTCCTGTCGTTGAATGTGCTGATTCAACTCCTGGATGAACGCTGCAATGGACCTATCCTTCCGGGTGTTGATCATATCCCAACTCTCATCTCGGCGTCCACAAATCTGGTAGATGGTGTCCTTCAGCTCCTTCTTGTAGACTTCTCCGATTCTTCCCATTGTGATGTGGGCCGCCATGCTCTTGCCTAGGCTCCAGGTTGGTGCATCAAAAGAAAACTCTATTGGCTCTGTGGATGGTGCGAAGGTTCTCCCGGGGATTTGAACTTGAATGCTCCATCGCTCCTCTTCTGGTAAGGTGGCGGTGTAGGTCCCGGTAAAGCTTGGTATTCCTATGTTCAGGTACCTAGTAACTTCCTTCAAGTGTCTTCCAAATGGTGTGTCTTCATCCGGTTGAGTGAACTTGTTCCTTGGGTCCACCATCGTAAAGAAGTAGAAAATGGAGAGAAGTCAGAAATGAGTAGAAAAGAGTGATCTAGGGTCTGTCATAGTGGTCGTGTCCTACAGTCAGCGTGTGCTCTGATACCATCTTTGTAGCGACCACGATCCGAATGGACCGAAGTCTCTGTGTTTCAGTGTCATCCCTGGATTGGTAATGCTGAAACACACAGTACTTGAAGGATTTATAACAGAGTGGCAATCGCACACTTATTACAACGAATGTCTCCAATGAGAACTTATTACAAAATCCATGGCTTAAGGCCATCTAACAAAATAACAGCGGAAGGTTTGGAAGATAAGTGAGTCCATCAACTCCAACGGCATAGCTGAGTGCATGACAAACGACCTAGCACGTCTTATTCCTCGTCTGAAAAGTCTGCAACGTAATATGTTGCAGCCCGAAAATGGGTCAGCACATGGAATATGCTGGCAAGATAACACAAAAGATGCAAGTAACAGAATAAAGGCTATACTATATGCATATTTGGCTGGGGGAGGCTCTAAGGTTAAAGTTTTTGCGTAAAGCCAATTTTTCCCTACAACAAAGAAATAAATTTTATTTAAACTACCATGTTGGTTGAAAAATCATTGAGAAGGTACCTCCAACTCAATCCCAAATTAAAAGTTCATCATTAACCCAACAAATTAAATTATAGAGTGATGAGATCAACCAATAATTCAAGTACCAGATACTCAAGATGTCCATAACCGGGGACACGGCTAATCATGATCAGTTTGTACACTCTGTAGAGGTTTGTGCACTTTTCCCACAAGACTCGATCGCCTCCGTTTGGTTTCTCGCACTGCATGGTGTTTGATAAACGGATGACCGAGACACAGTCTTTCCGAAGAGGTCCCCTTAACCGGATAGATAGGCCGGTACACCTACAATCCCTCTACATCTGCTAGCCCATCACGGAAAGGTTTCCCACAACTTACTCAACTATGCCAGAGCCCATATTGGCATGTGCCTGCACAGGGAAGTTTCTAGCATGAATAGTTTTATGTTCCCCTTGAGCCTGGGTGGCATTCCATAGGAAAAATCACACGGAACCCCGGGATTTCCTAGGACAACACTGGATTCCCCAGGTGCCCTGCAACCAATCCACCCAGATGTGTATTCAAGTAGCCACCTTAAGTTGAATCCTTAATTAAAACTCACATCTGTCATGGATTTCACTCAAACCCAAACCACGTCTACGAGCATAGCATAGCAACCTAAGCAAACGTAGAAGTAACTCCCAAGGGTTTGAAAATAATGCAGGTAATAGGTTCTACCTCAAACTACTTCCCAGTCCCACAAGTTAAGAGATCCTACTCATGCAATGTGTGAGGGTTTGATCTAATGCATAAAAACTGGGTAATAAAAGGTATGATCAAAGTGTTACTTGCCTTGCTGTCGATTCGCAAAACCTAGGGACTCGTAGTAGCACGCTTCACAGTCTGGGTATTCTATCGCAAGCAAACAATAGCATACATAAGCAAACAAGCAATGATGCACAAACAAAACTCCAAAAGAAAAGATCTGACCAGAAAGTTCAACTTAAGAACTCCGGTTTGCAAAAAGAATCAAATCGAAAGAAGCAACGAAACTCAAACTACGAAAGAAACGAGCTCCGGTTACTAATTGGTCTAAAGTCAAATTTTACAGTAGCCAAAACTTTGTTCAAATTGGTTAAACAGAAAGAGGGCATCGAGACGAAGATCTGTGATTTTGAATCACCTGATTCCGACTCTGGAGCGAAAAGAAAAACGAAAAACAAGATCAGGGCAGAAATCGCGATCGAAAATAATCGCGGATAAATACCCCAAAAAGAAAACTGACGAACAGGCTAACGAACGAACGTTCGCTGTCTGCGGCTAACGGACGAAAAGCAACGAACGTACGGGCGAACGTCCGCTAAATAGCTAAACCGGAGAAAAACCGGACCGATCTAAACCAAAAAAACGAATCTAGGGTTTACTAAAAGAACCGATTGGTTTTTTTAAAAAAACCGTTGGCTACCTCGAAGACGACGACTCCGGCGAAGTCCAGCGGCGGCGGGCGGCGAATCCGGCGGGGCGACGGCTGCGAGGCGGCGGGGTGGCGGCGGGACGGCAGCGCGGCTGCGGGGCGGCTGGGTGGCGGGACGGCGTAGCGCGGCGGCGGCGACGGGGTGCGGCGGCGGCGGCGGGAGGGCGGCGAGAGGGCGGCGGCGCAACGCGGCGGCGCTAGGGTTAGGGCAGGGCTGTCGGCTAGTTCGGGCTAGCGGGCAGGCGGGGCGCTATATAAAGCCAGTCCTGGGCAAATACGGCCCTAAGTCGGTTTACCTTTTTTTTTTCTAAAAGAGTCATGGCGCAGAAAAACTAACGAAAGAAATACTAAACGGACTCCAAAAATCCCTAAATAAATTTTCACCGTCCTCTAATAATATTTAGGACAAAGTGAACATTTTTCCTGGACCTAAATGCAATTTTGAAAAACGCGCATTTTTCCTATGCAAATAAAATCGCAAATAAATCCAGAAAAATACCAAAAGTGATTGTAACATTTTTCCTCCTATATTTCTGTTATTTTGGAGAAGTCATATTATCTCCTCTCATATATTGTATTTAGAAATATTTTTAGGAGAGAAAAATAATTAAAATCACACTGTCCTCATACCGGTATTCGAGCGAACTCAAATATGAAAACGGTAAAATTCCCAACTCTCTCCGTATGTCCTTGAGTTGCTTAAAATTTTCGAGGAATGCTACGACAAAATGCAAAGAGCATGCAATGCAGTATGATCTATGTATAACATTCCAAATTGAAAATTTGGGATGTTACAATCGTAGGGATGGGCACATTTTATCTTTGGTTTACTGTTCGCATTTCCTTCATTCCGAACGGGTCGATGAGGAGAAAAACTATAGGAACTTGATTCCTTTGCTTTTTCCTGTAAACCGAACGGAGCCTAAATGCAAACTTTCTGCTGCAAGTTCCAGTTTGTGGCAATTTGCATGCACTGCCACAGACTGATTTGCAACATATTCTGTAAAGTCTACTTAGGTATTTATGATGCAATGTAGATGTTGAAGAAACATGACATTTCTCAATCTTTAGTGAAACATCCCAATCTTTATTTTTGCCAGCTGTGCGGATTTTCCAGAGATGATACCATTCTTCATCACTGTGACATACTCCTTAAGTACATATCCATATAACTGAACCATACCACTAACTTTTCCTGGATGGAATGCCATTTCAAACAATGGTTGGAACATTCTGTTTATATCCAACAATGTACGTAGTGGAAGAAAAGGAGTGTTCTTCCTTCTCTTTGTATTGCATTGTATATATAGTTCTTACTTTATTAATGTTCGATTTGATGAGGGCAAATGAAATCAGAAATGCAGTTCAATCTCTCTTAGCAGAAGAGAGAACAGCTACCAGGCATAAACATGTAAAACAAATTGAGCAAAAGAGAGGGGCCCCCTCTCCGATTTCATTGAACATATAAAGCCTGAAGAACTGCTAGGCACAACCGATGGCTCCACGTCGGCTGTGAATAGTGCGAGCGAGCGGGGCGAGAGGAAAAGAACGAGCCAATGGGGCGAGAAGCATCGAAGGGGCATAGAAAAGAAAAGTCCCTTCCCCTCCCCCCTCCCCCCTCCCTCAGGAACCCTAGCCACCGCCGCCTCCTCCTCCTCCCGCCTCAGCCGCCTCCCCCTCCTCCTCCCCCTCTCCCCTCCACCGACTCCCGCATCTCGTCCGCCCAGAGTGCGGAGGCGAACTTCCCGACGACGGTGGCGCTGGCTCGAGGCCGGGGAGCGGTCGATGCGGTGTCGTTTGGATCGAGGCGTGGGAGAGGCGGATGCGGCGGCAAGAGAAGAGCAACGGTGGCGGCGTCGACCTGCGAAGAGGGAGCGGTGGTGGCGGCGTCGGGAGAGAGGATGAGAGGGAGAGAGAGAAGGGCAGCAGCCAGCAACACCTTGTCCGTGTCGCGTGGTGGCCCAGATGCGGCCGCCCCGTGGCCGGCCTCGACGAGCACGGGCTGCAGAGAAGGGTGTTCCCCACCTCCTCAGCTCGTTCTCATCTCTGTCAGGCATGTGAGATCCTTCCTCCTCTCACAACCCCCTTTGATTTTGTGATGGCGGATGTGTTTGCGTTCTACTGCTGCCAGACTTGGATGCTGCTTGTCCTGACGCTATATGCAACTAGCCGATGTTGGTTGCTTGTGCTGCTGCTATGTGCTACTGTGTTGTTGGTTGCCTCCTTATTTGGTTATTTATGAATCTGAAAACTCGTCTTGAGAATCAAGGATTGAAGAGAAGGCTATGAGCCAATGAGAAAAGCATCATTTTCAGTTTGTTGTTTAAGAACTGATGAAGGATATGTCATATGTTCAGTTCCTAACATTTTCATTGCATTTGAGGATAAGAAGCAGCCGGCCCGTCGCGATGGTGTGAGGCTGCAGGGAAGAGGAAAGAGGCTGACGATGGGCCGACAGGGTGAATGAGCAGGTCAGCCCTCATGAAGACGCCGCCGCGGGACAGGGGCGCTGTTGGCGCGCTGGACGTCATCCTTCTCAACCCGTGCTCTCCTCCCCTCGCTTCTGGCGGCCAGGAGCTCGAGTCGGAAGAGGAGACCTCGATGGTCTGCGGCTCGCGGAGAGCCGCGCATCCTCTAACCTCGACAAAATCAGGTCAGTTTATTTTCTTCCTCTTTGCACACCGGTCCTGGCCGAGGTGACACAATGGAGTAGGCATCAGACCAAGTTTAGAACAGACCAACCCTTCCTTTTGTAGAAATTTTGCCCCATGGTTAGTGTATAGCGGCTGGAGACAAATGATTTTTTTTCTTCATTTGAAAATTTTGATACATGCTCCAAGTACCAAACGAATGGCATGCAATGACCATTTGTTTAGTTATGTTACGTACAGCTATGACTGCCCAACAGGTGGTGAGTCCAAGAGCTCTGTCAGATGTTAGTTATGTTATGTATAGCTATGACTGCCCAACAAGCGGTGAGTCCAAGAGCTCTGTCAGATGTTCATTGCATATATCCAGTGCAAAGAATGATATAGAATTTGCAACCCTAAGCAGGTGCCAAGATGATTAACTCCTTGATTGGATTTAGACTGCGCATATTTGTAACACATATATTAATTGACATATGATGCATTATTTGAAGTATGATATGCCAAAACCTATACCTGGGATAATATACCATGGCTTCCATGGAGTTTGATGTAGATTAGTAAATGGCCGTGTGCCCACATATGCTCTCTTTAGAATGTTATCTGATTTGGAACGGAGGGAGTATGTTATCTGATTTCCAAGAATTTCCTTAAAGTAGATTTGATATCCTACTTACATGTTCAGTATTCATTTCTGAAAAACTGTTAAGAGGAGAATTTAGTGTCTCACTTCTAATCTAAATGATAGAAAACTCTACTTGATAAAGTAATCTTAGTTGGACAATAATTTACCTAAAAAATAACTTACTCATGGCAATAGTTTCGTTATTTAATCTGAATATCTGATTGTGCTTCTAAGCAAGATACTATAAAAGTGCAATTATTTTCTTTTTACTGCATTACTCTTGCCAGTATTTATTGTGGGTTAGTGGAGCGCTAAACTTTTGTATTTTATAGCTTCGAGATATAACTTTTTTTTTGTTTCTGAGTTAATATAAATTTTATGTGCTGCAGGCAGTTCCTTTCAATCCATGAAACGGTGCATGTGTTAGGCGATAGGAAGGCAGTCGGACAATCATGCTATTTTCTTATTTGAAATCAGAATGCTACTAGGACATTCTTAATTTTGGAAAATCAGATCAAACAAGAGATAAGGTACGTTGGTACTTGGTGATACAATTGGAGAAAGGGATATGATATGTCTGGCAATGGTTTAGGAAGGTATTCACATATCCGAAACAACAACATAGGTATGTTCAAGCAAGGAACTGGGCATGGCAGTTAGGTGGTGGAGTGTCTGTCCTTGAATTGTACACATTTTTTTCTCTGAAAGAAATTCGCCGCATAACTCATTCTAGCTATTCTCGATGTTTTTATTTGTTCCAATCCAAATTTGATACACCAGTTTCTTGAAAGTCTTGAGACACTTTGCCCTTTGGAGTAGCGGCTTACAGTAATAGGAACACCTATCTTTTGAATTTGTATTTAGGGTGCGTTTGGACGAGTAGCAATGCTGGCCTTACCAAAATATTGGTCCACCCATGCTTTTTGGTTGTCGTTTGGATCGTAGCCAATTTTGGCTCGGCCCAGCCAACCTGGGCGTGCCCTCTCTTGTTTCCGGCAAATCGCTGTCGCAACAGCGGTGTGGAAATCCTCCGCCAAAAAATTGGCAGCCCATAAATCAAGTGTGAGCTGGCTGCCGAGATATAAAATTGTACGCGCTTTCTTTTTTCTTTTTCGTCACCCAGTCAGTTTCCGTCTCTCTCTCTTCTTTTCTCATTTGCACGCACATGAACGGAAGATCCAAAGCAGGGCATGATCTTCGCTACCATCGGCCATCCGTTATTGTGTCAACTACTCTGGTGGCCGCCAGCGTTGATCTACCTCGTCATCCTCTCTCAATCAACTCACTTCAAAAGCCAGATCCCCGTCACATGTTTTACTGAACTTGACACAGACTTCTTGTCCTTTTCCCTTGTCAATGATTCACAAGCATACTTGTAATTATTATTTGTCCATTTAGGTGGAGTTTTACTAGCTCCCATTTGTAATTTAATTGGCTGGTATGTAAATTCTGAATTATGAAACCACACCAAACACAAGCCAATTAAAGTTGCCAAATATTTGGAGCGTCATTCTTCTTAAACCAAATGGAAGCCAATGAGTTTGCCAAAAAATTGGCAAGTACTATGGGCTACAATCCAAACAATCAGAGCTTGCCAATATTTTCGTCATACCGTTGATTTAGTCATGCCAATATTTTGGTAGAGCTAGGTGGGGCTCAATCCAAACACACCCTTAGCCTATGGATTATAGCGCATTTATCTTGCCATTTTTATTTAGCCTACGTGCCTTCGTTGTAGTCCCGGCTTCTATGTTATGATGTATTTGCTTCAAAAGAATTGTCTCACTTTGATGTACACTTTCCAAACACGCTTGTTGTATTTGAGACTTAATAGTCTACCAAATCCTGGCAAAAATAATAATCTTAGTTTGATGCGATTCGGAACAGTAGCTGCAGGGTTCGGTCTTCGTCTTATTTCTTTATACATTTGATTTGTATTTGTTCCATATACAATTAGTGTTCAGATTGTTAGGGACGAGGATCATCAGCGGCCATCCAGGAGCAACAACACGGGATCATGCCCAGTTCGCTAACTTATTCTCCTAGCTTGGAGGCTTCCTGCTCAAGGTGCACGCTTTCTTCCTTTCCCCTCTCTTTTTTGGCAATTACTTCCTTTCCCCCTCTGATTTGACTTCATTTGCCTTCTTGTGTGAAGTTGTATACTTCAACTGTACAAAGCAGTATCGTGTTGAGATTCAGGAAAATTGCTAATTCATATAATTAATTATGTATCATGTACTGTGAACTTCCTCAAATCAGCCGGTTAGTCTCTTGTGCACATTTATTTGCTGGTTAGGGAAGCTATTTTAACATGTGTGTTTTCCCTATGTTAGCATCTGCTTCCTCAGATAATTGATGTTAGTTATCCACTTGCAGTATAAATAATCTCTCCCCACTTCTCCTCTCCATTTTGAGTCTATTCTGATTTCTAGATCTTCTGGTATTAGACACGGCCACAGGCTGCCGCCGAGGACACCTCTGCATCATCGTTGACGGAATGAAGGGAGCAGCAGCTACAGCCGCCTGCTGCGGCGGTGCTGAGCGGCTGCGCACCTGCAGCGAAATGGTGCTGAATCGATATGTGCTCCTCTGCCAGTCTTCCTCGCGCCGCAGTTTACTCCTCCTTGCTGCACCTGGTATTTATCTTCTCTCTTCTGGTTGCCTCATGGCAATTGTCACCAATCCCTTCTTCAAGATCTCTCCCTCACTCTCATTGATTTGCTAACAAAATGTTTGTTGGGTTGTTGAATATACTGTTTTGCCATATAGATAGAAAGTGTATTCAATACGTGTGATTACTTGGCTGTGGTGGATGTTTTAGCATAGTCACTAATTTTTGTGTGCCTATAATTTGCCAGATTGGTCCCAGATTGAAAAATCTCAATTGCCAGGACTTGCTTGTATGCATTCCTAAATAGTGTAAAACTAAAGCTTGCTGCTCCTGAGGTGTCAGCCATAAACATGTATTATGACCATTGTTTATCCGGTGAAGTGCCTAAAAAATAGAGTTACAGTAGAGTTTTTACCCTACTGTGTTTGCTAAAATAAAGTGCCTACAATTCAGTGACCATGGCTTTCCACTTTAGCTCATAAACTGGATGGCAAAATAGAGTTTGCCCATTTCATATCTATGTTGTCTTATTAGGAAAATAGAGTTTGTTTTATAGCTGATGCTTAATATGTTTCATCAACTAGTGAATGCTCAACTTTAGCTCACAAACTGGATGGCAAATGCTAATTCTGATGGGGCTTTTGCCACTTATTATTTTATGGTTGTCTAGACAGCTGATGGCATGCTTCTTTCTACGAGTTGTCAATTCTTTTATACAGGGTCCCTCGGCTACTTATGCTTTGCTAGACAACGAGAGTATGTAGATTGCATGTATGGTTTTTACATTGTTTTGCGCAGGTTGAGATGCATCACATGATGTTTTCCTTTTACATTTATGAGTATTACAAAGTCCTTTCTTTTTCCACAAGGGGCAGTAGCTGTGCCATTTGATTCGAAGGACAAATAGTTGATCACAAAGGGGTAGCATTCAGGATATATACATAAAAGAGTATAGAACCAAATTATATGATGTAATTGACTACTATTTCTATTAACTTCTCCTGTACACAATGTTCACGAGTTCATGTATTAAGCACATTTTATTGTGTCACTTGTGTTTACTCTTTTTTTATGCAAGTTTACAGCTACTCGGAATTCCTAATTGTAGATTCATCTATCTTGACCTACCGTTAAGAAAATATTTGCATTTAATTTCCTTTATATATAGGGGTACAAGTTCTTACCAAATATACTCAAATATACGGTTATTGAAAAATACAAATATTTTCATCATGAACATGGTTTTAAACGGGTCTTTGCGCCATTTGGCGCAACTGGTCATCTAGTATAATGAAAGTATGAAACCCACTGGTCTTAGTTACAAGTAGCATTCTTTTAACGAAGACCAGTTACAAGAATAGACAAAATCAAACTTGTAACATAAGAGGATAGATGAAATCAAACTTGGGGAAGCTGAAGTCCCTAGGATTGTAGGTATTCAAAAGCTTCTTGCTCTTAGCTAGACCAAGAACACATTATGTGTACAAGATTACGTCAACTTAAAAAGCATGGCTTAAAAAGGAATGACCCATAGTCAAGGAAATATTTCACATATTAACGTTCCAAACAGCAGTTACAAACCCAAATACATTCAAAAGTTGAACCACAAAACCAGATACGATAGAGTATTCAAGGTGACAGAAGCAATTTTCTGGTTTTCGGATAAAATATAAAGTAGGTCTTCCAATACATCCCGCGAATTAAGTAACATTGCTAGACTAGGGCACATACTTAGTAAGTTCATTTTTGCAGATAATATATAAACACTGCCAACCACATTGATGCCCCACAACAAACTCGATGGAAATGCAGCAACCATTCCTTCACGTGGACAAAACAAAATGGTCAATCTGTTAGTAACCTGGTAATAAAACACAAATTCCAATTGTCGAACCTATGCAGTATACGTGGTTTAACCATAGTGTGTGAACAGTACATATATGCAAACTCATAATGAGCTCAACAACATAAAGAAGATCTTTAAAAGAAAACCAATATCCATGGCAATATCCCCCGCAAAAAAAATCCATGGCAATATCTCCTAGGATTACCAACAATAACAAACAAAATCTTTGAAACGCTTTGACACTGCAGTTTATTGGGTTGGGAGAGGTTGAATACCACATAGTTCACAAAAAGTAGATGAATTCTATTACTGATGTTTGTAATAACAATGTGCACTACTCTTATACTGCCTTCAGCTTATCTATTCTGGAGCAGCCAAACCAAGGAGAACTCTAGAGATGGCCAGGTAGGCACACACTGACAATATCAACACCAACACTATATTCAACAGTTGAATATCATTTATAATTAAAAAAGAGACATTTTGCCTCGGCACCATCATCATTTTAATTGTTGCCAGTGCTGTACACATTTGTGAATTATTATATCCAAATGGAAAGGAATTTGGGGCTGAACGCTACCCACATTGGCAGCTGGAAATTCTTCATTATAAATCAGAAAAGCTATATTCAGACGATATTCTCACCGGCTGGACAAGGACACCCGATTGAGAGTTGTCCCACTAAAGCTATGCACTTTTAAGGCTAAACTAAAAACAATGATAGCCCGCTATTTCCCGCTATAACGCTATAAATTTGGAGTCATTTTGCCCACTAAGCCGCTATACAATACCACCGTTCTGTATTATTTTTTTATTGTCATTTCTGGTATTTATGATACATTGATGCGATGCATGGTCATTGAACTAGGACACGCGATTGGTGCTTGGACTTTGATGTGCGAACATGTGTATATGGCAAGTATATGCGATATATCATATATAATGCCTTATTGTATACTTATTTTTTCAAGTTTTCATGATTTAAGGAAAACGCTAAATGGATCTTAGCTTTGCTACAGCTCCGGTGTAACTTTTTATAGCTTCTGGCCGAGCCGCCGCTAAATGGCATAGCCTGCTATTTAAAACATTGATCGAAGCAACATATGAACAAGGAGTACGGGCATACAAACTCATGATCAGCTCAGCAACATAATGTTGAGGCATATCATAACTATATGAAACATTGATCGAAGCAACAGGTAAGAGCAATATAAAATTACTGGCTATGTAGGAAATAACAATAAACCCTTCAGCCTTTTTCACACAAATTTTTTAGGGGATGAAGCTAAAGGAGGTGACTGATTTTTATAATACCAAAATGAGCCACTAATATATTGCTTTCAGCTTATAGATTGTGAAACAACAAAATGTCGGTAGAACTTTGGGCAGTCAACATGTGGATCATCTGCATATCATTTATGTTCCAACATGAGTTTTTATTACTAAGCCTGTCCACCATTTTAATTATTTCTTTATGTACAGTAGTTTGAGGGTGCATGCTACCCAAACTATCCACCACATATCAGGAGAAAATCATCATTGTCCAAATCTCAAAAATTATATTCACAGGATCTGCTTCTTACCCGTTAGCCTGTTTCGGCACATCAAACTAGACAATCACCCTACATATTGTCCAATATTTCTGCTTCATTAGCTCCACCAGAAATAGTTGTGCCTAGAAGCATAAGAACTCCAGCAATCAACAACAGCTCCACATGAAAGAAAAATGGATAAGAGAAGACAATATGATACAGTTAGAAAGATGAGCTGACAAATATAACTTGGGCAAAACAATTCACTTATGCATCTTATTTCTGCAGGTGTTATAAGTCACTCTTGATACTAGCATTAGATAAAAGAACACATCTGTTGTAATGCAAGGAATATTCATACATGCAGTATACTTAGCTACCTCTTAGTGGAGAATTTAGCTTGCCAACAAACATGACCAATGATGCCAACAAAGTTTGATATTTGATTTGGTATCTTCAAATAAAGAAGACAAACACATTGAAATATAACATATATTAAAATAGTACAGCTATAAATTTGTCCATCTAGCAAAGGTGCAATTGCTAACTTAGCTCTATCGCAGGAAATTGCTTACTAAGTTCAACCTGTATATGTAACATTTAAGAGTCACAATTACCGTATGCGAGCAATCGTGTAGAAAACATAACAAGATAGAGCTATTATACAGTGATTGTAACAGTTGTAAACAAGATATGGTTACTTCCTAAGATATAATGACCAAAGATGTGAAATCACCTAGTGGGTAGAAACTCATGAAAGGATAACAGCGATATGGAGAATGGGTCACATTTAGTTTCCTGGTTTACATTGACTTGCGTTGAACCATATAGACACATCGTGGGTACCTAAAAAGATTACATAAGTAGCCTCATCATATACCTAAAAAGACATTCCCTCTTTCTCCCGGTTCGAGGAGGGGTGTTAATAAGGTTACATAATGGAACAATCTTGCACGACAACCATATGGCATCACCTCGATGATTGACCGTTAACTGCCATAGTTGAAGGGTATTGTAAGACAACACGGCAATACCAACGGCGCCATCTTCTGCCTGGATGATCTGGAAGTTGTCGGAATAATTCACACCAGGAGGCCCCTTTATCACGGTAAGGTTCTGCGTGTCCAAATCAAACTCATGTATGTTGTCTCCCCAATTGCGTGAAGGCCAGTAAAGGACATTACGAACAAGGGTGCTAGGACCAAAATAAAAACACTTATTATGTGAAGCCTCTATAGAGATGAGACTGCTCCATGTGTTAGTCTTCGAGGAATAAACACGGGCGATGGGTGACCCATAAATAGATTTGTAATCTATGTACATGGACACCAAAACCACCTTAAAGGGGCTCGAATGGCATGCGCCATGTACGTGGCCCTGATCGCGGGCGGCGCAGAGCACCGCCCCATTGAACCACTCCCTCTGTGACTCCAAAGGGACGGCCACGGGGCACTGCTTGCCGGTGATGGGGTCACACACAATGACCTCTCTCCACAAATGGTCTCCAATGAGAACAAGGCCGTGGCGGCACCCAAGCACATAGTTCTCAATGGGGAAGCGGGGCACGCTGTCATCGTCATAATGGCCGCCATATCGTACAAGGTCGAAGCGCACGGGATGGACACGGGCGTGAGGGTCCAGAACTGGAGTGAAGATGATGCCTTCACGGTATTGGAAGAAGCCAAGTAGGAGCGGCTTCCAATGATGCTGATAGAACTGGCGGAGGAACCTGGGATCAATGGTCAAGATGCCAATGGGGCCCCGAAATCCGCATCCTCGTGGGTTTTTACCCTATTAGAGGACGGGGATGGTCGTCTTTTCATCCCCACGAGGCTATTGTTGGGCACATTATACAACCCGACACGTTTCGTGGGTTTGCACCCGTTTCAGTAGTCCCCGAACCCGAAATCCGGCAAACCCGGCAAAATACATTCTTTTACCAAGCACTGATCCGGCGCGGCCCAACCCAAATCTACCGAGTCTAAGCGACCGAGCCCCCCAACCCCAGCGTCGAAGGCCAAACCAACCCCTCGTTGGGTGGTCAGTATCACTCGTCCTTCCCCCTCCCTATAGTTGCTGAACCATCTACTATTATTTTGTGTTAAAATTTGCTAAAGTTATGCTGCTGAAATATGGTCGTTTTGTTGTCGAAATATTATTCTTTGTTGGTTCTATGTTTACTTGTATATGTCGATTTCCCCGTGGGTTTAGAAAACCCGATGGGTTTAGGGGACGGACGAAAAACTAGCCCCACGCACGATGACGGGGACGGGGACGGGTTTATGATTTTCTCGTGTGGATGGGTATGAGAATGCAAAACCCGATGGGTTTCATCCCCGTTGTCATCTTGAATCAATGGCGAGGCACCGCCACCGCTTACAAACTATGGAAGCACGCAGGAGGGAGGACGGCTGCGACGGGAGGCGGCGGAGTATCTCCCAGAGGAGATCGTCGTCTTCCAGCACGGCCAGCACCGAGCGACTGCGGCGGTGGCGGGTCATGCCGGCACCCTCGCTCTCGGCCGATCGAAGACGCTTGGGGCAAACGTAAGGTTGGGTTTCTTTTGGGGCCCGATCCTTGGTGTCTTTTCTTTTCTTTGTGTACTGGATTTGATCTCTTCTTGCAGTCTGGTTTAAAAAAATATCTCTTGTTGCTTTCGAAAACTAACTTGAACTCGTAGCTTCATTACATCGCGAGCTATATATTGTATTTGCTCGTCCCGAAAAAATCACTTCGTCCAGGAGCAGCCATGCATCGAGGAACAAGCATTAGATGGATGATGAAAAATGACAGTTTAATTCAGTGGTAACTCTGCATGTCAAGCAAAGACGGTTAGGAAATTCAGAACCACTGCGTGAGGACCCACCCAATCGGAGCCCAACCGCAGCTCACCAGAGAATCATGCTCGGTCATACACTCGAAAGAAAATCGCCGCCTTTCAGCTCACAACAACAATTTGTGGAATTGTCGCCTCTTGGCAAGAACTCGACAACAGTCCAGTGGCTACGGATCTGAATGTAATTTTTATTATTTCTAGTGTTCGTTGCACTGCCATGATTGAACAAAGTTTTCTAAAAAAAAAAGAGTTGGAATTTCAGTCAGAGTCATGGTCTACTGATAAGCTATGTACTGTCCCGTATCTCTGGAAATTCAGTTAGTTTTCATGTGTTGCAGACCTGCACAGTCCAGTGCCGCATATATATATGGACCAAACTAGTGGACAGTATAGGTTCTTGCGGTTTTGAGTACAATTGTGGAGTCACTGCCGTCCAGTCCCATATGTATCATCAGCAGGAAATATCTTAAAGCATCTCCAACAGCCGTGCTACGCGCCGCGCCCAAAAAACGCATTTGCCGCGCGCGCTTCGGCTGGTTTAGCGCGTGGATAGGCGCCAGCTCCAGCAGCCGCGCTATAATGCAGCGCGCGCGCGCCGCTCCAACAGTGCCCAAAAATGCAGCGCGCGCAACAAGCACAAACCACATATACAGTTCAAAAAATAGAAGAAAAACAATCAAACAAACAAAATAAATCAACAATAAATAGTTATTACAACTCAAACAAATAGTTTATCGTTCAGTACAGCAAATAATGCAATAAACACAACCAATAGTTCATGAACAATACAATACAAATAATGCAATGAAATCATGCTCTTTGTCGTCCATACCATGCTCACCACTCTTCAATCAGATCCTTCTGAAGATCATTGTGCGTTGCGGGACGCCGAATGGCATGATAGGAGGCAACAAAACGGGCTACCCTTTCAGCCCTCCATCGCACTCGCACGGGATGTCCCAAGAGCTTATACTGTGAGTAGTCTAAATCTTGGCCACGCTCATTCTCGATGATCATGTTGTGCATGATCACACAAGCGTGCATGATGTACCAAAGCATTTTTTGATCCCAAAATCTAGCCGGTCCTCTCACAATAGCAAATTGGGCTTGCAAAATCCCAAATGCTCTCTCCACATCTTTTCTAGCAGCCGCCTGAGCATTGTGGAAATCTAGATTTTTCTTACCTTCTGGCTTTTTCAACGGCTTCACGAAGGTTTGCCACTTTGGATAGATGTCATCCGCTAGATAATAGCCATAGTTGTACGTATGGCCATTTGCTACAAACTGCACCGGTGGCAACTCACCATTCGCAATCTTATTCATCAGTGGTGACCGGTTGACAACATTGATGTCATTCAAAGATCCAGGCATTCCAAAGAATGCATGTCAAATCCAAGTCTCCTGATCGGCCATCGCTTCAAGGATTATAGTGGAACCCTTTTTTTGGCCGTGGAATTGCCCATGCCATGCCTTTGAACAATTCTTCCAACTCCAATGCATGCAATCTATTGAGCCAAGCATGCCAGGAAAGTCGCGAGATTTGTTCATCGCCAATAGCCTTGCGGCGTCTTCAGCAGTGGGAGATCTCAAATACTCCTCGCCAAACACTTGCACAATTCCCATTGCAAAGCGCTTGACACACATGATGGCTTGGCTCTCACCCATAGCCAAGTGATCATCAACTAGATCGGCCGGGATACCGTATGTCAACATATGCAAAGCGGCTGTCACCTTCAGAAAGGTGCTATGCCCGAGCTCTCCAGCAGCATTCTTCCTTTGCTGGAAAAACCGGTCATGGCTCGCTAGTTTCTCGGCAATGCGCTTGAACAAGTCTATGCTCATCCTAAACCGGCGACGAAAATACGACTCCGGGTATGTGGGATTCTCCACGAAATAGTTCTTCATCAATCTGTTATGGGCATCAATCCTATCTCTCCAAAAAAATTCCCGACCCATAACCGAACCACCGTGCTTCGTTTTTTTATTGATATGCATAGCTATGATCATTGCAAGATCCTCCTCCTCTTCCATATCAAATTCATCTTCGGAAGAATCATACGACGAACTCATCTACAATGTTCAATACTATACTATCAAAACTACAATTCAAAATATGCACCAAATTCAGTTTGGAGCAATACATACTTGTAGGTGTTTTGTCGAACACCTTGCGGGCGCGGCGCGGCAGCGAGCCCTCGGGTGCTGTTCCTCGGACGTCGGAGGCGCGCGAGGTCCGGTCGGACTAGGCGGGGGCGGGGCGGAAGCGCAGCGGCGCGGGGAGGCCGACGAAGCGCCTGAACGGTCGCCGACGGGCGCGGGCGGCGGCCGCAGCTGAGACAGATCGGGGAAGCGCTTGAGTGGTCGCCGGCAGGCGCGGGCGGTGACGGCGGCGCCGGGATAGGCCGGGGAAGCGCTGAACGGTCGCCGGGGGCACGAGCGGCGGCGGCGGCGCGGCCGGATGGGGGCGGCAGCGCGGTTGCGAGAGTGGAGGAGGGAGCGAGCGAGCGCGGGAGAGAGCAGCGAGCGAGCGCGGGAGAGAGCAGCGAGCGCGGGAGAGTCGCGCGCGCGCGAGCCGGCGCAGCAAATAACGGGCGCGGGATTGCGTTTCGGCCAGCGCGCTGAATTGGAAATGGCGCGCGCGCCGTTTTTGCGCGCCCGCTGGAGCTGCCCGCCGCGTTGCGCGCGCGCTAAATCTGCCTTTTTTAGGGCGCGGCGCTTGTATAACGCGGTTGTTGGAGATGCTCTTAGTTTCCGTGAGAACGACAAGTACTCTGGGTCATATAACAAGACAGCAGCAGCAACCTCACACCCAGGGCAAGAAAGTCATGTTGCTGGCGACCAGATTTCTGCAGCATTATTGTTTCAGTCTAGTAAACACCAAAAGCAAAACCACACAAGGGAAAAGTTATGCAGGCCATAGTTCTCTTCTCTTCCTCTGCAACAATAAACATGTGGAATTTTTCCGATCCAGCATTTGCTGCTTTTTGGAAAATCCAAAGCAACTTCCTCGAATACAGTTAGTTCAGACCAAATAGCATTCTTTCTCTCCCTCGTCTGGTACTGTGCAGCAGTTATCCCATTAATTTCCCGCTATTCATCTCAGGGCAAATGAAAAAGCAAAACGGAGCACGGCTGGAACATGACCACATTATATCTGACAGAGATGGCATGCTTTTCAAACCAAAGCTGAGAAGCACACTCAGAACAGACACACTAGGGTATTCAAAGCTGAGAAGCACACTCAGAACAGACACACTAGGGTATTCAAAGCTGAGAAGCACACTCAGAACAGACACACTAGGGTATTCAAAGGCGATACTTGGGGCTGAAATTGTCATGGCCGGAGAGATATGAGCTCCCAAGCGCAAGCGCGTATATAAGCAACAGATAACAAAACCCTACTTGCATTAATACTAGGGTATTCAAAAGCATCTTGCTACACTAGAAACATCGATAGACCAAGGCATATATGCACTCACTAAGCATCTTCAGATAACATGTTTTTAACATTGCCAACCACACTGATGCGCACAAACTCAATGACAACAAAAAACTGCACCATCCGTTTCTTCATCTTGAGAACACAGAAGTAGAGTGCAGAACTTTTCGAAGTATTAACTTGCAAGTAACCCAATACTGATAAAGATGATACTATCTAACAGAAGCACCTGTGTACAAACTACAAAGTACAAACTAATGGTCAATTTGACATTACAAAATCATTAATCTGCAAATAACCTGGTGGGAAGAAACTCGTGAATGAGTAACAATAATTTGGAGAACGGGTCATGGTGAAGTATGAATTGGGTAAGGTTGCCGAGATGGGTATTTTTACCCACGGGTTTTACCTGCACCCGACAGGTACGGGTATGGGAACGGTTTGAAACCCGAGATGAGGGTACGGGCACGGGTTTGGACGACCATTACCCGCACCGGAACCCGACCGGTGCCATGTTGAGAGGCGATCGCAACGCATTAAATGGATCGGATGACGGCTCAGCTTTGTGAGTATAATGTTTATTAGGAAAGAAGAGATAGACTAGGATTTGTTTTGACTTGTCTTATACTCCAAGTAGATCATTGTACTTCTATATATATGCTCACGAAGGCTCAAGAAATACAACAACTATTCCACCAAATCTCTCTCTCCCTACTAACATGTATCTATCGCAAGTCGATCCTAAACCCTAGCCGCCACCGCTTCTGCACCCGCGCGCCGTCCCCGGGGCGGTCGGCCTCCATGACCGCCGCCGGGGGCCGCGCCGCCCGTACCTAGGGTTCGTCTGCCGGTCGTGTTGGCCGACTGCCCTAGAGAGTCTTTTTCCCGAGCCCTTGCTCCAGGTTTTTTCGCTCTCTCGCCGGTCGTTTTGATCGGCGTTTTTCTTTTTGATTTTCCGGTCTACTCTTGATCTGTTTGCGTCGCCTGACGCCGCCGTCGACCCCGTGCGCCTCTACTCCGACCCCGGCGCGACCAGCCGGCCTCTCCTCCGACCCGGCGGCCACGCGCGTCGAGGCGGCCCATCCGGGCCAGCCGCCGTCCGCGCGTCGGTCCGCCCGTCGCCCTGCGCCGGCCGTCACCGCCCTGCTCCGACCGGGACACCTGCATCGCCCCGACCCGGCGGCCTCGCGCCATGCGACGACCAATCATAGTAGTCGCTCGCGCGCCGGCCCACCCATCAATCCACACCACCCGCCTCCGACGTGTATGCATGGCGGCCCTGCGGTCTACCTCGTCGGCCTCGTCTCCGGCGGCGTCAGGCTCGTCGACTGTCTCAGCTTGGGCGCCGCTACTACGTTGGTCGCTTGGGCCTCGCTGCCCGGGTGTCGGTTGCACGACGTCCCACGCCGTCCGTCGTCGCCGGCCTCATCCCGGACTCCGCCATCACTCCTTCACCGAGCGGCGTCCTCGACCTCGCGCGCGATCGGCTTGATCACCCGCTCGCCGCCGCGATCCGCCTCATCTACACCGCGCGATAGACCTGGCCCGTCGGTCACGCGCGCCTCCGCAGGTCCCGTGAAGATCGTCCCGAGTACTGCGCGCCTCTCCGCCGATCGAGCATCGGGCTGCCGCTGCGTCGCCCCGTCGGGCCGCAGCGCCGCCGCCCCCGTGGTTCTCCTCGCAGCTGCATCGACTCGTGCTTCGCCGCTGCTTCGCCCATTCGGGTCGTAGTGCTGCGATACGCGGTCCTCGCCGCCGCACCGAGGCCGTCCCCGTGGTTGCACCGGCTCGCGAACCGCCGTTGCGTCGCCCCTTCGGGCCGCCGCGTCGCGGCCCGCGGTCCCCGCCGCTGCCCCGAGGTCTTCCCGCTGTCGCCCCAACCCGCCTGCCGCCGCTGCGTCGCCCCTTCGGGCCGTAGCGCCGCGGCCCACGGTCCACTCCGCCGTCACCGCGTGTTGACTTCCCGTGATACGCGCCGCGCCATCTCCCTTGGCGCGGGAACGTCACCGTCCGCGTCGGTCTTCGTCACGTTGTCAGGGTTCTTCGCCTACTTCGAGCACTGCCACCGCACTCCTAACCTAGCCGCCGCTGCCGCCGTCAGGCCGCTGCCGCCGCTCTTCTTTGGCCGCCGTCGTCGCCCGTCCACCCCCGTCGTCTTCGTCCAAGCACCGCCCGTCGCCAGCGTCGTCGTCATCTACCCCGACCACTTCGTCTATTCCGACCACCGTTGGTGACGTTGGCCCCGCGCCGATGGACGCCGCAATCGTCGTCGATTTCTTCTCTGCTGGCCCCTTCGACTTCTCCGACATGGCGTACAGCTCGTGCAGGTCCCTCGTCTACGCATGCCCGGTGCTGGCAACACCGATGCGTGCCTTCATCCACGACGTGTCCCCGGGCCTGGCAAGCCTGGTCGGCGCTTCGTCAACTTCGTCTTCGTCCGTCTACGCATGCCCGGTGTTGGCAACACCGGTGCGTGCCTTCGTCTACGATGTGTCCCCGGGCTTGGCAAACCCGTCGCGACGCATCGTCAACAACATCTTCTTCCCGGCGCACCACTACTTCGACACCACAGCGCCCATGCTAACTCGGCGCCCCCCTTGCGCCCGCGGCTCCACGGCGACTTCCTCGACACCGGCTACCCCGACTCGACATCGACCACGGCATTCTTTACACGGCTACCTCGACCACGGCTCCACCACATACGTTCTCGGCTACATCGACAAGTGGCACAAAGGGCTACCGCCTGTTTGAGCAACCTCGTTGGTTTCCACTCCATCCACAACTCCGCGATGCGTCGACCGTTCCGACTGTGGGGGGGGGGTGTCCGTCGGCTTGCCTTCGGATTCTTCTCCAGTCTCACCGTCTGCGTCGCTACCGTTGTGACTGGGGGGATGTTGAGTATAATGTTTATTAGGAAAGAAGAGATAGACTAGGATTTGTTCTAGCTTGTCTTGTACTCCAAGTAGATCATTGTACTCATATATATATGCCCACGAGGCTCAAGAAATACAACAACTATTCCACCAAATCTCTCTCTCCCTTCTAACAAGCTTGAATCCACAAACGTCCGTAAACTCACCCAACAAAATGTAATTAGTAGACTGGCCCACAACCCACCACAATGACGTAAGTACACCATGTATTCCGCTCATTACTGATGGTTTGGATTGAGGCATACAAGAATATGGCACAGTCCAGATATGGAGTGCATTTCTGCTCAAACACAGAAACTTCATGTCTCTCGAAAGGCATATCTAGCTTACATGCACTTCATCACAGTAGTAGAATAATCCTCGATGTTTCTCAATCCTGCACAACTCGATCAGATAAGACTTGATCGCTACTTGAATATGTGCATGATCTTCGTTCATCATAAGTAAGGAACATGACTAAGAGACTTGTAATGGAACTATATTTATCCCTTGAAAATTGTTGATGTCAAGGTGCTTCGGAACCTCACTGCAATGTATTTATCGTCTTGTGCACACACATTTCTCTCCACTTTCAGCACATTTGCCACTTCTATTCTAGCTGGTTTGATTTGCTATCTTGGCCTTTTATGGCAGAATCGTATCTTTACCATGCCATATACTCATATGCCTTTGATATGATTGTACCATTGCATATGAATCATAGATATTATTACATCTAGGGGACATATGGTTACTAACGCGACGTCGTACATGCATCATGCTGTCTTTACTGTGGCTGTGTGGCATATGCTCACATAACTTTACCATGCACATACGAACCATGGATATTACATTTAGGACACATGATTAGTAGCCTGACATTGTATAAGTATCATGATGTGATGAGTTGATTGGAGATGTCATGTTATTATGGTGTACAGTCACCTTTGGCATTGAGGCCCGATGTTCTGGTTTGCTGTGGCTTGTGATGCCCTACTACTCTTAGATGGCTTAATCAGTCATGCTTCTATTTTTGATACCAAATTATTGACAATTATGCATTTAAATTTTATGTCGAACATGCTTAATTTGTTAATGATATTTTCTTTATCTTGTCTTATGATTGGTGAAAATTATGATTTTTGTGTCCCATGATTGATTGTTATTGTGACCAGGGAATATGGAAAAAATGTGCTTATAGACACTACCAGAAAAACTGGGGTTGCCGACGGCCAAATCTATGCCGACGGCCCCCGTCGGCATCTAGGGACCTATGCCGACGGCCAAGGGTAGGCCGTAGGCGTACAAAGGCCGTCGGCATACATCCATTTATGCCGACGGGGCCGTCGGCATAGGCGAGGCCGTCGAGACCGCACGAGCTACGCCTACAGGGGCCGTCGGCATATGACAGGCCGTCGGCATAGCCCTGGCCCACCTGCCCGGTCAGCGCAGACCACCTGACGGCGTTGATCCTACACCGACGGGCGGTAACGACGACCGTCGGCATAACTGTGGCAGAGGTATGCCGACGGCCTCTGCCACGTCCACGATCTGTGTGCCATGCCACGTCATCGATCCGTGGGACAACCTTCGTGTGTGCACAGGTATGCCGACGGCCCCGCCGTCGGCATACATTTATTTTAATTAATTTTTTTATTTCATTTCGGTTATCTGTGGCAGAGGTATGCCTACGGCATAGGCCCATTCGCCACGTCATCGATCCGTGTGACACGCCACGTCATCGATCCGCGGCACAACCTCCGTGTGTGTCCAGATATGCCGACGGCCTTGCCGTCGGCATAGGTGTATTTTACTTTATTTTTTTATTTTTACTTTGCTTTGTTATTTTTACTTTATTTTAGTTTTTGTTTTGCATAAGATAATTATGCCTTCTCTAAAAAAAATTCCCGATGGTATATCGATTGCCGCCCCCCCCCCTCGTAACGAACGTCGCTATTGCCGTGTCACGGAGGAGGGAAACGGTCGACACGGAAGGAATTCTGCTTGGTGGGGGGGGGGTTCGGTGTGTAGCTATGTCACCGAAACATCGCACGGGTCCCGATGCATATGTGAAAGTGTTCATGAATGCGTAGACGCCCGTCTTGGGGCTCCGGTGTGTGCCCCCCCTCATGGACGGCGCCGCCGTCGGCACCTGGAGGGGGAGAACGGACGCGTGGGGTCTACACGGAGGGGATCTTGCTGTGGGTCTGGCCCAGATGTTTCTCCAGACTGTTCCTATGGGCTCACCTAACACAACCGAGTGGGGAGGTCCACTGGTCAAAGCCCGTCCGCGCAAAGTCAAAGGGCTAGATCCCGTGGTCAAACGCTACAGGGTTAGGCAGGACGGGGGCACTGGGGGTAGCAATGCCACCGGAGCGTCGCACCGGGCCCTCATACATGCGGGGTGGTGTGGTAGCATGTCCGAAGAGGCGGGACGCGTGTTCGGTGTGTGCCCCCCTCACGGACGGCGCCGCCGCCGGCACCTTGAGGGGGGAAACGGACGCGTGGGGTCTACAC
>LR738712.1:693939711-694048412 GCA_902687465.1 Secale cereale | reverse complement strand
TTGAATTGACAACTCAACTGTCAAAGCTTATAAATACTCTTTGGCTCCCCGTGTGTCGAATCAATAAATTGGGTTATTCTTACCCGCGAAGACTATCTCGATCCCTTACGGTTGAGGGTTATCAAGTACCGTTTTCTGGCGCCGTTGCCGGGGAGCATAGCAATATTTACAAGTCTACTTGAAGTATCCTACCTGCTGCACTTCATCCACTATGGGTAAGAAAGGAGACCCCAAGGTTCCGATCTTACTATCTACTACAAGAAGAGGTACTGTTCTGAGCACTAGTGCTACACTTGATTCGCCTTCTGTTATGAGTAAGTTTGCCTCACCACCACCACATGATGCTCCTACTGAATCAGTTACTATGTCCGATACTCTTGATGATGCTTCTACTACTGTTGATGATATTAGCTCACTTGGTTATGCTCTTGAAAAACAAATTGTTGCTGCTGCTAAAAAGTCTGAAATTGAAATTCCTGTTACTCGCTACCCTATTGGTGAAACTTATGATTATCCTGATTTGAGTAAACTCAAGGAGAGACTCCTTGATGATGATTACTATATGCTTGATGAAGATTTATGCAGGGAACTGACAGAGTTTTCTGGCTTTGACCCTGAAGTTATTAAGAAACTGTTTGAAAAACACTCTTTGAAGAACAAAACCGTTCCTGATCCTGAATTTGCTACATCTCCTATATGCATTGATGATCCTGATTATGATTTCTCTGTTGATCTTTCACTTATACCTATGGTTGAAGCTGACCCCTTTTATGGCAGAGAAAATGATGATGCTATTGCACACCTAATAAAACTCGGTGAGTTGGGTGGCCTGTTTACCACAGATGAGAAGATACGATACTTTTATATAACCAAGCTTCTTCCTTTCTCCTTGAAGGAAGGTGCTAAAGCATGGTATGATTCGCTTCCATGCGGTTCCATTAAGAGTCCTCAAGACTTTGCTCACTCTTTTGTTGATAAGTACTTTCCTGCTCACATGCAACATCCTGCTTTACAAAGAATTTATAACTTTAAACAGTTGCAGGATGAGTCCCTCCCTAATGCTTGGGGGAGGTACTGCGGTCTGATTCGGGCTAGACCAAGACATGAAGTCCCTAAGAACGAATTAATCGATATATTCTATGCTGGTTTAACTGATGAATCCAGGTCCTATTTGGACAGTTGTGCTGGTTGTGTTTTCAGGAAAAGGACGCCGGAAGATGCAGAAGATTTGATGGGCAGGATTGCCAAAAATCATGAAGATTGGCCCGTCCCTGAACCACCTCCACCACCAAAGAAGAGGGGCATGTTTGTTCTAAGCCCCGAAGATATGCGAGAAGCAAAGAAGTCTATTAAAGAGAAAGGTATTAAAGCTGAAGATGTGAAGAATCTACCCCCTATTGAGAAGCTGTGTGAGCCTACCACTCACCCTCCTATGGTAGAGGTACACTCTCTTTTAGATTTCAACGCAAGTGACATCCCTCATGGTAAGCCTCCTGATCAATGTTTAGATGAGTTTGATAATTTTATTATGAAACAAAATCATTTTAATGAGAGGATACAAAGTCAGTTGCATGATAATTCCCTTGCTATCAAAAGTTTGCTTGATGTTCTAGGTAGAACAGTTAATGATGTTCAATGTCTTGTGAAGCATTTTCATATGGTTAAAACTCAGCTTGACCAAATTTCTAATGTGCAAAAAGATTTGCTTGCTAACAATGCCAAACAAGATAATTTGCAGGCTTTTGGGATTAAGACCCGAGGAGGAACTAGCACTCAAGATCCTCTCTATCCAGAGGGGCATCTGAAGAGAATCGAGCAAGATTCTCAAATGCAGGAAGAAGAAATTGTTGGCTCTCCAAAGAAAAAGAAGAAACATAAGGAAGCTGACAATTCTAATGATCCTATTGCAGAAGAAGAGCCAACTATTGATCCAAACAGTGTATCTATCTCCGATGCTGAGACTGAAGACGGTGCTGAACCTGAAGGTAAGGATAATGAGAAGAATGATCCGCCTGAAGTTCAAGAAGAAGAAGCACCTGACAAACGTAAGAGATACACTAAAGAAGACTTCATCGCAAGAAAACATGGGAAGGAAAGAGAACCATGGGTGCAGAAACCCATGCCCTTTCCAGGTAAGTCCATCAAATCCAAAGAAGAAGAGCATTACAATAAGTTTTGTGAGTGGATTAAACCTCTTTTTCTTCAAATTCCTTTGACTGAAGCTATTAAGTTACCTCCTTATTCAAAATATATGAAAGATATTGTCACTAATAAAAGAAAAGTTCCTAATGAAGCAATATCTACTATGCTTGCTAACTACTCTTTCAGTGGCAAGATTCCTGAGAAGCTCGGTGATCCAGGTATACCCACCATTCCTTGCTCCATAATGAATAGTTATGTCAAAACTGCTTTATGTGATCTTGGAGCAGGAGTGAGTGTTATGCCTCTCTCTCTTTACGAGAGGCTTTGTTTAGAGAAACTAATTCCTACAGATATCTCCCTTCAGATGGCTGACAAGTCAACCGCCGTCCCGATAGGTATTTGTGAGGATGTTCCTGTAGAAGTTGCTAATTGTTTGATTCTTACTGATTTTGTTGTGCTTGACATGCCCGAGGATGGAAGCATGTCCATTATTCTTGGTAGACCTTTTCTTAACACCGCAGGTGCTATTATTGATTGCAATAAAGGGAAAGTTACCTTCCATGTGAATGATAAAGAACACACGGTATATTTTCCAAAGAAGATCGACAGGAGGCATGGCCTCAACTCTATAGAAAATATCAAGACCGTGAAGATTGGAGAATGGGATTGTCCACTACATGTGCCTCACAAATACAAAACTATCATGGTGGGGACAATGTCCATCAAGGTAAAGGTTCAGTGATTACTTCGTGAGAGGTGAGACTTTTTGCTCTATATATTGCCTGTTTGTTGGTAAGACTTGATCAACCTTACTAGGAAACATGTTTTATATAGATAAAAAGTTGAGCTTGTTATGTTTTCATTTGTTTTTAGTTTCTGTCCTACTTGCTGTACCAAGTATTTATGTTTTGAAGCTTCACAATACTACTCACTACTTTAAGTTTTCAGAGAGTTTCGCAGCTTTTTGAACTTCAAAAAATTTTCAACAGTGAAGTTTTCAGAAAAACTCCAGAAAAATTTAAATAAAAATTTCCACGACGGGAGAGACCCAGAGGGACCTGGGGCCAGCCAGGGGGACCCACCAGTGGCCCAGGCGGCCAGCTGGCGCGGCCAGGGCTGGGCCGCGCCCACAGGGCGCCTGGGGCCCACATGGCCCCCCTCCAGGTATGTCTTCTTCCTCCCTCTCTCTTTTTCTCCAAAAACGCGAGTTCTGCACTTGTTCTTGTGTTCTTGCTGTTCTTGGAGGCGATTCTTCGATCTCTCTCTACAGCCCATCATTTGAGCTGAGATTTTGAACAAATACTCCCTGGTATGTGACTCCTCCACCCCTCCAATTAGATTTTTGATTGGTGGCTTCATTTGTGAGTATTTAGTAGTTCTTGGTGCTGTATAGATGAGCTTGCATGCATGTGTAGAAAGTTATTTTCCAAGTTTTGATGCAAGTTTATGCCTTGGGCAAGTGAGTTGAGTAGTTTGCCTTAGCTCACCTTTTTTTTAATCCTCGTTTTTGTAAATTGCCAAAAATTTCAGAAATGAGTTTGTTAGGAAGGGCAAAAGGGTGGCTTGAGAAGAGGAGGCCTGCACACTCCGATCGAGTTACTAGAGCCGCAGCTTCACCCTCGAGTGCTAGGGTGAGCTATAATGAAGATCATGTGCCCCTGGAGTTGTTGGAAGACACAAGTCCAGCACGTGCAATGACGTTTCCATGTGAAGAATTCCTTGAAGCTGCGGGAATTAAGGATGAGTTTTATAATCTTTGTGCTAATGCAGGTTTGACACGGCTCGTCACGTGCCGTGTTACTCAATATCAAAAACTCACCTCCAGTTTTATTAACAGTTTTAGATATAATCCTGATTCAGGTGCTATTGAGTTTAAAATTTACAATGATCTTATCACCATGACTTTGGGAAGGTTTTGTGAAATAATAGGTGTGCCAAACATTGGGAGGACGGCTAGGATGGCCACTCAGCCCTCCGAGCTGAAAACCGTCATTAACTCTCTCTGCAGCATGGGTACGAGGGATATTCATCGGTCGAAGATCTCCAGCATCTTATTTCCTCACCTCAGGTATTTTGCATATTATGTTGCTAGAGGGGTGTTAGCTCGTGACAACACGAGCAGCATTTCTGCTCTGGATATTGCTATCCTGGCAGCAGCCCTCTCAGGGAGGTCTGATTATAATCTGGGTGCCTTAATTGCTCGACGCCTTGCTATGAACGGTAACAAGGGGGACTTATATGGTGGCGTTTATGCCACACTTATCTTAGAACATCTTGGAGGCACCCCACACCCTGATGATAATCCTTTTACTTATTTAAGCTTTGATCTTGCTGCTATGAAAAGGCATTGTTGGGGAACGTAGTATTTTAAAATTTTCCTACGATCACGCAAGATCTATCTACCAGATGCATAGCAACGAGAGGGAAGAGTGTGTCTACGTACCCTCGTAGATCGGAAGCGGAAGCGTCAAATGACGCGGTTGATGTAGTCGAACTTCTTCGCGATTCAACCGATCAAGCACCGAACGTACGGCACCTCCGCGTTCAGCACACGTTCAGCTTGATGACGTCCCACGAGCTCTTGATCCAGTTGAGCTTCACGGGAGAGTTTCGTCAGCACGACGGCGTGGTGACGGATATGATGTATTCACCGGCGCAGGGCTTCGCCTAAGCACTGCGACGGTATGACCGAGGTGTGTTTCTGTGGAGGGGGGCACCGCACACGGCTGGAACAATTCAACTTGTGTGTCTTTGGGTGCCCCCCTGCCCCTGTATATAAAGGAGCAAGAGAGGAGGGCCGGCCGGCCTCCTATGGTGCGGCTAGGGCAATCCAACTAGGAATAGGATTGCAATCCTATTCCTAGTAGGAGTCCACCAAGAAGGAAGAAAGGGAAAGGAAAAGAGGGAGAGGTGGCGCCCCCACAATCCTAGTCCAACTAGGATCCCTAGGTGGGGCGCCGGCCAGCCTCTATGGGCTGCCTCTCTCCTTTCCTCAAGGCCCACTATGGACCATCCCCTCTCGTAGGGGGTTCCGGTAACCCCCTCCGGCAATCCAGTTAAATCCGAAACTTTTCCGGAACACTTCCGGTGTCCGAATATAGTCGTCCAATATATCAATCTTTATGTCTCGGACATTCCGAGACTCCTCGTCATGTCCGTGATCTCATCCGGGACTCCGAACTACCTTTGGTATATCAAAACTCATAAACTCATAATACCGATCGTCATCAAACGTTAAGCGTGCGGACCCTACGGGTTCGAGAACTATGTAGACATGACCGAGACTCATCTCCGGTCAATAACCAATAGCGGAACCTGGATGTTCATATTGGTTCCTACATATTCTACGAAGATCTTTATCGGTCAAACCGCATAACAACATACGTTGTTCCTTTTGTCATCGGTATGTTACTTGCCCGAGATTCGATCGTCGGTATCTCTATACCTAGTTCAATCTCGTTACCGGCAAGTCTCTTTACTCGTTCCGTAACACATCATCTCGTGACTAACTCATTAGTCTTTTGCTTGCCAGGCTTATTATGATGTGTGTTACCGAGAGGGCCCAGAGATACCTCTCCGACACTCGGAGTGACAAATCCTAATCTTGATCTATGCCAACACCACGAATACTTTCGGAGACACCTGTAGAGCATCTTTATGATCACCCAGTTACGTTGTGACGTTTGATAGCACACAAGGTGTTCCTACGGTATTCGGGAGTTGCATAATCTCATAGTCATAGGAACATGTATAAGTCATGAAGAAAGCAATAGCAGTAAAACTAAACGATCATAGTGCCATGCTAACGGATGGGTCTTGTCCATCACATCATTCTCCTAATGATGTGATCCCGTTGATCAAATGAAAACTCATGTATATGGCTAGGAAACATAACTATCTTTGATCAATGAGCTAGTCTAGTAGAGGCATACTAGGGACATACTGTTTTGTCTATGTATCCACACATGTACTAAGTTTCCGGTTAATACAATTCTAGCATGAATAAAAGACATTTATCATGATATAAGGAAATACAAATAACATCTTTATTATTGCCTCTGGGGCATATTTCCTTCAGTCTCCCACTTGAACTAGAGTCAATAATCTAGATTACAAAGTGATGATCCTCACACCCATGGAGTCCTGGTGCTGATCATGTTTTGCCCGTGGAAGAGGCTTAGTCAACGGGTCTGCAACATTCAGATCCGTATGTATTTTGCAAATCTCTATGTCTCCCTCCTTGACTAGATCGCGGATGGAATTGAAGCGTCTTTTGATGTGCTTTGTTCTCTTGTGAAACCTGGATTCCTTCACCAAGGCTATTGCTCCAGTGTTGTCACAAAAGATTTTCATTGGACCCGATGCACTAGGTATTACACCTAGATCGGATATGAACTCCTTCATCCAGACTCCTTCATTTGCTGCTTCCGAAGCAGCTTATGTATTCCGCTTCACACGTAGATCCCGCCACGACACTCTGCTTGGAACTGCACCAACTGACAGCTCCACCGTTCAATAAAAATACATATCCGGTTTGTGACTTAGAGTCATCCGGATCAGTGTCAAAGCTAGAATCGACGTAACCGTTTACGACGAGCTCTTTGTCACCTCCATACACGAGAAACATATCCTTAGTCCTTTTCAGGTATTTTAGGATGTTCTTGACCGCTGTCCAGTGATCCACTCCTGGATTACTTTGGTACCTCCCTGCCAGACTTATAGCAAGGCAGACATCAGGTCTGGTACACAACATTGCATACATGATAGATCCTATGGCTGAGGCATAGGGAATGACTTTCATTTTCTCTCTATCTTCTGCAGTGGTCGGGCATTGAGTCTTACTCAACTTCATACCTTGTAATACAGGCAAGAACCCTTTCTTTGACTGATCCATTTTGAACTTCTTCAAAATCTTATCAAGGTATGTGCTTTGTGAAAGTCCAATTAAGCGTCTTGATCTATCTCTATAGATCTTGATGCCTAATATATAAGCAGCTTCACCGAGGTCTTTCATTGAAAAATTCTTATTCAAGTATCCTTTTATGCTATCCAGAAATTCTATATCATTTCCAATCAGCAATATGTCATCCACATATAATATTAGAAATGCTACAGAGCTCCCACTCACTTTCTTGTAAATACAGGCTTCTCCAAAAGTCTGTATAAAACCATAAGCTTTGATCACCTCATCAAAGCGTATATTCCAACTCCGAGATGCGTGCACCAGTCCATAGATGGATCGCTGGAGCTTGCACACTTTGTTAGCACCTTTTGGATCGACAAAACCTTCTGGTTGCATCATATACAACTCTTCTTTGAGATATCCATTCAGGAATGCAGTTTTGACATCCATTTGCCAGATTTCATAATCATAAAATGCGGCAATTGCTAACATGATTCGGACAGACTTAAGCATCGCTACAGGTGAGAAAGTCTCATCGTAGTCAACTCCTTGAACTTGTCGAAACCCTTTTGCAACAAGTCGAGCTTTGTAAACAGTAATATTACCGTCTGCGTCGGTCTTCCTCTTGAAGATCCATTTATTTTCGATGGCCTGTCGATCATCGGGCAAGTCAACCAAAGTCCACACTTTGTTCTCATACATGGATCCCATCTCAGATTTCATGAACTCAAGCCATTTTGCGGAATCTGGGCTCATCATCGCTTCCTCATAGTTCGCAGGTTCATCATGGTCTAGTAATATGATTTCCAGAACTGGGTTGCCGTACCACTCTGGAGCGGAACGTACTCTGGTTGATCTACGACGTTCAGCAGAAACTTGATCTGAAGTTTCATGATCATCATCATTAACTTCCTCACTGATTGGTGTAGGAATCACTGGAACAATTTTCTGTGATGTACTACTTTCCAATTCGGGAGAAGGTACAATTACCTCATCAAGTTCTACTTTCCTCCCACTCACTTCTTTCGAGAGAAACTCCTTCTCTAGAAAGGATCCATTCTTAGCAACGAATATCTTGCCTTCGGATCTGTGATAGAAGGTGTACCCAACTGTCTCTTTTGGGTATCCTATGAAGACAAATTTCTCCGACTTGGGTTCGAGCTTATCAGGTTGAAGCTTTTTCACATAAGCATCGCAGCCCCAAACTTTAAGAAACGACAACTTTGGTTTCTTGCCAAACCATAGTTCATAAGGTGTTGTATCAACGGATTTAGATGGTGCCCTATTTAACGTGAATGCAGCTGTCTCTAAAGCATAACCCCAAAACGATAGTGGTAAATCGGTAAGAGACATCATAGATCGCACCATATCCAATAAAGTACGGTTACGACGTTCGGACACACCATTACGCTGTGGTGTTCCGGGTGGCGTGAGTTGTGAAACTATTCCATATTGTTTCAAATGAAGACCAAAATCGTAACTCAAATATTCTCCTCCACGATCAGATCGTAGAAACTTTATTTTCTTGTTACGATGATTCTCTACTTCACTCTGAAATTCTTTGAACTTTCCAAATGTTTCAGACTTGTGCTTCATTAAGTAGATATACCCATATCTGCTCAAATCATCAGTGAAGGTCAGAAAATAACGATACCCGCCGCGAGCTTCAACACTCATTGGCTCACATACATCAGTATGTATGATTTCCAACAAATCTGTTGCTCGCTCCATAGTTCCGGAGAACAGAGTTTTAGTCATCTTGCCCATGAGGCATGGTTCGCAAGCACCAAGTGATTCATAATCAAGTGATTCCAAAAGTCCATCACTATGGAGTTTCTTCATGCGTTTTACACCAATATGACCTAAACGGCAGTGCCACAAATAAGTTGCACTATCATTATTAACCTTGCATCTTTTGGTTTCAATATTATGGATATGTGTATCACTACAATCGAGATCCAATAAGAATAGACCACTCTTCAAGGGTGCATGACCATAAAAGATATTATTCATAAAAATAGAACAACCATTATTCTCTGATTTAAATGAATAACCGTCTCGCAACAAACAAGATCGAGATATAATGTTCATGCTCAACGCTGGCACAAAATAACAATTATTTAGGTCTAAAATTAATCCCGAAGGTAGATGTAGAGGTAGCGTGCCGACGGTGATCACATCGACTTTGGAACCATTTCCCACGCGCATCGTCACCTCGTCCTTAGCCAATCTTCGTTTAATCCGTAGTCCCTGTTTCGAGTTACAAATATTAGCAACCGAACCGGTATCAAATACCCAGGTACTACTACGAGCATTAGTAAGGTACACATCAATAACATGTATATCACATATACCTTTGTTCACCTTGCCATCCTTCTTATCCGCCAAATACTTGGGGCAGTTCCGCTTCCAGTGTCCAGTCCCCTTGCAGTAGAAGCACTCAGTTTCAGGCTTGGCTCCAGACTTGGGTTTCTTCATGGGAGTAGCAACTGTCTTGCTATTCTTCTTGAAGTTCCCCTTCTTTCCCTTGCCCTTTTTCTTGAAACTAGTGGTCTTGTTAACCATCAACACTTGATGCTCCTTCTTGATTTCTACCTCCGCAGCCTTGAGCATAGCGAAGAGCTCGGGAATTGTCTTTTGCATCCCTTGCATATTATAGTTCATCACAAAGCCTTTATAGCTTGGTGGCAGTGATTGAAGATCTCTATCAATAACACTATCCTCGTCAACTTTGCAACCAAGTTGAGTCATATGATTGTAGTACCCAGACATTCTGAGCAAGTGTTCACTGATAGAACTATTCTCCTCCATCTTGCAGCTGTAGAACTTATTGGAAATCTCATATTTCTCAATCCGGGCATTTGCTTGAAATATTAACTTCAACTCCTGGAACACCTCATATGGTCCATGACGTTCAAAACGTCGTTGAAGTCCCGGTTCTAAGCCGTAAAGCATGGCACACTGAACTATCGTGTAGTCATCAGACCGCGACTGCCAGACGTTCAAAGCGTCTACATTAGCGGGAGGGGGCTTGTCACCTAGCGGTGCTTCAAGGACACAATTCTTCTGTGCAGCAATGAGGATAATCCTCAAGTTATGGACCCAGTCCGTGTAATTGCTACCATCATCTTTCAACTTAGCTTTCTCTAGGAATGCATTAAAATTCAAAGGAACGGTAGCACGGGCCATTGATCTACAACAACATAGATATGCAAAAACTATCAGGACTAAGTTCATGATAAATTAAAGTTCAATTTAATCATATTAATTTAAAGAACTCCCACTTAGATAGACATCCCTCCGGTCATCTAAATGATCACGTGATCCAAATCAACTAAACCATGTCCGATCATCACGTGAGATGGAGTACTTTCAATGGTGAACATCTTATGTTGATCATATCTACTATATGATTCACGCTCGACCTTTCGGTCTCCAGTGTTCCGAGGCCATATCTGCATATGCTAGGCTCGTCAAGTTTAACCCGAGTATTCTGCGTGTGCAAAACTGGCTTACACCCGTTGTATTTGAACGTAGAGCTTATCACACCCGATCATCACGTGGTGTCTCGGCACGACGAACTTTCGCAACGGTGCATACTCAGGGAGAACACTTATACCTTGAAATATAGTAAGGGATCATCTTATAATGCTACTGTCGTTCTAAGCAAAATAAGAAGCATAATAAGATAAACATCACATGCAATCAAAATATGTGACATGATATGGCCATCATCATCTTGTGCTTTTGATCTCCATCTCCAAAGCACCTTCATGATCACCTTCGTCACCGGCGCGACACCTTGATCTCCATCGTAGCATCGTTGTCGTCTCGCCAACTATTGCTTTTACGACTATCGCTACCGCTTAGTGATAAAGTAAAGCAATTACATGGCTATTGCATTTCATACAATAAAGCGACAACCATATGGCTCCTGCCAGTTGCCGATAACATTACAAAACATGATCATCTCATACAAAACCGTATAACTCATCATGTCTTGACCATATCACATCACAACATGCCCTGAAAAAACAAGTTAGACGTCCTCTACTTTGTTGTTGCAAGTTTTACGTGGCTGCTACGGGCTTAGCAAGAACCGTTCTTACCTACGCATACAAAACCACAACGATGTTTCGTCAAGTATGTGCTGTTTTAACCTTCACAAGGACCGGGCGTAGCCACACTTGATTCAGCTAAAGTGAGAGAGACAGACACCCGCCAGTCACCTTTAAGCAACGAGTGCTCGTAACGGTGAAACCAGTCTCTAGTAAGCGTACGCGTAATGTCGGTCCGGGCCGCTTCATCTCACAATACCGCCGAAGCAAAGTATGACATGCTGGTAAGCAGTATGACTAGTATCGCCCACAACTCATTGTGTTCTACTCGTGCATATCATCTACGCATAGACCTGGCTCATGACGCCACTGTTGGGGAACGTAGTATTTAAAAATTTTCCTACGATTACGCAAGATCTATCTACCAGATGCATAGCAACGAGAGGGTAGAGTGTGTCTACGTACCCTCGTAGACCGGAAGCGGAAGCGTCAAATGACGCGGTTGATGTAGTCAAACTTCTTCGTGATTCAACCGATCAAGCACCGAACGTACGGCACCTCCGCATTCAGCACACGTTCAGCTTGATGACGTCCCACGAGCTCTTGATACAGTTGAGCTTCACGGGAGAGTTTCGTCAGCACGACGGCATGGTGACGGATATGATGTATTCACCGGCGCAGGGCTTCGCCTAAGCACTGCGATGGTATGACCGAGGTGTGTTTCTGTGGAGGGGGGCACCGCACACGGCTGGAACAATTCAACTTGTGTGTCTTTGGGTGCCCCCCTGCCCCCGTATATAAAGGAGCAAGAGGGGAGGGCCGGCCGGCCTCCTATGGTGCGGCTAGGGCAATCCAACTAGGAATAGGATTGCAATCCTATTCCTAGTAGGAGTCCACCAAGAAGGAAGAAAGGGAAAGGAAAAGAGGGAGAGGTGGCGCCCCCCCCCCCCAATCCTAGTCCAACTAGGATCCCTAGGTTGGGCGCCGGCCAGCCTCTATGGGCTGCCTCTCTCCTTTCCTCAAGGCCCACTATGGACCATCCCCTCTCGTAGGGGGTTCCGGTAACCCCCTCCGGCAATCCAGTTAAATCCGAAACTTTTCCGGAACACTTCCGGTGTCCGAATATAGTTGTCCAATATATCAATCTTTATGTCTCGGACATTCTGAGACTCCTCGTCATGTCCGTGATCTCATCCGGGACTCCGAACTACCTTCGGTACATCAAAACTCATAAACTCATAATACCGATCGTCATCAAACGTTAAGCGTGCGGACCCTACGGGTTCGAGAACTATGTAGACATGACCGAGACTCATCTCCGGTCAATAACCAATAGCGGAACCTGGATGTTCATATTGGTTCCTACATATTCTACGAAGATCTTTATCGGTCAAACCGCATAACAACATACGTTGTTCCTTTTGTCATCGGTATGTTACTTGCCCGAGATTCGATCATCGGTATCTCTATACCTAGTTCAATCTCGTTACCGGCAAGTCTCTTTACTCGTTCCGTAACACATCATCTCGTGACTAACTCATTAGTCTTTTGCTTGCAAGGCTTATTATGATGTGTGTTACCGAGAGGGCCCAGAGATACCTCTCCGACACTCGGAGTGACAAATCCTAATCTTGATCTATGCCAACACCACGAATACTTTCGGAGACACCTGTAGAGCATCTTTATGATCACCCAGTTACGTTGTGACGTTTGATAGCACACAAGGTGTTCCTACGGTATTCGGGAGTTGCATAATCTCATAGTCATAGGAACATGTATAAGTCATGAAGAAAGCAATAGCAGTAAAACTAAACGATCATAGTGCTATGCTAACGGATGGGTCTTGTCCATCACATCATTCTCCTAATGATGTGATCCCGTTGATCAAATGAAAACTCGTGTCTATGGCTAGGAAACATAACCATCTTTGATCAATGAGCTAGTCTAGTAGAGGCATACTAGGGACATACTGTTTTGTCTATGTATCCACACATGTACTAAGTTTCCGGTTAATACAATTCTAGCATGAATAAAAGACATTTATCATGATATAAGGAAATACAAATAACATCTTTATTATTGCCTCTAGGGCATATTTCCTTCAGGCATAAGTTTGTTACCATGGCTTCTGAGCTAGATAATCTTGTTTATATCTTACGTTTCGGAACTACCGCGGAACGCGAGATCCGTCTACCTGCACCTCTTTTGTTTGATATTTCTCGCGGGAACGGATGGTCCTTTGATGTTGTCCAGTTCGATGAGTTCATGGTCCAGTATCAGTTTCATAACCCCATGGAGGGGGTTGTGCCCGACGAGGAGGAGCACGGTGAGTTACCACCTTTCCAGTGAGATACCGCCACCGAGCTTGGTGAAGGGTCTTCCTCTGCTTGGTGTACGGACCCTTCCTCGTGGGAGACTCCGAGGAGTTCGGTATACGCGCCAGCATCCTTCTACGACCCTTGGTCTCACCACCATACCCCTGGAGCAGGAGGCTCCTGGGGGCAGTAGCTGCTACCAACTTAGGCCAAAAGCCTAAGCTTGGGGGAGTACGTGCCCCTCTCACTTTTCCATTGTATTATCCGTTTTGTTTGCTTTGATCTTTTCGAAGTTTTTGCCCGTTCTTCTTTATTTCTCTCTTTGCAAAAACAACAAAAATATTTTCTCTTTCTTTTGCTTTCGTTCAACCTTTGAAATAATCCAAAAAGATTTCCTTTTCTCTTTAGTTTGCTTTGTTTTCAGAGTTCAGCTCGAGTCTGTGATGGCATTTAATTATATTTCCTACGTTCGGTCGTGCAAGTGACAAGCAGTAATGACGAAGATCGACTGAAGGGAAGCAACAAGGAAGACCGGTATGAACTCTTCTTGTTTCTACTTTTGTACATATGCATGTACTTATGATCTAGAGACCAGCTTGTAGCGACATAGTGCTATGTTTATAATGCTCTTCCAGTGGTTCATGCTTTCCTTGTCGCTAGTCTCGAATAACTAGAGTATATAATGTGTTATCGAAATGATCTACATGCATTGCATTGTTCATAGTTCGGTATACTAAGGTGGTATTTCCCTTTAGAGAATTTCTGGATTGACTTGGCACATGCTTACACATGTTTGAGACAAAAAAGTCTGCTCTGCCTTGATGATCTTTGAGTTTTAGAATAGTTATATCACTTTCATGCCCGATTCAATGTTGCTTTGTCGCTCTGCATGATTATGGCCGTTATTGCTCTCTAGTTGGTCGCTTCCCAGTCTTTTGCTAACCTCCACCTGTACTAAGCAGACTGACTGCTTGTGCATCCAAAATCCTTAAAACCTGTTATGCCATATGAGTCCACCATACCTTCCTATACATGGTATTTACATGCCATTCCTAACGAAGACTTTCGTGTACCACCTCGAAATTAATCAAAAGCATTTCTCTTTTTGTGCCCATGTTTTAGCTCATGAGGAAGTAGTAGTTAATTCATGATCTTTTTAAGTTGGACAAGTTTCACCCCTGGATTGCATGTCTAATGTGCAAACCCTTAATACGAGAAGGAACTGGCATAGAGTGCGCCCGGCTCAAAAAGATAATATAACAAACAAACCCTCCTTCACGCTTTGTTCATGAGAAATCAGAAAACTTTAGCAGTGATAAACAAAGGAGATTAAGAGGATGTGATCGTCCTCATGCGGGAGCCGTTCCTCGAGACTTGTCCAGCTCAAGAAGTGATTGAGTTATCTGCTAGCATTCGTTGACGAAATATGCACCTCTCAAAAAACGATTTTACCTCTGTTTTTAAAACCAAGAGCTCTGGTACATGTTTAGTTTTTGTTTTCGACCACGGGTTTTCAACCTTGCCAACAAAAGCCACGGTTCGAGAGTCTCCACCTTCTTTCTTCAAAGCACTAACTAGGAGAGCATAATTGTCATTCTGAGTGTAATGTGCATTGTCCCAAAGTATTGCATTGTCTTCTGCATGCTTGTGATATGATTTATTCTGAAATTCTTAGTTCTAGTCTCCTTTAAAACTTTGGAGGAGTTTCTGCATTTATGTTTTGCTTCACTCATGGAGGCTGGCGAGATACCACCCTAATATGCTCAAGCTATGTGCAATGTAATCTTGTCTTGATTTTCAGTAATATATTATTTACTTTTAAGTATTTGTGATTGGTCACTTGAAAGAAGGATTGCTCCTTGCATTATCCTCATAGTACTGTTTCAATACTTACTAGACTCTTTTCGTAGTACATGCTTATATACATCTAATGAAGCAAAAGAGTTTGTCAAAGTTTTCTTTGTCGCGTCCAGTTCGTTGAACTGAATTGCTTGAGGACAAGCAATATGCTAAGCTTGGGGGAGTTGATACGTCTCAAACGTATCTACTTTTCCAAACACTTTTGATATTGTTTTGACCTCATTCTTGCATGATTTGAACTAAACTAACCCGGACTGACGCTGTTTTCAGTAGAGCTGCCTGTATGGTTTTATTGTGTGCAGGAAAACGAATTTTTAGGTATCTCAGAAAAATCCACGAAAAATCACAGAAAATCCACGCACCCGAAGGAACCAGGAGCCAGAAGGGGGACCAGAGGGGGACCAGGGGGGCCCAGGCGCCCTGGTGGCGCGGCCCAGCCCCTGGCCGCGCCGGGGGGTCGCCTGGGTGGGCCCCACGCCTCCTGGTGCCCTACTTTGACTCGTATTTTTACCCGTGACGGAGAAACCCCAGATCAGAAGTTCTTTTCGTAGTTTTCGTCGCGGAGCTGCCGCCACCCTCTGTTCTTCTTCGGGAGGGCTAATCTGGAGGCTGAATTGGCCTCCGGAGAGGGGAGATCGTCGCCATCGTCATCACCATCACCACTCCATCGTCCCTCCATGACTTCTCTTTCCATGTGTGAGTAATTCCCCTGCTGTAGGCGAAGGGGATGGTAGGGATTGGATGAGTTAGATCATGTAATAGTTTGTCAGATCGTTGGGGGCATGTTGCCTATCATCTACTATGGTGTTTATCATCTTTGCTTCAACTTGTTATTCTTAATGCTTGACACTTAGGGCCCGAGTGCTATGATTTCAGATCTGAACCATATGTGTTTGCATGAATATATGTGTGTTCTTAATCCTATCTATGAGTTATTTGCACCTGTTACGGTTCGGAACCGGCGATCCCAAAAGTGACAGCTTGGGACACCAAAGGGGATGGTCCGTAGTTTGAGGATTACATGTATCCATTGAGTTCATTGATTTGTTCCAGTGCTCTTTGACAGGAGCACCTTAATCTCCATAAGTTCCTTTTGGCCCCGTTCGTAGCGGGATGGTAGGACAAAAGATGTTGTGCAAGTTCTTATTGCAAGCACGCACAACTACCTACGGGATACATGCCTAATGTTTGATATTTGCCTAGATGATCATTACTTTTCCGTGTGCCGTGCCCCAAGTTAGAATCATGATATATCTCATCCATGCAGCGCCCAACCATCCATCTCCCTAGCCTACAGTGTTTTAAATCCTGCTTGTCACTAGTTGCTACTTTTGCCATTTACCTTTACTATTTACTTTTGCTGTTTACTTTTACTATCACCATCATCGCTATCATATCACTGTTACCATTTATCTTTTGTTGCAAGTAAGTATATTTCAGGTGTGGTTGAATTGACAACTCAACTGTCAAAGCTTATAAATACTCTTTGGCTTCCCGTGTGTCGAATCAATAAATTGGGTTATTCTTACCCGCGAAGACTATCTCGATCCCTTACGGTTGAGGGTTATCAGTTATGCATCGAATATAAGTAAGGGAGTCAATCTTTCAACGGGCAAAGTGACCGGCCTGAAGAGTCATGACTACCATGTATGGATTGAGCGGATAATGCCGGTGATGGTTCGAGGCTATGTCCCCGAGCATGTCTGGCGAGTGCTTGCCGAGCTTAGCCATTTCTTCCGCACACTCTGTGCTAAAGAAGTAAGTAAAGAGGTGATTGAAAAATTGCATAAGAAGGCACCGGAGTTGATAGTCAAGCTATAGAAGATATTTCCGCCAGGCTTCTTGACTCCGATGACACATCTCATTCTGCACCTCGAGAACGAGGTATTGTTGGGGGGGCCTGTGCAGAATCGCTGGCAGTACGGCCCTGAGAGGCAGAACAAGCATCTCCGACGGAAATGTGGAAACAAAGCTAAGATTGAAGCTTCCATAGCTGAGGCGGTTATCCTAGAGGAGGTGTCAGACCTCAGGACATCATACTATCTAGACCATGTTTCCCATCTGCATAACAAGGTGCCTCGATACAATATAGAAGAGCCCAAGTATCAACCCAGGCTCGATCTATTCAACACGCAAGGTGGGAGGGCTGGGGCCTCGAAATCTTATAACATGCCACGACAAGAGTGGGAGGACCTCATGTTCTATATCTTGCACAACATCAAGGATGTTGAGGAAGTGTGGATGAGGTAATACCACTACACCATTCCTTTATGTCTTCCACATCATCATGTTCCATGTTCACTTAGTCCGGGTCTAACACCGCTTTTCTTATTTTTAGTGATTTCGTTCAAGTGGAATGGACAGGAGTGAATCCTCCTACTGAGGCGGAGGCACTTACTCTTCTCCGTCATGGAAACCCTGGACGTAAAAATTGTGTTGCTTGGTTCATGGAGAAAGTAATTTTCCACACTCCCCTATTAAATACCTACTTCAACATTTATTAGTTAACCAAACTAATGCACGCAACAATTTCCATTATACTTGTAGGGAAAAGATCCGAACATATCTATGGATGATGAATTGAGATGGGTTTCCATGGGTTTTGACCCTGCCGTCATGACATGTAAAAAGTATGATGTGAATGGGTATCGCTTCCATACAGAGGAGCGCCAAAACAGCCGCCCCGATCCCAAAATTATAAATACCGGAGTGTACACCCCCGGTCAAAATTCAGTAGACTACTACGGAAGGGTACAAAATATATACGAGGTTAAATTCCGCCAGGGGCGTGAGACCCTAAGTCTTCCTGTGTTCAAATGTCGATGGTTCGATCCACAGGAGGGGGTAAAACATACGCCTTCCATTGGTTTGGTAGAAGTTAAACCATCAACCGTCTATGCCGGAGCCGATCTCTTCATTGCGGCTACCCAAGCTACACAAGTATATTATCTGCCTTACCCATGCCAGAAAGTGTATCTAAAGGGTTGGGAAGTTGTGTTCAAGGTGTCGCCACATGGTAAGCTGCCAGACCCGAATGAACACGATTACTACAACATTAACCCCATGACATACGAGGGAGTGTTCTATCAAGAGCAACCTGATGATGATGATGATGATGGTGTGGTTAGAAACGATGACGCTAGACCATTGGGTGATGATGATGTGGACCCAAACGTCGACGATACACGGAATGATGGTGAGACCATTGTCAATGAAAATGATATACTTATGCTAGAAAACTTAAACGAAGACGCTGACGACGAGGAAGAGCCTCCACCTCCGTCGGATAACGAAGATGATATGATTGATAGTGATGATGAGACGGACCGAGAAAGAGGTTACAACAGTGATGATTCATATGGGTTCTAGCAGATGTACGTTTCAAGTATTTTTTTCTGTAGTTTAGGAATATGCCTTTTTATGCATTTTTATTAATGTGTTTATTATCATGCCTTTTCCTTCATTTCATTAATTTACTAATTGCTTTTTCTCTTTTCAATGCAGGTTCGTGGAACATGGGCAAGGGAAAGGCAGACGGCGTGGGTTTCCTACGCAAGGTCGTCGGCCTGCCTAGTCGGAGTGGTCGAGCACGTAATCCTCCCCCTCGGCTACTTGACGATGACTCCTCACAGGGAGGTCGAGGGAGAGGTGCCCCTAGAGGAGGAGGGGGCGGGGGGAGATCCTCTAGAGGACGAGGTGCTGGGGGGAGAGCCACTACAGGGGGTCGCAGCCAGAAAGAGCGCACCCTCACCGACTTAGGGGTGTTGTCTTCGAGGCCCTCCTCTAGTGAGGTACCCTCCTCTAGTGAGGTACACTCTAGGGAGGAGGAGGTGGTGGTGGAGGAGGAGGAGGAGGAGGTGGCGGAGGAGGCAGGCGAGGAGGAGGAGGAGGAGGGTGGTGGCGGGGATGATGGTGGTGACGGGAACGGGGTTGACAACAAGGGGTGGCTGCGTGGTAACGCAAAGCTACCAAAGCAGGTTCCTGCTACTGAGGAGCAGAAGTGGCTCATTGAGCCCACGGGAAAAGAGTAAGCGCCACTTTGTAATAATTTCATTATTTTGCTTGTCACATGCTTATTCCGGTTGTTATTTATTTTGCTTGTCACATGCTAATAATTCATTCTTTTGCAGCAACTGGATATATTCTAAAGGGGTCCGTATTCCCAATGGCCTCATCACTGTCTTGCTGAAGTTACACTGGCCGGGGTTGTACTGTCCGGATCCAGTCAGGCAGCCGGATCGTCGGGTTTTGGCCACGAGCTAGGACCACAGGGAAGCGGCCCACCATGCAGACCATGAGACCCATGCCAAGGCCGTGATCACTACTTTCTGGGTGAGTTCTCTTCAGAAGCACAAGTCCATTCTAGTTTCATGAATGATTTAACTCATGGATTCTTCTATTCTTGTTTCATGCATGTTTGTAGAAATTCTATCGAGTTCTTCCGGAGCATAGGGCTAGAGCGGACCAGATCGTGATGCGCCAATGCAAGAAGAAGGCCCGCCAGATGTAGTACGAGGTGCGCTATGTGGCCATCTCCACATACTACCACGACGTTCTTGGTGTGAAGATGACCAAGGAAGATGCGCGGAGGATGGGCATTACCTTGGAGAAGCCCAAGTTCTTGGCGGTAAGTATAAAAGATTTTTCATTATGCTTTCATATATTATGCTTTCATTATGCTTTCATTACCTTGTGGTACATTATGCTTTATGCTTTATGCTTCCATAACACCAATTTGGACACACCTATATGCCATTATGCTTTTATTATGTAGGTGTGTCCAAATTGGTATTATGGAAAAGACGAGTCCCAGGCGGCATTGGTGGATCTTTGGTGTGATGAGGCTGGAGCCTGGGCGGCTATGAGAACCAAAAATAAGGCTAACCGAGGGACGGAGGGAGTACATGCTCAGGGAAACCGAAACCACTATCTCCACAAGGCAGTTAATGTATGACTAACCCCATTAAACATTCTTCTTCTTCTATTTACCATCACTTCCTTATGTATGACTAACCTCTGTTTGGTGGTGCAGGAGGAGAAACTGAAGCGGCCGCTCTCAGACATGCAGGCGTGGGAGATCGCCCATACGCGGAAGGACCCCAAGCCTGGCGAGCACAAGTACTACGGCAAGAAGACCGCGGGGAACATGAAAGCCTACCCCGAAGCGTATCTGAAGTTGCATCCTGACACACCTGACCCCATTGCGGCTCCTCTGGACGAAAGGGCGGTGGTGAGCATGGGGCCCAAAGAGCACGGTCGGGAGGCGGTTCTCGATGCTGTGATCACTCCTAGTATCTCCTACACACAGCTTCGTCGGATCGACCCGAGCCTGAGCCAGTGCACGAGCCAGACAGTGACCAGTGCACAGTCCCTCTTTCAGGAGCAACAATCTGTAAGTATTTTCCCTCTTATCTTCATTACTCACTTTATTTTCCGCATTTAGTAGTTTTATGAGTTCCATCATGGCATACCGTAGGCCTACCTGGAGTACACACGCCAGGAGACCATGGCGTGACATAAGACGCTTTATGAACACCAAGTGCAGAGGGATTGCCAGATGCAGCAGGCTTTTCAGGAAATGGTGCTAGATGGCTTCTCACCCCTCGTTGGTTACCCCAAGTGGAAGGTTTGAGATGTAGTGTAGCAGAAGTTTTCCCTTGGCAATACCAAGGATCGATTTCCCTGAGACTCCCAGTTTCAACAAGAAGGTGTCAACAGCTAACGGCGCCAGATATTAGCAATCAACGTGGACCTGCACACAAATACAAATAATTTTGCTCCCAACGAGTACAGAGAGGTTGTCAATCCCTCCGGCCTTGTAGTTTACAAAGGATCAAACGCAAGTGATAATAGTGATAGGTATTAATAGTGATAGGTATAATTGCAATAGTAAGTAAAAAGCGGAAAGTAAATAGTGGATGTGATCAATGATGGTAATATGGACCGGAGTCTCATGATGTTTGTTGGGGAACGTAGTATTTTAAAAATTTCCTACGATCACGCAAGATCTATCTACCAGATGCATAGCAACGAGAGGGAAGAGTGTGTCTACGTACCCTCGTAGACCGGAAGCGGAAGCGTCAAGTGACGCGGTTGATGTAGTCGAACTTCTTCGCGATTCAACCGATCAAGCACCGAACGTACGGCACCTCCGCGTTCAGCACACGTTCAGCTTGATGACGTCCCATGAGCTCTTGATCCAGTTGAGCTTCACGGGAGAGTTTCGTCAGCACGACGGCGTGGTGACGGATGCGATGTATTCACCGGCGCAGGGCTTCGCCTAAGCACCGCGACGGTATGACCGAGGTGTGTTTCTGTGGAGGGGGGGCATCGCACACGGCTGGAACAATTCAACTTGTGTGTCTTTGGGTGCCCCCCTGCCCCCGTATATAAAGGAGCAAGGGGGAGGCCGGCCGGCCCTTCCTATGGTGCGGCTAGGGTGCAATCCTACTAGGAATAGGATTGCAATCCTATTCCTAGTAGGAACTACCAAAGAAGGAAGAGAGGGAAAGGAAAAGAAGGAGAGGTGGCGCCCCCCAATCCTAGTCCAACCAGGAACCCTAGGTGGGGCGCCGGCCAGCCCCTATGGGCTGCCTCTCTCTTTTCCATAAGGCCCACTATGGACCATCCCCCCTCGTAGGGGGTTCCGGTAACCCCCTCCGGCAATCCCGTTAAATCCGAAACTTTTCCGGAACACTTCCGGTGTCCGAATATAGTCGTCCAATATATCAATCTTTATGTCTCGGACATTCCGAGACTCCTCGTCATGTCCGTGATCTCATCCGGGACTCCGAACTACCTTCGGTACGTCAAAACTCATAAACTCATAATACCGATCGTCATCAAACGTTAAGCGTGCGGACCCAACGGGTTCGAGAACTATGTACACATGACCGAGACTCATCTCCGGTCAATAACCAATAGCGGAACCTGGATGTTCATATTGGCTCCTACATATTCTACGAAGATCTTTTATCGTTCAGAACCGCATAACAACATACGTTGTTCCTTTTGTCATCGGTATGTTACTTGCCCGAGATTCGATCGTCGGTATCTCCATACCTAGTTCAATCTCGTTACCGGCAAGTCTCTTTACTCGTTCCGTAACACATCATCTCGTGACTAACTCATTAGTCTTTTGCTTGCAAGGCTTATTGTGATGTGTGTTACCGAGAGGGCCCAGAGATACCTCTCCAACACTCGGAGTGACAAATCCTAATCTTGATCTATGCCAACACCACGAATACTTTCGGAGACACCTATAGAGCATCTTTATGATCACCCAGTTATGTTGTGACATTTGATAGCACACAAGGTGTTCCTACGGTATTCGGGAGTTGCATAATCTCATAGTCATAGGAACATGTATAAGTCATGAAGAAAGCAATAGCAGAAAAACTAAACGATCATAGTGCTATGCTAACGGATGGGTCTTGTCCATCACATCATTCTCCTAATGATGTGATCCCGTTGATCAAATGACAACTCATGTCTATGGCTAGGAAACATAACCATCTTTGATCAATGAGCTAGTCTAGTAGAGGCATACTAGGGACATACTGTTTTGTCTATGTATCCACACATGTACTAAGTTTCCGGTTAATACAATTCTAGCATGAATAATAAACATTTATCATGATATATGGAAATATAAATAACAACTTAATTATTGCCTCTAGGGCATATTTCCTTCAGTCTCCCACTTGCACTAGAGTCAATAATCTAGCTCACATCGCCATGTGATTTAATACCGATAGTTCACATCGTTATGTGAATAACACCCATAGTTCACATCACCATGTGACCAACACCCAAAGGGTTTACTAGAGTCAATAATCTAGTTCACATCGCTATGTGATTAATACCCAAGAGTAATAAGGTGTGATCATGTTTTGTTTGTGAGAGAAGTTTAGTCAACGGGTCTGTCACAATCAGATTCGTATGTATTTTGCAAATTTCTATGTCTACAATGCTCTGCATAGAGCTACTCTAGCTAATTACTCCCACTTTCAATACACATCCAGATTGATACTTAGAGTCATCTGGATTTAGTGTTAAAGCTTGCATCGGCATAACCCTTTACGATGAACTCTTTATCACCTCCATAATCGAGAAATATTTCCTTAGTCATCCAATTACTAAGGATAATTTTGACCGCTGTACAGTGATCTACTCCTGGATCACTATTGTACCTCCCTGTCAAACTCATGGCAAGGTACACAACGTGTTTTGTACACAGCATGGCATACTTTATAGAACCTATGGCTGAGGCATAGGGAATGACTTTCATTCTCTCTATATTTTTCTGCCGTGGTCTGGCTTTGAGTCTTACTCAACTTCACACCTTACAAGTCAGGCAAGAACTCCTTCTTTGGCTGATCCATTTTGAACTACTTCAAAATCTTATCAAGGTATGTACTCATCGAAAGTCTTATCAAGCGTCTTGATCTATCTCTATAGATCTTGATGCCCAATATGTAAGCAGCTTCACCAAGGTCTTTCTTTGAAGAACTCCTTTCAAACACTCCTTTATGCTTTCCAGAAAATTCTACATCATTTCCGATCGACAATATGTCATTCACATATACTTATCAGAAAGGTTGTAGTGCTCCCACTCACTTCTTGTAAATACAGGCTTCACCAAAAGTCTGTATAAAACCATAAGCTTTGATCACCTCATCAAAGCGTATATTCCAACTCCGAGATGCTTGCACCAGTCCATAGATGGATCGCTGGAGCTTGCACACTTTCTTAGCACCTTTTGGATCGACAAAACCTTCTGGTTGCATCATATACAACTCTTCTTTGAGATATCCATTCAGGAATGCAGTTTTGACATCCATTTGCCAGATTTCATAATCATAAAATGCGGCAATTGCTAACATGATTCGGACAGACTTAAGCATCGCTACAGGTGAGAAAGTCTCATCGTAGTCAACTCCTTGAACATGTCGAAACCCTTTCGCAACAAGTCGAGCTTTGTAAACAGTGACATTACCGTCTGTGTCGGTCTTCCTCTTGAAGATCCATTTATTTTCGATGGCCTGCCGATCATCGGGCAAGTCAACCAAAGTCCACACTTTGTTCTCATACATGGATCCCATCTCAGATTTCATGGCCTCAAGCCATTTTGCGGAATCTGGGCTCATCATCGCTTCCTCATAGTTCGCAGGTTCATCATGGTCTAGTAACATGATTTCCAGAACTGGGTTGCCGTACCACTCTGGTGCGGAACGTACTCTGGTTGATCTACGACATTCAGCAGAAACTTGATCTGAAGTTTCATGATCATCATCATTAATTTCCTCACTGATTGGTGTAGGAATCACTGGAACAATTTTCTGTGATGTACTACTTTCCAATTCGGAAGAAGGTACAATTACCTCATCAAGTTCTACTTTCCTCCCACTCACTTCTTTCGAGAGAAACTCCTTCTCTAGAACGGACCAACTCTTAGCAACAAAGACCTTGCCTTAGGATCTGTGATAGAAGGTGTACCCAACAGTTTCTTTTTGGGTATCCTATGAAGATTTACTTCTCCGATTTGGGTTCGAGCTTATCATGTTGAAACTTTTTCACATAAGCATCGCAGTCCCAAACTTAAAGAAATGACAGCTTAGGTTTCTCGTCAAACCACAGTTCATAGGGTGTCATCTCCACGGATTTAGATGGTGCCATATTTAACGTGAATGTAGCTGTCTCTAATGCATAACCCCAAAAGCGATAGTGGTAGATCGGTAAGAGACATCATCGATCGCACCATATCTAATAAAGTACGGTTTATGACGTTCGGACACACCATTACACTGTGGTGTTCCAGGTGGCGTGAGTAGTGAAACTATTTCACATTGTTTTTATTGAAGGCCAAACTCGCTAACTCAAATATTTTACCTCTACGATCATATCGTAGAAACTCTTATTTTCTTGTTACGATGATTCTCCACTTCACTCTGAAATTCTTTGAACTTTTCAAATGTTCCAGACTTGTGCTTCATTAAGTAGATATATCTATATCTGCTCAAATCATCAGTGAAGGTCAGAAAATAACGATACCTGTCGCGAGCTTCAACACTCATTGGTCCGCATACATTAGTATGTATGATTTCCAACAACTCTGTTGCTCGCTCCACGGTTCCGGAGAACGGAGTTTTAGTCATCTTGCCCATGAGGCATGGTTCGCAAGCACCAAGTGATTCATAATCAAGTGATTCAAAAGTCCATCACTATGGAGTTTCTTCATGCGCTTTACACCAATATGACCTAAACGGCAGTGCCACAAATAAGTTGCACTATCATTATTAACCTTGCATCTTTTGGCTTCAATATTATGAATATGTGTATCACACGATCGAGATCCAACAAACCATTTTCATTGGGTGTATGACCATAGAAGGTTTTATTCATGTAAACAGAACAACAATTATTCTCTAACTTACATGAATAACCGTATTGCAATAAACATGATCAAATCATATTCATGCTCAACACAAACACCAAATAACACTTATTTAGGTTCAACACTAATCCCGAAAGTATAGGGAGTGTGCGATGATGATCATATCAATCTTGGAACTACTTCCAATACACATCGTCACTTCATCCTTTAACTAGTTTCTGTTCATTATGCAACTCCCATTTCGAGTTACTACTCTTTAGCAACTGAACCAATATCAAATACCGAGGGGTTGCTATGAACACTAGTAAAATACACATCAATAATCTGTATATCAAATATACCTTTGTTCACTTTTGCCATCCTTCTTATCCGCCAAATATCTAGGGCAGTTCCACTTCTAGTGACCATTTCCTTTGCAGTAAAAGCACTTGTTTCAGGCTTGAGTTTAGCTTTGGGTTTCTTCACGGGAGTGACAACTTGCTTGTCATTCTTCTTGAAGTTCCCCTTCTATCCCTTTGCCCTTTACTTGAAACAAGTGGTCCGGTTAACCATCAACACTTGATGCTCTTTCTTGATTTCTACCTTCGCCGATTTCAGCATCGTGAAGAGCTCGGGAATTACTTTCGTCATCCCTTGCATATTATAGTTCATCACGAAGTTCTACTAACTTGGTGATAGTGTCTAGAGAACTTTGTCAATTACTATCTTATCTGGAAGATTAACACCCACTTGATTCAAGCAATTGTACTACCCAGACAATCTGAGCACATGCTCACTGGTTGAGCTATTCTCCTCCATCTTGTAGGCAAAGTACTGTCAGAGGTCTTATACCTCTCGACACGGGCATGAGTATGAAATACTAATTTCAACTCTTGGAACATCTCATATGCTCTGTGGCGTTTCAAAACGTTTTTGAAGTCCCGGTTATAAGCCGTAAAGCATGGTGCACTAAACTATCAAGTAGTCATCATATAGAGCTTTTGTCAAAACGTTCATAACGTCTACATCTGCTCCTGCAATAGGTCTGTCACCCAGCGGTGCATCAAGGACATAATTCTTCTGTGCAGCAATGAGGATAATCCTCAGATCACGGAACAATTCCGCATCATTGCTACTAACATCTTTCAACTTGGTTTTCTCTAGGAACATATGAAAAAAAAACGGGGAGCAACATCGCGAGCTATTGATCTACAACATAGATATGCTAATACTATCAGGACTAAGTTCATGATAAATTAAAGTTCAATTAATCATATTACTTAAAGAACTCCCACTTAGATAGACATCCCTCCGGTCATCTAAATGATCACGTGATCCAAATCAACTAAACCATGTCCGATCATCACGTGAGATGGAGTAGTTTCAATGGTGAACATCTTATGTTGATCATATCTACTATATGATTCACGCTCGACCTTTCGGTCTCCAGTGTTCCGAGGCCATATCTGCATATGCTAGGCTCGTCAAGTTTAACCCGAGTATTCTGCGTGTGCAAAACTGGCTTACACCCGTTGTATTTGAACGTAGAGCTTATCACACCCGATCATCACGTGGTGTCTCGGCACGACGAACTTTCGCAACGGTGCATACTCAGGGAGAACACTTATACCTTGAAATATAGTAAGGGATCATCTTATAATGCTACCGTCGTTCTAAGCAAAATAAGAAGCATAATAAGATAAACATCACATGCAATCAAAATATGTGACATGATATGGCCATCATCATCTTGTGCATTTGATCTCCATCTCCAAAGCACCTTCATGATCACCTTCGTCACCGGCGCGACACCTTGATCTCCATCGTAGCATCGTTGTTGTCTCGCCAACTATTGCTTCTACGACTATCGCTACCGCTTAGTGATAAAGTAAAGCAATTACATGGCGATTGCATTTCATACAATAAAGCGACAACCATATGGCTCCTGCCAGTTGCCGATAACATTACAAAACATGATCATCTCATACAAAACCGTATAACTCATCATGTCTTGACCATATCACATCACAACATGCCCTGCAAAAACAAGTTAGACGTCCTCTACTTTGTTGTTGCAAGTTTTACGTGGCTGCTACGGGCTTAGCAAGAACCGTTCTTACCTACGCATACAAAACCACAACGATGTTTCGTCAAGTATGTGCTGTTTTAACCTTCCCAAGGACCGGGCGTAGCCACACTTGATTCAGCTAAAGTGAGAGAGACAGACACCCGCCAGTCACCTTTAAGCAACGAGTGCTCGTAACGGTGAAACCAGTCTCGCGTAAGCGTACGCGTAATGTCGGTCCGGGCCGCTTCATCTCACAATACCGCCGAAGCAAAGTATGACATGCTGGTAAGCAGTATGACTAGTATCGCCCACAACTCATTGTGTTCTACTCGTGCATATCATCTACGCATAGACCTGGCTCATGATGCCACTGTTGGGGAACGTAGTATTTTAAAATTTTCCTACGATCACGCAAGATCTATCTACCAGATGCATAGCAACGAGAGGGAAGAGTGTGTCTACATACCCTCGTAGACCGGAAGCGGAAGCGTCAAGTGACGCGGTTGATGTAGTCGAACTTCTTCGCGATTCAATCGATCAAGCACCGAACGTACGGCACCTCCGCGTTCAGCACACGTTCAGCTTGATGACGTCCCACGAGCTCTTGATCCAGTTGTGCTTCACGGGAGAGTTTCATCAGCACGACGGCGTGGTGACGGATGTGATGTATTCACCGGCGCAGGGCTTCGCCTAAGCACCGCGACGGTATGACCGAGGTGTGTTTCTGTGGAGGGGGGCACCGCACACGGCTGGAACAATTCAACTTGTGTGTCTTTGGGTGCCCCCCTGCCCCCGTATATAAAGGAGCAAGGGGGAGGCCGGCCGGCCCTTCCTATGGTGCGGCTAGGGTGCAATCCTACTAGGAATAGGATTGCAATCCTATTCCTAGTAGGAACTACCAAAGAAGGAAGAGAGGGAAAGGAAAAGAAGGAGAGGTGGCGCCCCCCAATCCTAGTCCAACCAGGAACCCTAGGTGGGGCGCCGGCCAGCCCCTATGGGCTGCCTCTCTCTTTTCCATAAGGCCCACTATGGACCATCCCCCCTCGTAGTGGGTTCCGGTAACCCCCTCCGGCAATCCCGTTAAATCCGAAACTTTTCCGGAACACTTCCGGTGTCCGAATATAGTCGTCCAATATATCAATCTTTATGTCTCGGACATTCCGAGACTCCTCGTCATGTCCGTGATCTCATCCGGGACTCCGAACTACCTTCGGTACATCAAAACTCATAAACTCATAATACCGATCGTCATCAAACGTTAAGTGTGCGGACCCTACGGGTTCGAGAACTATGTAGACATGACCGAGACTCATCTCCGGTCAATAACCAATAGCGGAACCTGGATGTTCATATTGGCTCCTACATATTCTACGAAGATCTTTTATCGGTCAGAACCGCATAACAACATACGTTGTTCCTTTTGTCATCGGTATGTTACTTGCCCGAGATTCGATCGTCGGTATCTCCATACCTAGTTCAATCTCGTTACCGGCAAGTCTCTTTACTCGTTCCGTAACACATCATCTCATGACTAACTCATTAGTCTTTTGCTTGCAAGGCTTATTGTGATGTGTGTTACCTAGAGGGCCCAGAGATACCTCTCCGGCACTCGGAGTGACAAATCCTAATCTTGATCTATGCCAACACCACGAATACTTTCGGAGACACCTGTAGAGCATCTTTATGATCACCCAGTTACGTTGTGACGTTTGATAGCACACAAGGTGTTCCTACGGTATTCGGGAGTTGCATAATCTCATAGTCATAGGAACATGTATAAGTCATGAAGAAAGCAATAGAAGAAAAACTAAACGATCATAGTGCTATGCTAACGGATGGGTCTTGTCCATCACATCATTCTCCTAATGATGTGATCCCGTTGATCAAATGACAACTCATGTCTATGGCTAGGAAACATAACCATCTTTGATCAATGAGCTAGTCTAGTAGAGGCATACTAGGGACATACTGTTTTGTCTATGTATCCACACATGTACTAAGTTTCCGGTTAATACAATTCTAGCATGAATAATAAACATTTATCATGATATAAGGAAATATAAATAACAACTTTATTATTGCCTCTAGGGCATATTTCCTTCAATGTTCACTAGTGATGTCTCTCTCCCAAAAGACAATAAAACTGCTATGTGAGGTAACGAATTACAGCTGGGCAATTGATAGGACCATGTGCGCAAACCAATGCTGACTAAGTTGCAAGAAAGGTAGAGGTTCAAAGCATGGGCGGTACGCCGAGGTAAGTAGACCGAAATCCATCTGCATCTACTACTAATCATCCACCTTGAGATATCTATCCAGAACATCTCGCTGCTATTAAGTTGCGAGTCCCACCCATAGTGTAAACTCAAAGCAACAGACAACTGCATTAAAAGAACTTTGCGTAAAGTAAACAATCCTTGCACCCGCGGGCACAAGCACCGTTGTTTTCCCCCTTGTGGCAACAACACATCCCCTAGACTCATGTTTCTGTCACTCAAACTAGTCATCGAGGGGCATGAACCCACAATCAAGCATAACGTTCCCTCTTGGAGTCACTACCTACTACTTGGCCAAAGCAATAAATAACAACGGAGAACATGCAAGAATTACTTACAAACATAAATATAAAAGAGGTGAATCAAATATATTACTCAAACACAATCTGAACATAATCTCATAATCCATCGGATCCCAGCAAACTCATCATAGCAACAACATAAGGATTACATATGTGCCTCGATCATGTAGGGCAGCTCACGAAGACTAATTAGTGAAGCACAAGAACGGGAGGAGAACATCACATAGCTACTGGTCATGGACCCATGGTCCAAGGGAGACTACTCACAACTCATCCGGGAGGCGTCCATGGTGGTGGAGAAGCTCCCGGTGGTGATCCTCCCCTCCGGCAGGGTGCCGGGAAGGGTTCTCCTGGTGCTCCCGATCTTGGAAGCGGCGGCGGCGGTGGAACAGAGATGAGATCGCGAAAAAGAGTTCCCGTCTCGAGGGTTTCGGGAGACGCTTTAAATATATGCCAAAGGGGGGCATCAGACGAGGCTTGGGGGGCCCAGGCGCCCCCCAGCGCGGCCCAGGGGGGGCGCGCCACCAGGGCGCCTGGGGCCCTGGTGGCCCCCCTCCGGCTGTGCTTCGGGTGCCTGGTAGCTTCTCGAACGCTGATTTTTAATATAATTTTTCTGGATTTTTTCTGGCAGTTCTTGTAATGTGAAAACCTGAAATACAAAAACAGCCGAAAACAGAAACTGGCACTGGGGTGCACTGAGTTAATAGGTTAGTCCAAATATGATCAAAAGTGTATGGAAGTGTATAAATAACATAGCAATATCACCCAAAAGAGGCATGGAGCAAGCAGAAATTATAGATACGTTTTGGACGTATCAACATCCCCAAGCTTAATTCCTGCTCGTCCTCGAGTAGGTAAATGATAACAAGAATAATTTCTGTGGTGACATGCTATTAACCATATAGGACTTTTTCATAGTCACATGACAAAAGCTTACTGAGACAATGAATCTATAGTAATTAAGTTGCCTCATGAGAAAATCACAAAGAACTGAAAGTTTTACAATATGATACTGAAACATCAAATAGATTTGTAATGAACATGGTGTGCAAATATGATAAAGTGATATCTCGCTTGCCCCCTTTAGTGAAGCAAAACATAAATGCAGGGGCACCTCCAAGGTTTAAGTGATGACTAGATACAATGATTTCAGAATAAACGATATCACAATCATGCAAAAGACTATGCTACTTTGGGACAATGCACATTACACTCAGAATGACAATCATGCTCTCAGTAGTTGGTGCTTTTAAAAGAAGGTGGAGACTCTCGAACCGTGGCTTTTGTTGGCAAGGTTAAAAACCCATAGTCGGAAACAAAGACAAAACATGTACCAGAGCTCTTGGTTTTAAAAACAGAGGTAACAATTATTATTTTGATCATGCATTTTTCGTCAACGAATGCTAGCAGACAACTCAATTACTTCTTGAGATGGACAAGTTTCGAGGAACGGCTCCCGAATGAGGACGATCACATCCTCTTAATCTCCTTTGTTTTTCACTGCCAAAGTTTTCTGATTTCTCATGAACAAAGCGTGAAGGAGGGTTTGTTTGTTATATTAATTTTGAGCCGGGCGCACTCAATGCCAGTTCCTTCTCGTATTATGGGTTTGCACATTATACATGCAATCCCGGGGTGAAGCTTGTCCAACTTAAAAAAATCATGAATTAACTACTACTTCCTCATGAACTTACAACAGAGGCACAAAATAGGAATGCTTTTTTTCTTTGAATAATTACGAGATGGTACATGCAAGTCTCCGTTAGGAATGGCAGGTAAATACCATGTAGGAAGGTATGGTGGACTCATATGGCGTAACTGGTTTAAAGGGATGTGGATGCACAAGCAGTCAGTCCACTTAGTACAGGTGGAGGTTAGCAAAAGACTGGGAGCGACCAACTAAGAGAGCAATGACGGTCATAATCATGCAGAGCGACAAAGCAACATTGAATCAGGCATGGAAGTTATATCGCTACTCAGAAACAAAAGATCATCAAGGCTTGATAGACTTTCTTTACAGTCTTAAATATGCGTGAGCATACGCCAAGTCAATCAAAATAAATTCTTTGAAGGAAGATATTACTAAACCATACCACATCATAGGCAAACAAATCATGTTGGTACTCCAATAACACATTGGGAACCCCCCAGCTATTTGGGACTAACCATAAGAAAACATGAACTACTAAGCGCCATTATGCATGTAGCATCTTTATCATAGACATATCAACCAATGCAACGTAAGCAAACTCTCTTAATAAGATAAACATGATAACTAAAGAGAGTTCAAGCAACCAACTAAATGAAAGCTCTTTAAAAATATAAGCATGAAAGTTAAGAGCTAAGCATGATAGTAGCTATTGAAAGACAAAGAACACACACAGCAGAGATAGACATGAAAATTCTATGTCATGTTCTAGGTAGAAGTGGAGCGTGTTTCTCTCCCACATAAAGAAAGCTGAGTTCCGACTCGTTATGAAAAGCTAAAAGAAAACTAAAAAGGAAAACTAAAAGCAAGACGCTCCAAGCATAGCACATAACACATGAAGTGATTAAAATATAGTGGAACGAAAGACGAACTGATAATGTTGATGGAGAAGGGGATGCACGGGGGCATCCCCAAGCTTAGACGCTTGAGTCTCCTTGAATATTTCTTGGGGGTGCACGGGGGCATCCCCAAGCTTGAGCGTTTGATACTCATGAATCTTTTTATCATCTTCCCTCGCACACTTGAAAACTCCCTTCATACATAACTCATCATAATCTGATTAGCGAGGTTAGTACCCATAATAAAATAAATGTTCCTTGCTGGAAATAAAGATATTCTTGAAGTTCTACTGTTTCTCAAGATTGCCAAAAGGTTTTTGCAAAGAAAAAGCAAGCTCTAGGTTTGCAAAATGAAGGAAAGGCAAAACAGGACAGAATCTGTGAAAAACAGAACAGCAGGTAGTAAATGATTTTCCGGGGCACTTCTGCTACTCTAATCAAAAAACTCAAAACAGACGCACGAAAGACAATTATATAGAGCACGCTGTCGAAAAATTCAGACCAAAAAGATGATCTGGTGATTTTATACGAATTTTTCTATCCAAGGACAGAATCTGTTTCCTGGACAACACGTCACAACTTTTGAACTTTCTTGCAATCAGAGGCTATACTTGGCACAAAATTGAAAAGCAAAGATACAATGATGATGCTACAGTAGTAACAACATCAAGACACAACAAAAGCAAAATAAAATTTATTCATTGGGCTGCCTCCCAAAAGCGCTTTCTTTCATGCCTTTAAGCTAGGCATAATGCATAGAGATCAAGTTTTATCAAGAGTAAAAGAATAGCTAGCCCGTATAACGGACTCAAAAGGTAACTTAATCTTCTTTCGAGGGAAGTGTTCCATCCCTTTCTTGAGAGGAAACTGAAATTTTATATTCCCCTCTTTCATGTCAATGATAGCACCAACGGTGCGTAGAAAAGGACGTCCCAAAATAATTGGACAAGAAGGTTCACATTCAATATCCATAATAGTAAAATCAACGGGAACATAGTTGTCATTGACAATGATAAGAACATCGTTGATCCTCCCCAAAGGTTTCTTTATGGAAGAGTCAATGAGACGAACACCAAAAGAGCAAGAATCAAAAGGTTTCAATTTAAGCATATCATATATTCTTTTGGGCATAACAGAGGTACTAGCACCAACATCACATAAAGCATAGCAAGAGAAGTTATTCAACTTAATTTTTACCATAGGATCCCAACCATCTTCTAGCTTTCTAGGTATGGAGGCTTCTACTCTAAGTTTCTCCTCCCTAGCTTTGATAAGAGCATTAGTGATATGCTCTGTGAAGGCAAGGTTAATCGTGCTAGTGCGGGGATCTCTAGACATCTTGTGAAGGAAATCGATAACTTCGGTAAGAGTGCAATTGTCAAAATCGAGGTCACTACCATCAAGTAAGGTGGTAGTGGTGTCCTTTAGGTTCACTTGTTTGGTAGTTTCTATAGTCATAGCATCACCATTAATAGGTCCATTGGGACTAGGAGTGCATTGGGTGCTAAGAGTTTGGATATCCTCAACAACTTGGATAGTAGCAACAGTGTGGTGGGTAGGAAGGCTCTTAATTCTATCTTCTTCCTCCCTTTCTCTAGCCCATCTCTCTTTAAGTTTAGCCATCATCCTAATATTTTCATTAATTCGCACTTGAATAGCATTAATAGTAGTGACCTCCCTCTCCTCAAGAGGAGAAGTTCTAATTTTAAGCAATTCTACTTCATTGGCTAAATTGTCTACCTTCGAAGAGAGATCACCTAGTTTGTTTAGTTTTTCTTCTACACTATTATTAAAAGCTTTTTGGGTAGTGATGAAATCTTTAAGCATAATCTCTAGTTCAGTAGTGGAGTTCTTGGTGCTAGGATAAGCATTGTTGCTCCCATAAGAATTAGAGGGGAACGGTCTAGGATTGCTACCAAAATTACTCCTATAAGCATTGTTATTAAAATTGTTTCTAGAGATAAAGTTCACATCTACTTGTTCTTGAGCAATCAAAGAATTTAAAGGAACATCACGAGGATCAACAGAAGATTGCTTCGAAAGTAGAGACATGATCAAATCAACTTTTTCATTTAGGGAGGAAATCTCCTCGACAGAGTTTACCTTCCTACCTGTTGGAGCGCATTCGGTCTGCCATTGGGAATAATTGGTCATCATCTCATCGAGAAGCTTTGTGGCAGCACCAAGTGTAGTTGACATAAAGGTTCCTCCCGCGGCCGAATCTAACAAGTTTCGCGAGGTAAAGTTCAAGCCTGCATAAAAAGTTTGGATAACCATCCAAGTAGTCAAACCATGAGTAGGGCAGTTCTTGATAAGAGATTTCATACGTTCCCAAGCTTGGGCAACGTGTTCATTATCCAATTGTTTAAAATTCATTATGTTACTTTTTAGTTGGATAATTTTAGCAGGTGGATAGTATTTTCCAATAAAAGCATCTTTGCACTTGTCCCATGAATCTATGCTGTTTCTAGGCAAAGACTGAAACCAAATTTTAGCTCCTCCTCTCAAGGAGAAAGGAAAAAGCTTAAGCTTAACAATATCACCGTCTACTTCTCGGTACTTTTGCATATCACAAAGTTCAACAAAGTTGTTTAAGTGTAAAGCAGCATCATCTCCAGCACCGGAGAATTGATCTTTCATAACTAAGTTCAGTAAAGCAGGTTTAATTTCATATGAAGGTGCTGAAGTGGCAGGTGTAGTGATAGGTGTGCAGATAAAGTCATCGTTGTTGTGACTAGTGAAGTCACATAACTTGGTGTTCTCGGTGGAACCCATAGTAGCAAGCAAGCAAGATAACTATTTTTGTGATTTTCGATAAAAGATACTAAAGCAAAACTGAAAGGTAAACTAACAAGACTAAAAGCAAAGGTAAAAGATAGCGTGCAACTCCCCTATCCTGAAGAGTGGAGTCCCCGGCAACGGCGCCAGAAATTGCTTTGCTAGGTGGCTTCTCACCCCTCGTTGGTTACCCCAAGTGGAAGGTTTGAGATGCAGTGTAGCAGAAGTTTTCCCTTGGCAATACCAAGGATCGATTTCCCTGAGACTCCCAGTTTCAACAAGAAGGTGTCAACTGCTAACGGCGCCAGATATTAGCAATCAACGTGGACCTGCACACAGATACAAATAACTTTGCTCCCAACGAGTACAGAGAGGTTGTCAATCCCTCCGGCCATGTAGTTTACAAAGGATCAAACGCAAGTGATAATAGTGATAGGTATAATTGCAATAGTAAGTAAAAAGCGGAAAGTAAATAGTGGATGTGATCAATGACGGTAATATGGACCGGAGTCTCATGATGTTCACTAGTGATGTCTCTCTCCCAAAAGACGATAAAACTACTATGTGAGATAAACGAATTACAGCTGGGCAATTGACAGGACCATGTGCGCAAACCAGTGCTGACTAAGTTGCAAGAAAGGCAGAGGTTCAAAGCATGGGCGGTACGCCGAGGTAAGTAGACCGAAATGCATCTGCATCTACTACTAATCATCCACCTTGAGATATCTATCCAGAACATCTCGCTGGTATTAAGTTGCGAGTCCCACCCATAGTGTAAACTCAAAGCAACAGACAACTGGATTAAAAGAACTTTGCGTAAAGTAAACAATCCTTGCACCCGCGGGCACAAGCACCGTTGTTTTCCCCCTTGTGGCAACAGCATATCCCCTAGACTCATGTTTCTGTCACTCAAACTAGTCATCGAGGGGCATGAACCCACAATCAAGCATAACGTTCCCTCTTGGAGTAACTACCTACTACTTGGCCAAAGCAATAAATATCAACGGAGAACATGCAAGAATTACTTACGAACATAAATATAAAAGAGGTGAATCAAATATATTACTCAAACACAATCTGAACATAATCTCATAATCCATCGGATCGCAGCAAACTCATCATAGCAACAGCATAAGGATTACATATGTGCCTCGATCATGTAGGACAGCTCACGAGGACTAATTAGTGAAGCAAAAGAACGGGAGGAGAACATCACATAGCTACTGGTCATGGACCCATGGTCCAAGGGAGACTACTCACAACTCATCCGGGAGGCGTCCATGGTGGTGGAGAAGCTCCCGGTGGTGATCCTCCCCTCCGGCAGGGTGCCGGGAAGGGTTCTCCTGGTGCTCCCGATCTTGGAAGCGGCGGCGGCGGCGGAACAGAGATGAGATCGCGAAAAAGAGTTCCCGTCTCGAGGGTTTCGGGAGACGCTTTAAATATATGCCAAAGGGGGGCATCAGACGAGGATTGGGGGGCCCAGGCGCCCCCCCGGCGCGGCCCGGGGGGGCGCGCCACCAGGGCGCCTGGGGCCTGGTGGCCCCCCTCCGGCTATGCTTCGGGTGCCTGGTAGCTTCTGGAACGCTGATTTTTTATATAATTTTTTCTGGCAGTTCTCGTAATGTGAAAACCTGAAATACAAAAACAGCCGAAAATAGAAACTGGCACTGGGGTGCACTGAGTTAATAGGTTAGTCCAAATATGATCAAAAGTGTATGGAAGTGTATAAATAACATAGCAATATCACCCAAAAGAGGCATGGAGCAAGCAGAAATTATAGATACGTTTTGGACGTATCAAATGGCGGCCGGCAGGTGTCCTCAGTTGCAGCCAGCACAATGCCCTCCAGCGCAACCAGTGCTGCTGACCTTTGAGGAGTTTGTGGCACAGACCGCTGGCCCCTCGCCGGTTAGTTCATCCCCAATCTATTCACCCAAAGCATGTCATGCCTTTCAACACAGTCATATATCCCGTTAATATGTCTTTTCAACATCCAGGGAATAGGTGGATCTACCGTTGGCGGTGGTCTTCGCAGCACTCCGGAGACACGGAGCCCGACCACTCCGATCCACGGAGGCGGAGGCGGAGGCGGAGGTGGAGGTGGAGGCTTCGGCGGTCTTGGCGGTAGCGCTGCCGCTAGCAGTGATGACCTGGGCTTCGGCGGTCTTGGCGGTGATGACCTCCGTGGTGCTCGATGATCCTTGTGTGTGGTGATGATACTTGACAGGACTTGTGTGTGGTGATGATCATTTAGATGACTTGTGTGCTTCTCTATATGCTTATGTTTATGTTGGTTGTGATGATGATCATTTAGAGACTTGTGTGTGATGATGCTTAATTATGCATATATTGTTGTGATGGTGCCGGATGATATCCCGTTCTGTTTTATATGTCTATTCCATCATATATATGTGTTGATATGTGCTGTTGTTTGAATTGAATTCATTTGAAAACAAACAGAAAAAAAGCAAAAGAAAACTATGCCGACGGCTAGGCCGTCGGCATAGGGCTGCCGTGAGCTCCCAGTAGCTGACACGTGGCGCCTATGCCGACGGCCTAGCCGTCGGCACAGATTTTATACTAAGCCGACGGCCTGGCCGTCGGCATAGCTGCCACGTGTCAGCTACTGGGAGCTACGTATGAATGAGTATGCCGACGACCTCCCCGTCGGCTTATTTTCATACTATGCCGACGGCCAGGCCGTCGGCATAGCCCTGGTCTACGAGCAGCGGCTGGTCGCCACGTGGCACCCCTATGCCGACGGCAGGCCCTCGGCATAGCCCTGGTCCACGAGCAGCGACTGGTCGCCACGTGCCATCCCTATGCCGACGGCCAAGCCGTCGGCATATCCCTGTGTCACGTGGCGACCAATCGTTGGGCAAACTTAACGGCCCTGGCCGCCGTTAGGCGTGGTCTTTGCCGACGGCCCTTGCCGTCGGCATTGATGTACGGCCCCCGGCATAGCACATATGCCGACGGCTTTTCTATGCCGACGGCCAACCTGGCTATGCCGACGTATATGTTGCCGACGGCCCTATGCCGACAGGGGCCGTCGGCATAGGTCTGTCCCGACGGGACTCAGGGCTATGCCGACGGCCCTGGCCGTCGGCATAGGGGGCGATTCTGGTAGTGAGAAAACTACAGTGAAACCTTGTTGTTGACCATGTTGTCATCAAGTGTGTTTAGTGGACAAACCCAAATTGTAAGAGCAACTCTAGCAGATCCGCTATAAATTGGTATTGCAATATTGTTTTAGGGTGCCCCCAAAAACGATTTTGCGGGAACTCAAAGGTCCCGGTAGAACAGATCTACCAAAACGCTAGTTCGCGCTAGAAAATTCTGAGCAGCACAACTGGAGTTCATCATACATCATATATATCATAAAACATAGATCAAACTAATTTAAACCTAGGCAAGACCGGCTTAGTTTAGTTGGTGAGGCCGAGGTAGAACGCCTCCGCCGACCTCTGGCAAGCATGAGCGTACGCGTGGTCCTCCTTTGCGGCGGCGAGCCTTTCGGTGGCGCCTTCTTCTCCGGCCTCCACTGCGCGCTGCGCGACAAGGAGCTCCTCATCCGCGTTCGTCACCTCTTGGTGTGTGCGAAAAGCGCCTCGTCAAGCTTATTGAAGAGGACCCACGCACTCCGCCCGCCTCTCTAGGAGAGACGGCCACGTTCGCGCGCCTTCTTACAATGCCACGACTCGATGGCGGGCCGGCTCGAGCTGCCGGCAACCACATTGTGCCGGGCGAGCTTGCATGACGGCGAACTGCCATGGCCCCAACGCCCACGAGCACCTCCGGCCATGGATCTGCGAGAAAAGGGAAAGAAACGCATGAAATCGCTCGCTGGAGAAAGGAAAGGAGACGACGGACGGGGCGGGGAACACCCATGACGCGAACCCTAAAACGCCCCGACCCCGTACATATAGTGGCAGACAAGGGAATGTGCGGGCTGCATGTATATTTTTACGGGCTTGGCGTTTTTTACCGAACATGTTCGGGCCCGAGAAAGGCCAGAACGGTAAAACTGCCGCAATTATAAGGGTCAGCGAGGATATAGCGGATCTGCTAGAGTTGCTCTAAGGAGATTCTTGTTGTTGGGACCTGTAGTCATAAAGTTTAGTGCCTTAGATAGATTCAATAATTCTATGCACCATCTAGTTTTGCCTCATGGAGAAGTTGGTAATTATGTATGATTGCATAAAACATAATGTAAGATTATTGGTTGGAATCTTGGTGGTCACATGTTTTCCTGTTGCTCTATGGTAAAAAAAAACTAAAAATGAACCTTTCTCATTGGCTCATAGCCTTCTCTTCAATCCTTGATTCTCACGTAGAGTTTTCAGGTTCACACATAACCAAATAAGGAGGCAACCAGGAGCAGGCAGTAGCACACAGCAACAACATAAGAAACAAGCAGTAGCTAGCTAGTAGCACATAGCGTCACGACAAACAGCAGCCAAGACCGGCAGCAGCAGAACTAGTAGCAAACATATCCACCAGCCCAAAATCAAAGGGGGTCGTGAGAGGAGGAAGGAGCTCACCTGCCTGACAGAGATGAGAATGAGCTGAGGAGGCGACCGCCCTTCTCTGTAGCACGTGCTCCTACTACCGAGGACGACGGCGACGACGCCATGGACCATCGCGGGCGTGTTTGGTTGCTGTTGGCTATAGTATCTGCGTTGCATACCCTTCTCCACTCAGTTTGGCTTTGAAAAAACAACCTCATATGCGACATCTGCAAGTTGTTTGGTTGCCTGCATATGGACTTCCTGCATTAGGGGATCAACTTTGGCACGTTGTTTGGCTGCCTGCATTGTCTGGGCGCATACAACTATACGTTTTTTTGCATTGTCTCGGCGCATACAACTACACGTTGTTTGGTTGCCCGCATGGGGTATGATTAAGAGCTAGCACTTGCACTTAGCACACAGAGTTAAGAGCTAGCAGAGGAAGGGGGAGAAGAAATGCAGTGTGCGCCGGACCATGTCGACTGTGGTGGATAGTGGCCGTGGCGCCGTGTCCGACATGACGAGCATGGAGTCGTGTGCGAGCGACACCGTCGGCGAACTAGTTGTGGTGCTCGCGCAAAGACAGTGGACAGAGAAGGAGAATGCAGTGCTCGAGCCATGGTATCGTCCATGCAGTAGGACGAGAGAGGAGGCCGAGATGATCGACGCCGGAAATGACTCCAGTGTAGTGGGACGAGAGAGGAGGCCGAGAGAAGGCCAAGATGATCGACCCCGTCGGTAGCAGAGAACAGAGGAGAAGAACCCCGTCAGTGTGCGCGCCATGGTGGCTTAACTGCAGTAGGATCATGGAGAAAAGGCCGAGATGAACGACGGCGACGATGACCCTACTGCAGCAAGATGCGAGAGAGGAGACCGGGAGAAACCACGCCGGCTAGAGGAATGATTAAGCAATGTCTTAAATCATAGTACACATAGCATATGTACATCCATGAGAAATATGTAGATCTTCTTGTATACGATTGTCAAAACAGGAAACTTGCAACAGGAATGTTGTGCGGAACTGCGAGAATAGGCTGCTGGTCAAAGGAAATTTCAGACGATCGATCGTGCGCAACGAATCTGACAAAATTTGTCCAAAATAGCTGCAAACGGGAATAAGAAATTGAGCATGTATGTTCGACGAAACTACAAACCGATCGCCTGAATGGAACCGTAGCGTCGATGTGCATCTTTTTCGTGTAGAGCTTACCTCGAATCGAACCACCGTTGTGTAGATTAGAGGGACAAGGGAGAGAGCAGATTAGAGAGGAGGTTAGTAGAGGTTGAAGAAGACACCACTTAATCACCTGGCATTCATCCCGTTTGTCCTCGTGTAGGGGCCGGCTCGCTGCACTTCCGCTCGGCCTGAAGAGATATTGCCGATTGGAGCTGCTTTAAGGTTCCTGCCTTGCAGGCCGAACAGTAAAAGCACGCAACCAATTGGCCTGTTTGCGTCTCGTGCGAGCCAGGCCTGGTCTCATGCGGGCACCAAACACGCCCCGCGCTGATGGTTGTAGCCGTCTCCACTGGCGGACCTCTCCGGTGGGCAGGGTATGGCGCCTGCCATACCTTAATTTTGAGGAAAAATATATTTAATACTAGTATGCATCTATCGCTAGCAGATGGGCCTACGCAGCTAGCAACTTGATGGGCCAACAGCCGAGAGCTCCAGATAGCCAGCCACGTTCGACCGTCCTACGGGAGCAGAGACGCGCGCACAGGCAGTCGACCGCTCGTCTGTTCTCTCCACACGACCCTAATCCTAATCCCGAAGCTCTAGCGCGGCGGCGGCGACGGCTAGCCAGGTCGCCTGGAGCGGGCGGGGCAGGCAACGGCGGGCCGGGCAGCCTGGGGGCTAGAGGGCGCCGGCACCACGGCAGCAAGCGGCGGCTGCAGCCGGGGCCTAGGCACTGCGGCAGCAGCAACAACAGTCCGGTCGTCCGGGCACCCGGCTACTTCTGAGTCCGGCGCAGTTCCGGCCAGATTGCCCGAAGATGGAAAGGAATAGGAAATCCAAAGAAAATGAGACGAGTTGATTTCTCAAATTTTCTGAAATTTTGTAGCAAATTTTAACAGAAGCTTGAAGCCTCAAATTCAAGCAGATTGTAGTGACATGTTAACTTTTTCAACAGTAGCTTGAAGCCTCAAATTCAAGCAGATTGTAGTTGAAGCCTCAAATTTTACATCATTATTGGTACGTTTTAGGTTCTTCTCCTATTGAAACATGTCTACAATTTCATTGTATTTGGTTATTCGTTTGTAGTGTGCATTATAAGTGTGTATTGACTCATTTGATTCACACAACGAAAAATCTTAGCGAGACTTCGCCCCACCTTAAAAAAAATTCGTGGTCCGCCTCTGGCCGTCTCTGTACCTCTTGCTCCTGATCTGGAAACTGGGGCGGCACGAGCATAGCGAAGGTGTGGGGAGGAAAACGATGAGGAGCACGACGGGTTTCCGTTCCACGGCGACGCAGCATGCTTCTCCATCAGCTAACAGAACGCCCCAAAGAAGCACCATTGCTCCCCCTTCACTGTGTGCTCCTCCCGCGGCTGTCACCATCCACGCGCTCGGCGCTCCCCAGGACCAATGGCGAGCAATCGAGGAGAACATGGGCGAGGGGAAGAGAAGCGGAGATGGAGAGACGGCGGTGGGTCGGACGAGGCCACGATGAGAGAAGGGAGTGGCCAGTTTTTCACCGCGGACCTAGGTTTCCCTGGCCCGATCGACCCGCACATCACGTACGCGAAGCTGAGCAAATTACATATGATTTCCAGTCATCCAGCTTCAGACCGAGCGCCTGTGTGGAAGAAGCACGAACGTCTGAGTCTGACCAATCGACAGCACCGTAAAATGCAAACAGTAAATCGTCGAGCGACGCACAACGACGCGGCGCGCACAAGTGCCCTGGCTATGCAGGTAGATTCACTAGCGAGGTTTATAGGAGAAGTGAATGGAACACCCATCCGGATCTTGTGCAGGAGCTTGGAAGGTAGAGATTGCTCACACTGTGCATAGCAGCAGCTGGATGATTCTCGATGCTTCTCAAGCCTACGCAACTCATTCAGATGAGATGTGATATCTACTTCTTGAAAATTATGAATGATCTTCATTCATCATAACTAAGGAACATGACTAAAAGACTTGTAATGTAACTATATTTATCCGTTCGAAATGGCTGATGTGAAGGGGCTTCCGAAGCTCACAGGAATGCATTTATCGGCTTGTGCACACACAGGTCTCTCCACTTTCAGCACATGCACCACTTCTATTCTAGCTGGTTTGATTCGCTATCTTGGCCTTTTATGGCAGAATTGTATCTTTACCATGTCATATACTCATATGCCTTTGATATGACTTGCCTAAAAAAATGCCTTTAATATGACTGTACCATCGCATATGAATCATAGATATTGCAACATCTAGGTGACACATGTTTACTAGTATGATGTCATACAACTATCATGTTGTCTTTACCGTGTCATATGCTCATGTAACTTTGATACGATTGTACCATACACATACAAACCATGGACATTACATTCAGGGGGCACATTAGTAGGCTATCATAGCATAAGTATCAACTGTATCATGCTGTGATGAATTGATTGGAGATGTCGTGTTATTATGGTGTACAATCACCTTTGGCGTCTAGGGCTGATGTGTTGGTTTTCTATGGCTTGTGATGCCCTATTACTCTTAGATGGCTTAATCAGTTGTTGAAACCAAACTATTTGACAATTATGCATTATAATTTTATGTCAAACATGTCTGATTGGTTAATGATATATTCTTGTACGATGGATTGTCTTACAATTGGTGAAAATTGTGATTTCTGTGTCCCATGCTTGATTGTTATTGTGACTACGGAATATAGAATAAGGCGCTTGTATAATCTAAATGTTTGACCATCGTTGTCATCAAGTGTGTTTAGTGAACCAGCCCAAATTGTAAGGATATTCTGGTGCTTGGGACCTATAGTTATAAAGTTTAGCACCATAGATTATATACTTATATGGACCATCTAGTTAATTTGCCCCATGGAGAAGTTCGTAATTATGTATGCTTGCATAAATAAAACATCATATGAGCTTGTAGGTTGGAATCTTGGTGGTCACATGTTTTCTTGTTGCTCTATGCTAATTCTAGGTCATCATAGACAACAACAATCTTCAGGTTAGTCTTCCCCTGCAAAAAACCAATGATCAAGTTAGAGCAAGCCAATGGAAATAGTAGAAGCATTGTATGATACCAACTTTTTATGCCACGTTTACTTTGTTCCTTGAAGAATTAGCTACTTAAAATAACATGATCTTTGGGGATTTTGATGACTTCTTCATGATGACCATATCTGGCCAAGTTTTTCTGGTAGTCCCCCATGGGTGCTGAATTATTATCAGTTCAACATTATCCAAGCATTTTAGGGGGATTTAATGCAAGAAAATAACCCTAAGATAGAGTCGATTATGGAAATTTGTATGCATTGTTATAGTTCTTGTATACATCTAGAAAAAATGGCAATGAACTATATTTGTGGTCACTTGGTAAGGAACTCAATTCTGTGACCCAGGGCTTCCACAGTTAGCTTAAAACTAGATGAGCTTCCACAGCTGTCTCATCTGGAATCATGCTACAGAAATGCCTAAGAACTAGGTTTCCCATTTTGATATATTGTGGAGTTGAGAAAATCAATGAGGCAAAGGAGTGTTTCACATGATAATCATTTGAGTTGTCTGGGGATAATATTTTGAGTTGTCTGGCATTAAATTAATAACGATGTTATAGACTAGGACATGAAGTCCAAACAACCAATGATACAACTCAACGCAACAAAATGAAGGGAAGTAAAAAAGCTCCGACAAGATACCAGCAACACAACTCAACGGGTAAGAAAACAAGACACTAGAGCCCTCAGACATGCCCGAAGCGCCAATGCAACGAATGGAGCCGGCTCGAAAGGGGTTCAACCGACAGAGGGGCTATAGCAATGCCATCGCCTGGGTGCACGACAGACCATTTCCATCCCATTCCATCATTAGCAGGAGCCCCCAGCTCCTCACCCTGGCTCAAAGGGTGCCGCACTGTCGGATGATGGAATGCTCACCACCCTAGTGCGCGAATGGAGAATGGCGCCAGAACACCAAAAGGAGGTCTTTGAGCACAACCGCCGCGTCAACAGATGCTCACCGTGAGAGCACCACAGTCGATACATGGAATCGACACATGACGAGAAGAAGTTGTTGTCTACAGAGCTCACCATGATAACTACTAGCATAGGACCTTGCTCATTTGGCGGGGCCTCCAAGAAGATTACGACGACACATCGCCACCACAGCCCGGTCTGGAACCTGCCATACCATTGGTTTTCATCCAGAGCCAATGGTGAATGGGGCCACCCACGATGACACCGCTAAGGAAGGAAACGACACACAAGAGGGTCGCCATCGCCGGAACCGACGCGGTCGGTCAAAGCTTTCGCTTGGGACTCGACCCCCACACACCCGCTCCATTAACCATGGCCGACCAAAGATAGTTGCAAACAATGCCCGAAACAGTCGGAGTGGTTGAGTGGGAGGGAGGACTACACCCGTATGCCGGATGCCACCCAAGTGAGCCACCTTGTCACCACACGACCGAGGTGACACACGAGCACCTGCACAACGACACCCGTCGAAATGATGCCACCGTGCCCACCGTCCAGAGCCGTCGCTCCGGGGATTGAAGGGACCAATCCTCACCCACCACCCACATGGCAATGGGCCGCAAGCACGTAGCTGCCCCTGCTATCGCACTAGTGCAACCTTGCCACCCAATGCCCCCAAAGTTTGGCGCCTTTCACCCGCACGAAGACGAAACCCAGATCTGCGTTGCCAGACCTCCGAAATAAGCAGCCACGAGGGCCACCAAAAAGAGGAGGCCTTGCCCCATGGAGGCCATCGGAACAGAAGGAGCACATCGGACTGGTGGATCCAGCACCTGACGGCGGCATGGGCCCTAGCCTCCCCTGTTGTTGCACTAGTGCAAACCTGGCACCCAATGCCCCAAAGCTGGCTCCTTTCACCCGCACGAAGACGAACCCTCGATATGCGCTCTCGGACGCCCAAAATAAGCATCCACAGGGGCCAGCAAGAAGAGGGGGGTCTTGCCCACAGAGGCCATCAGACCATAAGGAGCACGGCGGACTGGTCGATCCAACACCTGGCGGTGGCATGGCCCCATCCATGGCTGCCGGCCTTATGCGAGGAGCCGCACCACCATGACCCCAAAGGCAGCAGCCCACGCCAGTCCCCGCCCGCCAAGGGCCGCGCCGCCACCAGGAAGGCCACGACCGGCCGGGACAGAGGAAGGATGTAAGGGACGAAAAAATATAATAAAATATGTCCTTCAATTACGAATGAGAGGCTCCCTCCTGAGTTGTGTTCTGAGGTGCTGCCCGGGTCCAATATAGTTTCATGTTTATCTGACATCATTCTCTTCATGTTTTTAATTTTGAACCTCATGAAGCTACGAATGATACAAACAGAATATGATATACGTAGACTGAATGCTACACGCATACATTTCTAAAGGTATCTACAGGAAGAGGAGCCCCCGTGGCCTTCTTAACGCAATGATTCCGTTAGAGAAGCGAGCATACCCAACTCAAAGTTTGCCTGATGGGCAATAGTGCCACTGCCATTATCGTCTAGAGAAAACCTATGGCGATGTGGCAACGGCCATTGCCGCTGAGACTGAGAGATGAGAGACGTCCATCCGGCTCCCGCGGCAGTAGAACAATCCTCGATGCTTCTGAAGCCCACACAACTCATTTAGATAAGACGTGATCGCTACTTCTTGGATATGTGGATGAACTAAGGAACCTGACTAAGAGACATGTAGTGGAACTATATTTATCCTTTAGAAATTGTTGATGTGAAGGTGCTTCGGTAGCTCAGGTAGTGCATTTATCGTCTTGTGCACATACATTTATCTTCACTTTCAGCGCGCACACACACCACCTCTATATAGTGGGTTTGATTTGATATCTTCCCTTTTACTCCCTCCGTTCCTAAATATAAGGTGTATTATTTTTTCAAAAAGTCAAACTTCTCTAACTTTGACTAAGTTTATTGACAAAAATATCAATGTCTAGAATACCAAATCATTGTCACTAGATTCAACATGATATATATTTTTATATTTTATATATTTATTATTGTAAATGTTTATATATTTTTCTATAAAGTTGGTCAAACATAGACAATGTTTGACTTTCTGAAAAACTAATGTCATATGCGCATTGACTTTATAAAATTGCACCATATGCATATGAATTATGGATATTACATCTAGGGGGCACATGAATACTAGTGTGACGTCATACATGTATAATCTTGTCTTTATCATGTCATATGCTCACATGCCTTTGATATCATTGTACCATACACATATCAAGCATGTATATTACATTTAAGGGACATGTTATTAGTAGCCTGACATCATACAAGTATCATAATGTGATGAGTTTATTGGAGATGTCATGTTATTCTGGTGTACAACCACCTTTGGTTTCATATCCTAGTTTGAATTTGAATCCATTCCATATTACAATGAAAGCTACATACTTTAATTGTTCATATTTATCATTGTTTATGATCGAAAAATCATCAATAGGGCATTTGCAATGTGGTTTCAGAACTGACCTCAAATATGGCAAATGGATTAGAATTTGTGCAAGATGTAGACAAGATCATCATCGTGACGTTGACATATATATAGGGAGTCAACTAATTGCTCCAGCCTATTAGTTTGATACACACCAAAATATTCACACCAATGAATCTCATACGGAGATGTAAGTATCACTAACATAAAAACCTTCATGTAAGCCAGGAGGTCATATATGGCTCCGCTAAACCTGATGGTGATCAAGTTACTTTGGCCGGCGCCTCCAGATAAGGGCCGCCTACGAAAATTGTATTGCAGACAACTGTTATCCAGTGCAGTTGGTGGAAGTATCACACACAACTCCAGTTCTGATTGGCATGTGGAAACTTGTACCCAGAGACAACCATCTTGTTAGCATAACATGAAAAGTAGACGCTCCAATATAGAATCACTCTTACATACATTTAAGGGTTTTCATTTAAAAAACTACGAGACACTTTTGAGCCATGTCATGGCAATATGATGTAGTCTAGTATCAGGTGGCGCTTGTTACCGATCATGACGCTCTACTCCCGCGCCGCTCACACGAGTAACTTGGGGGAACCTCAATCAACATTTGGGAGTCTACCTAAAAGGATCCAGATTTTTGTACACCTACTTGTAACATAGAGGTTGAGCACTCACGTAAATCGCTTCGTGAAGAATTGTGCCTCATCCCGAGGGTGCGCAAGGTGCGCAAGGTGCAACACTGATGAGAATTCTGCCCACCTCTTCATCGCATGCAACATTGTGGGACTTGTTTGGTCGCTTCTTCATATGAGGCCTTTCGACTCCATCGACGATATCTTCTCATTTTGCCCCTTGGATGGCTGCCCCTGCCAACATCCAAAAAGATTGCTTTTTTTCCTTTGGCATGTCTGGAAGACTCGTAACGGCATCGTCTTCAACACTCAAGGCTGCCTTGCCAGCGACATCGCCCGCCGTGCTGTTGCTGGCAATTTTATTTGGTGCAAAACGTTGTGATGCACTGGCACGAGACATGCTCATCAGGACGCCGAAAATCGCCGGTTCGGACCTTTTTTCCGCCCGGCGGTCACAGGCCGAACCCGGCGCGCTGGGGAGCAGTTGGGGGCTCCGGTGCTAGGGAAAAGCGCGCCTGGCCCACACCGACAGGGGAAAAGTCAAGGTTTTCATCCCCGACTCGCCTCCCACCCCCCACGCCCTCGGCCACCACTAGCTATATCCCGGCGACGGCCACCGCCCTACTCCGCTAGATAGCCATTCCCTGCCGGAAAATAGCAGCGCTTTGCCGCGGCAGCCCCTCCCACAGCAGCTGGGCGTTTCCGGCCGCGGAGGCGCGGTTTAGCGGCGGGTACACGCCCACCGAGCGCAAGGTGTTCAGCGTTTTGCCTGTCTCGGCGATGGACTCAGATGACGAGGAAGAGCTCGCCGCGCTGCTGGAGGAGGAAGCCGCGGCCGTCGTCCAGGAAGAAGAGCATCTCATGGTGCTCGCCGCCCTCGCCTAGCTGCTGGCGAGCCATGAAAAGCCGCGGCGAGGTGGCCCGGCGCCTGGGCGGTTGAAAGCAAAGAACCGGCTTCGTCTTGAAGGCTACTGCATGCTCTACTCCGACTACTTCGCCGATGCTCCACTTCACGGCGAGAAAACATTTCGGCGCCGTTATCGGATGAGTCGAAAGCTCTTCCTCAGGATTGTGAATTCCATCCGGGAGTTTGACAACTACTTCAAGTGCCAGATGGATTGCACCGGCGCTCTTGGATTCACCTCCATCCAGAAGTGCACGACAGCGATGAGGATGCTTGCATATGGAGCTCCCGGTGATTCACTCGACGACTATGGGTGCATGGCTGAGTCCACCAGCATAGAGTGTTTCTACAAGTTCTATCGGGCAGTGGTGGCAGTGTTTGGGCCACAATACTTGAGAACACCCAATGCGGAAGACACTGCTCGGATCCTAGCCTAGAATGCAGCAAGAGGATTTCCTGGGATGCTTGGAAGCATCGACTGCATGCATTGGAAATGGAAGAATTGCCCATTTGGTTGGCAGGGGATGTACAAAGGCGCCAAAGGCGGTTGCAGTGTGGTGCTTGAGGCGGTAGCCACACAGGACCTCTGGATTTGGCACTCCTTTGGTATGCCAGGAACTCACAATGACATCAACGTGTTGCAGTGCTCTCCTGTTTTTGCCAAGCTCGTTGAGGGCCATTCTCCTCCGGTGAACTTCGAGATCAATGGGCACCAATACAACAAGGGATACTACCTAGCAGATGGCATCTATCCGAGATGGTCGACATTTGTGAAGACGATCTCAAACCCTGTGGCAGGAGGCAAGAACGCCTGGTTTGCGAAAGTTCAGGAGGCTTGCAGGAAGGATGTCGAGCGGGCATTTGGTGTGCTCCAATCTCGATTTGTTGTTGTTCGGTACCCCGCTCAGACCTGGTCCAAAGATCAAATGTGGGAGATTATGACTTGCTGTGTCATCTTGCACAACATGATCATCGAGAGCGAGCAAGAAGACCTAGTGTTTGACACTGAACCATACTACAGGCAGGGTCCTCTAGCCGAAGTTGATCACCAGCTACCGGCAACTTGGACTGCCTATCTCAGTATGCGTCAGGAGATCCGAGACCCACAGGTGCATCATCAACTGCAGAAAGATCTGATTGAGCACCTATGGAGGCTCAAGGGGACGCCGTGTGATGAAATACGAGTTTTTATTTGTTGAACTATATAATTTGTATTGAACTATTTGTTGTTGTACTATTTTGTTGAAGTATTTGATTTTTCTGTGATGAAATATGTGATTAGAAATAATTATGTTGATAATTGAACGCCGAGACACGGCGAAACCACGCCGAATATGGGCCTATTCTCGCTCATATGGGCCCTTTATTGGCCGAAATTGGGCTGCAAAGTGGGCCAATTTCGACGGCTGGGGGCGCCGACTGGGCGCAAAACCGCCCCCAGCGCCGATTGTATCGCCGGCTCGCCCCCAGGGGCGATTTTTACGCGTCCTGGGGGGCAACGGCTGGAGATGCTCTTAGAGCTTTCTTGTTGGCTGTGTTGTAGCTAGTATCGTCCTCACCCCTCTTTCTCCCCCGACCTTATTATGTATCTTACCGGTTTGATAAAACTTTGTATGACTTCCAAATCTTTCAAGTAATACTAGCAAATATGCACGTGCGTTGCAACGTGAGAAAAACTATTAAATTATGCATGTGTGATAGATATATAAAAAGTCTGAATCAAATGCTAGGATGAGATAAGGACTTTGAAAATGGCATTTTAGAAACTATGTCTGAGTGATGTCATGACGAGATAAGGGGCTTTTAAAAGTCATTCAAAAACAAAAATTGTGATGGTCTCATCACGACTTGATTTCCTAAAGCGTCACAACGAAAAAAATGTCGCTGAGCAGACTGCATTGATGGACCCTGCTTGAGTTAGACTGATGAATGAGTGTCTCGCCTTGACCTAGAGTAGCTGGCACCAGAATAAACGTAAATGTGTATGAAGTCAAAATAGAAATTTAGTCATTTATATATAGCTTACAAAAACTAACCCATAGAAAGTTGTGTCAATTTTTGAGGCCTCAGCATTGTACAAGACACAAAAATCATTTTTTATCCAAAGCGAGGCACTAAATAAAATCATAAAATGACCTCTATAGATCCCCTAATAAAACATGTACGTAAGCGACGGTTCATTATGTTAATTATTTATGGATCTGTTTAATTTTTGTAAAAGTACTCTAAAATTGCATGGACATTTTTATAAAATTCCCGAAGATTTTTTGAATTCTGGATATTTTACAAAAACATGAACATTTTTTATTTCATAAATATTTATATCAAATCATGATATTTTTTCTAATATGTGAACAATTTTTCGAAATTATTATCATTTTATGATTTTCGAATGTTTTTTAAATTTACAAATAAATTGTGATTTCTCAATACCTTTTCAAAAAAAAAACTCACGACCTTTTAAATTTTGGTTCTTCTGGAAATCAGGAATTAATTTAAAGAAGGAAAAACAAAAAATAATTGAGAACGTAAAAACCAAAAAAATGAAATAGAAAACAGGGGTGCTACAACCTGCAAATGGGCTAGCCCATTACTGCGTGCGGGAGGAGTAGGCAAAAAATGAAATAGAAAACAGGGGTGCTGCGACCTGCAAATGGGCTAGCCCATTACTGCGTGCGGGAGGAGTAGGCGTGCTTGGGAGAGAGAAAAAGGAGGGAAAAGGGTATTGTTATGTTCATTATGTACGGATTTGTTTTTTGTGAACACATTCTAAAATTTCATGTACATTTTTTAAAATACATGAATATTTTTAAATACTGGATCTTTAAAAAATGAAAGTTTTTATTTCATGAACATTTATTTGAAATCATGTTTATTTATAATATGTGAACATTTTTTTGAAATCATGATCATTTTATGATTTTCCGAATTGTTTTTGAATTCATAAATATTTTATGAATTCTCAATATTTTTAGAAAACTTGCAAATTTTGAAATTTTGTTCTTTTGAAAATCACGAATCAATTTAAAGAAGAAAAAGTAAACAAAAATCTGAAAGTAAAAAGAAAAAATGAAATCAAAAACAGGACGCTACGATCTACAAATGGGACGGCCCATTACTATGTGGGGGAGGAGCAGGTGCGCTTGTAAGAGGGAAAAAGAAGAGAAAAGAGTAGGGAACCAAGGAGGCGCGAGAAGATTATAGCCATTTTGCTGCTCGTGTCCTCATGTTCTTTATGTGCAGCAGTGTATATAAGAACTACACAGCCGGGGCGCGCATAGTGGGTAATTTATGATAACTTGGTAGGCAATTACGGTGATGTACAGCCAGAAGCGATAGCCGCTTTATTATTAGGGAAATAAAGATAACCGTCGGTGGGCTTTATCCCCCCATTCATTATTGAAAAAAAAAACCAGAACGTATACTGATTTACAGAGACAGAGTGAAATTGAAGTAGGGATTGTGCTTGCTATGAGTACCAACGTGAATTATCTTTTTGCGAAAAGGATCTGATCTGTTACTCCCTTCGATCCATATTAGTTATCGCTCAAACAGTCTATCTAGCATTGAAATACATTTAAATATATCTGTTTCGGTGACAATTAATATGGTTCAGAGTGAGTATAAAATTTCAGCGAAAGTACCAAGCATCTCATACATAATAAAAATTACATAGAGATTTCGAGACCATCAAATGATCACTATTGCTGCCAAAATGAGACATTGATGCGCCACTGTCGCTGCTTTTCTACCGGAGCTGACTCGACCTCGTCGTTGACAACATGGAAGTCTTTGTGCGCGTGCCCCTATGGACCAGGGACCTGGAGCCGCAGTCGTCGTTGAACCCTTGTATAGATCTGAAGCACCCGACACCAAATCTCGTCACATGACGAGAAACATTAACCTCACCATCCCAAGGAGACGTAGGAATCTACACTAGAGCTCGGTCACTACATTCAGACGGACGAGCTCGGCGAGGTTCGAAGCCCAAAAGACAAACTCGAAGAAGAAGTGCCACCATCTGCTTGAGCGCCACACCTGTGACGAATAAAAAACCCTAACCTAGACTACTAACCGGAGCGGGGGCACTGGGATTCCTCTCCCCGCCACCAATTGCCAGAGCGGCGGGTAGAGAGGATGCGAATCACGGGCTCATCGTGAAGCCTAGAGGGGAGAGTTTGCCCTAGCCGGCTGGGTAAGGGGAGGAAAGTGGTATCTCTTTGATTCTCTTAGGCACCCGTTTTTAACGTGGCCGGGAAATTGATCAATACAAACATCACGAAGATCAATATTTGGGTGGATGATGCGCGAAATCAGAAACCATAAACCATAATCCATATAGTAAAACAATATTTATAAACTTGAGCTACAATCTAATTTATTTTGAGATAAGTATGCTCTGGAGACAAGCCAACTGTAGGTGATTGCTATATCACTGCTAGTGCTTGGGTGCTCCCTTGGGCAGCCTGATGTATGACGATAGCCATTTTACAAGTTCACCAAAATTTGAAATATTTTTGTAGAACTAGAATAATTGGATTCCACATTTACTGTGCTTTACCATTTTGATTAATTTCGCAAGTTGGGCATAATAATACCGGTGGAATCATGTACAATAGCTTTTCTTGAACATATTATCGTATAACAAAAAAAAGTTGATTTTTTTTCATGATACTCATGGTCTCGGCCGCACAAAATTGACGACCACATCACAAAGTTAAGTTTTATTCGAGCCCGCAAGTCTCAGATTTTCAACTATTCAACAATCAAGTAACTAACATTAATAATTGATAAGTGACATTTTATTTGCTTGTATTTTTCTCTTACTTGTTTTTCTCGCATTATACTCATCTTCTAGTTTTACTTCAATTCGATATGTGTTTGCTTGTGTGTTATTGAGCGCTTTCAACGCATGATGCATAGTCAGATCTACACATAGCCATTGGCAACATGTATCTCACTCTGCCCTGTAGTCAACTAGCACCATTTTGGATTCTCACATATACCTATAGTAGCTTTATGATTGATGACCTATGAATGGAACACTCATCTGGATCCTATGAAGGAGCATGAGAGAACCAATTTGCTCACCCACATTGCATCTAAGCTGCAGAATAACCCTCGATGCTTCTCAGGTCTACGCAACTCATTTAGATTTAGACAAGACATGATTATTATTTCTTGAATAGACAGACGATCTTCATCTATCATGACTAGAGGCTTCTAATGTAACTATATTTATCCCTTAGGAATGGCCGATGTGATGGTGCTTTGGTATCTCACTGCAATGCATTTATTGGCTTGTGCAGCTGGAGTTATCTGCACTTTTAACACACTAGTTCTCTTCTAGATAGTTTGATATGCTATCTTTGGCTTTTATGGTAGAATCATATCTTTACGTGTCATATGTTCATATGCCTTTGATTTGATGTACCATACACATATCAACAATGGATGTTACATCTACTAGGGGACACATGATTATTAGCCTAACTCTGTACATGTATCATGTTATCTTTACAATGTCATATATTCACATATCTTTGATCTGATGGTACCATACACATATCAATCATAGATATTGCATCTAGGGGACACATGATTACTAGCATAACTTCGTACATGTATCATGTTGTCTTTGTTGTGTCATATATCCGGATGTCTTTCTTTGATCTGATTGTACCATACACATATCAATCATATTACATCTAGGGGACACATGATTACTAGCGTAACGCCTTACATGTATCAGGTTGTCTTTGTTGTGTCATATATTCTCACATGTCTTTGATCTGATTGGGCCATACACACATCAATCATGAATATTACATCTATGGGACACATGACTACTGGCCTAACATTGTATCAGTATCATGTTGCGACGAGTTGACCGGAGATGTCATGTTATTATGGTGTACACCCACCTCTGGGTTTTGGTCCTAGTTTGAATTAAGATGCCTTTCTTATTACATTAGAGCCTACATACTTTATTTTCTCATATACGTACCTAAATCACCCACGAGAAGTCGGCGCCCCTTGTTGAAGCCTCAAGGAGATTCCTTCAGAGTTACGTCATGTCTTTGCTTGGTCTCCGGCTTCACCCGATGGTTGATTTTGTAAAGGGAAAGATAATCTCTATCGGCGAGGGAGATGTTAACTCCATATCGCATCTGAAGCTTCAGAGAGTGGTGACATGGAAATGGTAGCCCCCTATTAACTGGGTGAACTCAACGTTGATGGTGCAGGGGTAGTTCTCTCTGGCCATGATGGGGCCATTATTTTCCTGGCCCGTCGCTCGCTTTGGTCATTCCCTTTACACGTCAAGCTAGTTGGTTGTATGGAAGGCTTGGCCTTGATAGACCAGTTGTGGACTACGCTATATCATTTTTTAGTGTGACAGCTTACATGCGGTCAAATGCTGAACTCCAAAGTGCATGACAAATCATAATATGCTATGGTGCTCCAAGAGGTGAAGAGACTCGTGCGTGAAAGGGCGAGTGTGTTTACTCATATATGTAGAGAGCAAAATAATGCTAACCATTTACTTGCTAATTTAAGTAGGATGACGATCACATTGTGGTTTAGATCCAATCCGGGCCGGATAATATCCCTAGGTTGTGTAGGGATGAACTGTTATGCTCTTGAGTAACACACCTCCCCCATCCACCCCATTAGTTTTTCTTTTTGAACCCAGCTACCAACCTTTCCATTAATTTTCATAACGAAAATACAAAGTTCTAGTAAGTAACCAGAGAAGAACAGGGGGCGAGAAAGAGAGAGTAGAGAATTCTAAGCAACTGCCACGAAACCAACTCCTCATGTCTGCAATCAAAACATGAACCATGGGACAAAAACCTGACGCCACCCTTCATCACGAAATTAAATCTAAGCCGACATAGGAACATCATCCACATAGTCAGAATTACGTGCAACACAACACACTAAAATAGAACCCCCGGACCAAAGCAACATCAAAATAACAAACACGAGGATAACTTTCTATTGATAGCACAACCAACCCATCATTAGTCCTTGTGACTATCCGCTCAAGGTAGAGGTGGTCCATACAAGAGCTGCATCTGAGAATCATTTTCCTTCAACCGATTAGCTTCGTGCTTGACAACATCAACCATGTCCAACTTTTGTATCTATGCCCAAGATAATAGAAAGGAGCAAGCAATAAACACAACATCAAAAGGAGTTTTGATCTATTTATTCTCAAATGTAGCATGATTTCATGCTAGCCAAATAGCCCGACAGATAGAAGCCAAACTAATTGGATAAAGTTTTTTATTCCCCGGAACAAAATTATAAAACCGCACATAATATTGCCATAGAGAATTGGGGAAAATATCAATTCCGAGCACCGCATCCAAATTACCCTAGCCACATGACTCCGGAAAAGACGTTGTGATGGCTCCACCTGGTCACAAAAATAATGAGATGGATTGCCATGCTCTTGTCTTTTCCTCATCACTCATCCCTGAGTAGCTCTTCCCTAGTTCGAACAACATCCCAGAGCATTTGCCATAGAAATATTTGTATTTTTGAAAGGATTCTTAGACTCCCAAATCCACTTATAGTTATTCCCAGCTAAATATTTTTCCAGCCTACCATACATAGATTTAGTAGAGAAATGACTAGAACTATGCAATTTCCAGATAATGCTATCAGGAATATCTCTCCTGGGAATTGATAACCCTCAACCGTAAGGGATCGAGATAGTCTTCGCGGGTAAGAATAACCCAATTTATTGATTCGACACACGGGGAGCCAAAGAGTATTTATAAGCTTTGACAGTTGAGTTGTCAATTCAACCGCACCTGAAATATACTTACTTGCAACAAAAGATAAGTGGTAACAGTGATATGATAGTGATAATAGTGATAGTAAAAGTAAACAGCAAAAAGTAAATAGTGAAGGTAAATGGCAAAAGTAGCAACTAGTGACAAGCAGGGTTTAAAACACTGTAGGCTAGGGAGATGGATGGTTGGGCGCTGCATGGATGAGATAGATTCTAACTTGGGGCACGGCACACGGAAAAGTAATGATCATCTAGGCAAATATCAAACATTAGGCATGTATCCCGTAGGTAGTTGTACGTGCTTGCAATAAGAACTTGCACAACATCTTTTGTCCTACCATCCCACTACGAACGGGGTCAAAAGGAACTTATGGAGATTAAGGTGCTCTTGTCAAAGAGCACCGGAACAAAGCAATGAACTCAATGGATACATGTAATCCTCAAACTACGGACCATCCCCTTTGGTGTCCCAAGCTGTCACTTTTGGGATCGCCGGTTCCGAACCGTAATAGGTGCAAACAACTCATAGATAGGATCACGAACACAAATATATTCATGCAAACACATATGGTTCAGATCTGAGATCATGGCACTCGGGCCCTAAGTGTCAAGCATTAAGAATAACAAGTTGAAGCAAAGATGATAAACACCATAGTAGATGATAGGCAACATGCCCCCAACGATCTGACAAACTATTACATGATCTAATTCATCAAATCCCTACCATCCCCTTCGCCTACAGCAGGGGAATTACTCACACATGGAGGGAGAAGTCATGGAGGGATGATGGAGTGGTGATGATGATGACGATGGGGGCGATCTCCCCTCTCCGGAGGCCAATTCAGCCTCCAGATTAGCCCTCCCGAGGAAGAACAGAGGGTGGCGGCGGCTCCGCGACGGAAAACTGCGAAAAGAACTTCTGATCTGGGGTTTCCGCGTCGTGAGTAAAAATACGAGGCAAAGTAGGGCACCAGGGGGTGTGGGCCCCACCCAGGCGACCCCCCGGCGCAGCCCAGGGGGGGCGCGCCCACAGGGCGCCTGGGCACCCCCTGGCCCCCCTCTGGCCCCACTTCTGGCTCCTGGTTCCTTTGGGTGCGTGGATTTTCTGTGATTTTTCGTGGATTTTTCTGAGATGCTTAAAAATCCGTTTTCCTGCACACAATAAAACCATACAGGCAGCTCTACTGAAAACAGCATCAGTCCGGGTTAGTTTAGTTCAAATCATGCAAGAATGAGGTCAAAACAATATCAAAAGTGTTTGGAAAAGTAGATACGTTTGAGACGTATCAACTCCCCCAAGCTTAGCATATTGCTTGTCCTCAAGCAATTCAGTTCAACGAACTGGACGCGACAAAGAAAACTTTGACAAACTCTTTTGCTTCATTAGATGTATATAAGCATGTACTACGAAAAGAGTTTAGCAAGTATTGAAACAATACTTATGAGGACAATGCAAGGAGCAATCCTTCTTTCAAGTGACCAGTCACAAATACTTAAAAGTAAATAATATATTACTGAAAATCAAGACCAGATTACATTGCACATAGCTTGAGCATATTAGGGTGGTATCTCGCTAGACTCCATGAGTGAAGCAAAACATAAATGCAGAGACTCCTCCAGAGTTTTTAAAAGAGACTAGAACTAAGAATTTCAGAATAAATCATATCACAAGTATGCAGAAGACAATGTAATACTTTGGGACAATGCACGTTACACTCAGAATGACAATTATGCTCTCATAGTTGGTGCTTTGAAGAAAGAAGGTGAGACTCTCGAACCGTGGCTTTTATTGGCAAGGTTGAAAACCCGTGGTCGGAAACAAAAACTAAACATGTACCAGAGCTCTTGGTTTTAAAAACAGAGATAAAAACGTTTTGAGAGGTGCATATTTCGTCAACGAATGCTAGCGGATAACTCAATCACTTCTTGAGCTGGACAAGTTTCGAGGAACGGCTCCCGCATGAGGACGATCACATCCTCTTAATCTCATTTGTTTATCACTGCCAAAGTTTTCTGATTTCTCATGAACAAAGCGTGAAGGAGGGTTTGTTTGTTATATTATCTTTTTGAGTCGGGCGCACTCAATGTCGGTTCCTTTTCGTATTAGGGGTTTGCACATTATACATGCAATCCAGGGATGAAACTTGTCCAACTTAAAAAGATTATGAATTAACTACTACTTCCTCATGAGCTAAAACATAGGCACAAAAGAGAAATGATTTTGATTAATTTCGAGATGGTACACGAAAGTATTCGTTAGGAATGGCAGGTAAATACCATGTATAGGAAGGTATAGTGGACTCATATGGCATAATTGGTTTTAAGGATTTTGGATGCACAAGCAGTCAGTCCGCTTAGTACAGGTGGAAGTTTAGCAAAAGACTGGGAAGCGACCAACTAGAGAGCAATAACGGTCATAATCATGCAGAGCGACAAAGCAACATTGAGTCGGGCATGAAAGTGATATAACTATTCTGAAACTCAAAGATCATCAAGGCAGAGTAGACTTTTTAGTCTTAAACATGTGTAAGCATGTGCCAAGTCAATCCGAAAATTCTCTAAAGGGAAATACCACCTTAGTATACCAGACTATGAACAGTGCAATGCATGTAGATCATTTCAATAACACATTATATACTCTAGTTATTCGAGACTAGCCACAAGGAAAGCATGAACCACCGAAAGAGCATTGTAAACATAGCACTATGTCGCTACAAGTTGGTCTCTAGATCATAAGTACAGGCATATGTACAAAAGTAGAAACAAAAAGAGTTCATACCGGTCTTCCTTGTTGCTTCCCTTCAGTCGATCTTCGTCATTACTGCTTGTCACTTGCACGATCGAACGTAGGAAATATAATTAAATGCCATCACGGACTCGAGCTGAACTCTGAAAACAAAGCAAACTAAAGAGAGAAAGGAAATCTTTTTGGATTTTTCAAAGGTTGAATAAAAGCAAAAGAAAGAGAAAATCTTTTTGTTGTTTTTGCAAAGAGAGAAATAAAGAAGAACGGGCAAAAACTTCGAAAAGATCAAAGTGAATAAAACGGATAATACAATGGAAAAGTAAGAGGGGCACGTACTCCCCCAAGCTTAGGCTTTTGGCCTAAGTTGGTAGCAGCTACTGCCCCAGGAGCCTCTTGCTCCGGGGGTATGGTGGTGAGTCAAAGGGTCGTAGAATGATGCTGGCGCGTACACCAAACTCCTCGGAGTCTCCCACGTGGAAGGTTCCGAGCGCCAAACAGAGGAAGAACCTTCGCCAAACTCGGTGGCGGTATCTTCCTGAAAATGTGGTAACTCACCGTGCTTCTCCTCGTCGGGCACAACCCCCTCCATGGGGTTATGAAACTGATGCTGGACCATGAACTCATCGAACTGGACAACATCAAAGGACCATCCGTTCCTGCGAGAAAAATCAAACAAAAGAGGTGCAGGTAGACGGATCTCGCGTTCCGCGGTAATTCCGAAACGCAAGATATAAACAAGATTATCAAGCTCATAACCCATGGTGACAAACTTATGCCTTTTCATAGCAGCAAATCAAAGCTTAAATAAGTAAAAGGATTATCATCAGGGTGTGGGTGCCTCCAAGATGTTCTAAGATAAGTGTGGCATAAACGCCACCATATAAGTCCCCCTTGTTACCGTTCATAGCAAGGCGTCGAGCAATTAAGGCACCCAGATTATAATCAGACCTCCCTGAGAGGGCTGCTGCCAGGATAGCAATATCCGGAGCAGAAATGTTGCTCGTGTTGTCACGAGCTAACACCCCTCTGGCAATATAATATGCAAAATACCTGAGGTGAGGAAATAAGATGCTGGAGATCTTCGACCGATGAATATCCCTCGTACCCATGCTGCAGAGAGAGTTGATGACGGTTTTCAGCTCAGAGGGCTGAGTGGCCATCCTAGCCGTCATCCCAACGTTCGGCACACCTATTATTTCACAAAAATTTCCCAAAGTCATGGTGATAAGTTCATTGTAAATTTTAAACTCAATAGCACCTGAATCAGGATTATATCTAAAACTGTTAATGAAACTGGAGGTGAGTTTTTCATACTGAGTAACACGGCTCGTGACGAGTCGTGTCAAACCTGCATTAGCACAAAGATTATAAAACTCATCCTTGATTCCCGCAGCTTCCATGAATTCATCACATGGAAATGTCATCGCACGTGCTGGACTTGTGTCTTCCAACAACTCTAGGGGCACATGATCTTCATTATAGCTCACCCTAGCAGTCGATGGTGAAGCTGTGGCTCTAGTAACTCGATTGGAGTGTGCGGGCCTCCTCTTCTCAAGCCACCCTTTTGCCCTTCCTAACAAACTCATTTCTGAAATTTTTTGCAATTTACAAAAATGAGGATTAAAACAAGGTGAGCTAAGGCAAACTACTCAACTCACTTGCCCAAGGCATAAACTTGCATCAAAACTTGAAAAATAACTTTCTACATATGCATGCAAGCTCATCTATACAGCACCAAGAACTACTAAATACTCACAAATGAAGCCACCAATCAAAAATCTAATTGGAGGGGTGGAGGAGTCACATACCAGGGAGTATTTGCTCAAAATTTCAGCTCAAATGATGGGCTGTAGAGAGAGATCGAAAAATCGCCTCCAAGAACAGCAAGAACACAAGAACAAGTGCAGAACTCGCGTTTTTGGAGAAAGAGAGAGAGGGAGGAAGAAGACATACCTGGAGGGGGGTCCTGTGGGCCCCAGGCGCCCTGTGGGCGCGGCCAGGGGCTGGGCCGCGCCAGCTGGCCGCCTGGGCCACTGGTGGGTCCCCCTGGCTGGCCCCAGGACTTTCTGGGTCTCTCCCGACGTGGAAATTTTTATTTAAATTTTTCTGAAGACTTCATTGTTGAAATTTTTTCGAAGTTCAAAAAGCTGCGAAACTCTCTGAAAACTTGAAGTAGTGAGTAGTATTGTGAAGCTTCAAAACATAAATACTTGGTACAGCAAGTAGGACAAAAACTAAAAACAAATGAAAATATAACAAGCTCAACTTTTTATCTATATAAAACATGTTTGCTAATAAGGTTGATCAAGTCTTACCAACAAACAGGCGATATATAGAGCAAAAAGTCTCACCTCTCACGAAGTAATCACTGAACCTTTACCTTGATGGACATTGTCCCTACCATGATAGTTTTGTATTTGTGAGGCACATGTAGTGGACAATCCCATTCTCCAATCTTCACGGTCTCGATATTTTCTATAGAGTTGAGGCCATGCCTCCTGTCGATCTTCTTTGGAAAATATATCGTGTGTTCTTTATCATTCACATGGAAGGTAACCTTCCCTTTATTGCAATCAATAATAGCACCTGCGGTGTTAAGGAAAGGTCTACCAAGAATAATGGACATGCTCCCATCCTCGGGCATGTCAAGCACAACAAAATCAGTAAGAATTAAACAATTAGCAACTTTTACGGGAACATCCTCACAAATACCTATCGGAACAGCGGTTGACTTGTGATACGTCCAAAATGTATCTATAATTTCTGCTTGCTCCATGCCTCTTTTGGGTGATATTGCTATGATATTTATACACTTCCATACACTTTTGATCATATTTGGACTAACCTATTAACTCAGTGCACCCCAGTGCCAGTTTCTGTTTTCGGCTGTTTTTGTATTTCAGGTTTTCAGGTTACGAGAACTGCCATGAAAAATCCAGAAAAAATATATAAAAAATCAGCGTTCCAGAACCTACCATGCGCCCGAAGGACAGCCGGGGGGGCCACCAGGGCTCCAGGCGCCCTGGCGGCCCCCCCCCCCCTGGGCCGCGCCGGGGGGGGCGCCTGGGCCCCCCGAGGCTCCTCCGATGCCCCCCTTTGGCATATATTTAAAGCGTCTCCCGAAACCCTCGAAACAGGAACTCTTTTCGCGATCCCATCTCTGTTCGGCCGCCGCCGCCGCTTCCAAGATCGGGAGCACCAGGAGAACTCTTCCCGGCACCCTGCCGGAGGGGAGGATCACCACCGGGAGCTTCTCCACCACCATGGACGCCTCCCGGATGAGTTGTGAGTAGTCTCCCTTGGACCATGAGTCCATGACCAGTAGCTATGTGATGCTCTCCTCCCGTTCTTGTGCTTCACTAATTAGTCCTCGTGAGCTGCCCTACATGATCGAGGCACATATGTAATCCTTATGCTGTTGCTATGATGAGTTTGCTGGGATCCGATGGATTATGAGATTATGTTCAGATTGTGTTTGAGTAATATATTTGATTCACCTCTTTTATGTTTATGTTCGTAAGTAATTCTTGCATGTTCTCTGTTGTTATTTATTGCTTTGGCCAAGTAGTAGGTAGTGACTCCAAGAGGGAACGTTATGCTCGATTGTGGGTTCATGCCCCTCGATGACTAGTTTGAGTGACAGAAACATGAGTCTAGGGGATGTGCTATTGCCACAAGGGGGAAAACAACGGTGCTTGTGCCCGCGGGTGCAAGGATTGTTTACTTTACGCAAAGTTCTTTTAATGCAGTTGTCTGTTGCTTTGAGTTTACACTATGGGTGGGGCTCGCAACTTAATACCAGCGAGATGTTTTGGATAGATATCTCAAGGTGGATGATTAGTAGTAGATATTGATGGATTTTGGTCTACTTACTTTGGCGTACCGTCCATGCTTTGAACCTCAACCTTTCTTGCAATGTAGTCAGCATTGGTTTGCGCACATGGTCCTGTCAATTGCCCAGCTGTAATTCGTTTACCTCACATAGCTGTTTTATCGTCTTTTGGGAGAGAGACATCACTAGTGAACATCATGAGACTCTGGTCCATATTACCATCATTGATCACATCCGCTATTTACTTTTCTGCTATTTACTTACTATTGCAATTATACCTATCACTATTATCACTTGCGTTTGATCCTTTGTAAACTACAAGGCCGGAGGGATTGACAACCTCTCTGTACTCGTTGGGAGCAAAGTTATTTGTATCTGTGTGCAGGTCCACGTTGATTGCTAATATCCGGCGCCGTTAGCAGTTGACACCTTCTTGTTGAACTGGGAGTCTCTGGGAAATCGATCCTTGGTAATACCAAGGGAAAACTTCTGCTACACTGCATCTCAAACCTTCCACTTGGGGTAACCAACGAGGGGTGAGAAGCCACCTAGCAACTTGTCAGCCATCTGAAAGGAGATATCTGTAGGGATTAGTTTCTCTAAACAAAGCCTCTCGTAAAGAGAGAGAGGCATAACACTCACTCCTGCTCCAAGATCACATAAAGCAGTTTTGACATAATTATTCATTATGGAGCAAGGAATGGTGGGTATACCTGGATCACCGAGCTTCTCAGGAATCTTGCCACTGAAAGAGTAGTTAGCAAGCATAGTAGATATTGCATCATTAGGAACTTTTCTTTTATTAGTGACAATATCCTTCATATATTTTGAATAAGGAAGTAACTTAATAGCATCAGTCAAAGGGATTTGAAGAAAGAGAGGTTTAATCCACTCACAAAACTTATTATAATGCTCTTCTTCTTTAGATTTGATGGACTTACCTGGAAAGGGCATGGGTTTCTGTACCCATGGTTCTCTTTCCTTCCCATGTTTTCTTGCGATGAAGTCTTCTTTAGTGTACCTCTTACATTTGTCAGGTGCTTCTTCTTCTCGAACTTCAGGCGGATCATTCTTCTCATTATTATTACCTTCAGGTTCAGCACCGTCTTCAGTCTCAGCATCGGAGATAGATACGCTGTTAGGATCAATAGTTGGCTCTTCATCTGCAATAGGATCATTAGAATTGTCAGTCTCCTTATGTTTCTTCTTTTTCTTTGGAGAGCCAACAATTTCTTCTTCCTGCATTTGAGAATCCTACTCGATTCTCTTCGGATGTCCCTCTGGATAGAGAGGACCTTGAGTACTAGTTCCTCCTCGGGTCTTAATCCCGAAAGCCTGCAAATTATCTTGTTTGGCATTGTTAGCAAGCAAATCTCTTTGCACTTTAGAAATTTGGTCAAGCTGAGTTTGAACCATTTGAAAATGCTTCACAAGACATTGAACATCATTAACTGTTCTATCAAAAACATCAAGCAGTCTTTTGATAGCAAGGGAATTATCATGCAATTGACTTTCTATCCTCTCATTAAAATGATTTTGTTTCATAATAAAATTATCAAACTCATCTAAACATTGATCAGGAGGCTTACCATGAGGGATGTCACTTGCGTTGAAATCTAAAAGAGAGTGTACCTCCACCATAGGAGGGTGAGTGGTAGGCTCACACAGCTTCTCAATAGGGGGTAGATTCTTCACATCTTCAGCTTTAATACCTTTCTCTTTAATAGACTTCTTTGCTTCTCGCATATCTTCGGGGCTTAGAACAAACATGCCCCTCTTCTTTGGTGGTGGAGGTGGTTCAGGGACGGACCAATCTTCATGGTTTTTGGCAATCCTGTCCATCAAATCTTCCGCATCGTCCGGTGTTCTTTTCCTGAAAACACAACCAGCACAACTGTCCAAATAGGACCTGGATTCATCAGTTAGACCAGCATAGAATATATCGATTAATTCATTCTCAGGGATTTCATGTCCTGGTCTAGCCCGAATCAGACCGCAGTACCTCCCCCAAGCTTTAGGGAGGGACTCATCCTGCAACTGTTTAAAGTTATAAATTCTTTGTAAAGCAGCATGTTGCATGTGAGCAGGAAAGTACTTATCAACAAAAGAGTGAGCTAAGTCTTGAGGACTCTTAATGGAACCGCATGGAAGCGAATCATACCATGCTTTAGCACCTTCCTTCAAGGAGAAAGGAAGAAGCTTGGTGATATAAAAGTATCGTATCTTCTCATCTGTGGTAAACAGGCCACCTAACTCACCGAGTTTAGTCAGGTGTGCAATAGCATCATCATTTTCTCTGCCATAAAAGGGGTCAGCTTCAATCATAGGTATAAGTGAAAGATCAACAGAGAAATCATAATCAGGATCATCAATGCATATAGGAGATGTAGCAAATTCAGGATCAGGAACGGTTTTGTTCTTCAAAGAGTGTTTTTCAAATAGTTTCTTAATAACTTCAGGGTCAGAGCCGGAAAACTCTGTCAGTTCACTGCATAAATCTTCATCAAGCATATAGTAATCATCATCAAGGAGCCTCTCTTTGAGTTTACTCAAATCAGGATAATCATAAGTTTCACCAATAGGGTAGTGAGTAACAGGAAGTTCAATTCCAGACTTTTTAGCAGCAGCAACAATTTGTTTCTCAAGAGCATAACTAAGCGAACTAATATCATCAAAAGTAGTAGAAGCATCATCAAGAGTATCAGACATAGTAATAGATTCAGTAGGAGCATCATGTGGTGGTGGTGAGGCAAACTTACTCATAACGGAAGGTGAATCAAGTGTAGCACTAGTGCTCAGAGCAGTACCTCTTCTTGTAGTAGATAGTAAGATCGGAACCTTGGGGACTCCTTTCTTACCCATAGTGGATGAAGTGCAGCAGGTAGGATACCTCAAGTAGACTTGTAAATATTGCTATGCTCCCCGGCAACGGCGCCAGAAAACGGTACTTGATAACCCTCAACCGTAAGGGATCGAGATAGTCTTCGCGGGTAAGAATAACCCAATTTATTGATTCGACACACGGGGAGCCAAAGAGTATTTATAAGCTTTGACAGTTGAGTTGTCAATTCAACCGCACCTGAAATATACTTACTTGCAACAAAAGATAAGTGGTAACAGTGATATGATAGTGATAATAGTGATAGTAAAAGTAAACAGCAAAAAGTAAATAGTGAAGGTAAATGGCAAAAGTAGCAACTAGTGACAAGCAGGGTTTAAAACACTGTAGGCTAGGGAGATGGATGGTTGGGCGCTGCATGGATGAGATAGATTCTAACTTGGGGCACGGCACACGAAAAAGTAATGATCATCTAGGCAAATATCAAACATTAGGCATGTATCCCGTAGGTAGTTGTACGTGATTGCAATAAGAACTTGCACAACATCTTTTGTCCTACCATCCCGCTACGAACGGGGCCAAAAGGAACTTATGGAGATTAAGGTGCTCCTGTCAAAGAGCACCGGAACAAAGCAATGAACTCAATGGATACGTGTAATCCTCAAACTACGGACCATCCCCTTTGGTGTCCCAAGCTGTCACTTTTGGGATCGCCGGTTCCGAACCGTAATAGGTGCAAACAACTCATAGATAGGATCACGAACACAAATATATTCATGCAAACACATATGGTTCAGATCTGAGATCATGGCACTCGGGCCCTAAGTGTCAAGCATTAAGAATAACAAGTTGAAGCAAAGATGATAAACACCATAGTAGATGATAGGCAACATGCCCCCAACGATCTGACAAACTATTATATGATCTAACTCATCCAATCCCTACCATCCCCTTCGCCTACAGCAGGGGAATTACTCACACATGGAGGGAGAAGTCATGGAGGGATGATGGAGTGGTGATGATGATGACGATGGCGGCGATCTCCCCTCTCCGGAGGCCAATTCAGCCTCCAGATTAGCCCTCCCGAGGAAGAACAGAGGGTGGTGGCGGCTCCGCGACGGAAAACTGCGAAAAGAACTTCTGATCTGGGGTTTCCGCGTCGTGAGTAAAAATACAAGGCAAAGTAGGGCACCAGGGGGTGTGGGCCCCACCCAGGCGACCCCCCGGCGCGGCCCGGGGGGCGCGCCCACAGGGCGCCTGGGCACCCCCTGGCCCCCCTCTGGCCCCACTTCTAGCTCCTGGTTCCTTCGGGTGCGTGGATTTTCTGTGATTTTTCGTGGATTTTTCTGAGATGCTTAAAAATCCATTTTCCTGCACACAATAAAACCATACAGGCAGCTCTGCTGAAAACAGCGTCAGTCCGGGTTAGTTTAGTTCAAATCATGCAAGAATGAGGTCAAAACAATATCAAAAGTGTTTGGAAAAGTAGATACGTTTGAGACGTATCAGGAATTGATGCCACATCGTTTTTCAATTGTTCCCATTGGTTAGGTGACAATATTCTCTTGAAAGAGGAAGCATGATGGACGTAGAGTTTCCGAGCTCGAGCTCAAATGAGCTCAGGTCAACAATAAAATCTGAAAATTTTAAAAAAATAATTCTGAAATTTTTCTGGGACAAACATGTACAAATGTTTTCAGTGTTCACAAAAATTAATCAAAAAATGACATTCATGGAAGTCGTGGCAATAAAAAAAGTCGATGCTCCAAAAGTGTTATTTTTGAAAGCATTTAGAAGTGCTATTTTTTTGCCACGACTTCCACAAATGTGATTTCATAATGAAATTTTGCAAGCACTTAAAACATTTTTCAAAGTTCATAAAAAATAGATTTTTTTCCATTTTTTCTTCTGATTTTACTGTTAATCTCGAGCTCAAATAAGCTTGCGAGCGGAAGATGACTATTGAAGCAGGATTGGCAATCTTCTCCTCTTGACAAAATCACTTCTCTCAATCCTACTTCCCGTGGGAAGACACTTTTTATTGGTAACATTTTCGCTGTTAACCTCAACTCCTCTACCCATCAAAGTATAATTTTTTAACTTTCGCAATCGACTTCAAACAATGGAATCAGTCATTCCAGCTTTGACAGAGGCAACAAAAGAGCAAAAAAGGAAAAAAATTGAAGGATTTTTTCTTGAGAAGTCTTGAGGGAAGGGTGTGAAGACTGAAGAACACATGCAAAGAAAATAGTCTCGGCCCTTGCCAGTGGGAGGGCTCCGTTTTCATATCTTTTTTCGAGCTTTGTTAGGGTTTGTGTCCTGCTTAGGAAGGCAAGACGGCGGTGGCTCCCTGAAGATGGAATAAATGTCTCCCGGTCTAGTCCCCGTTTCGGTGATGCGTCTAGCATCATCGGTGAGCGTGTGTGCTACTTCTCGAGCTTGTGGTGTATTCCCTCGAAGAGGAAAGGGTGATGCAGCACAGTAGCGTAAGTATTTCCCTCAATTTTTGAGAACCAAGGTATCAATCCAGTAGGAGACCACGCGCGAGTCCCTCGCACCTGCACAAACAAATAATAACTTTGCAGCCAACGCGATAAGGGGTTGTCAATCCCTTTACGGTCACTTACGAAAGTGAGATCTGATAGAGATGATAGTTTGATATTTTTGGTATTTTTGGTTATAAGAACAGAAAGTAAAAGCGGAAAAGTAAAGTAGATTGTAGATTGATATGTTGAGAATAGACACGGGGGCCATAATGTTCTCTAGTGGCTTCTCTCATGATAGCTATATTCTACGGCGTGTAAACAAATTACTGTCGAGCAATTGATAGAAAAACGAATAATTATGAGACTATCTAGGCATGATCATTATATATAGGCATCACGTCCGAGACAAATAGACTGAAACGATTCTGCATCTACTACTATTACTCCACACATCGACCGCTATCCAGCATGCATCTAGTGTATTGAGCTCGTAAGAACAGAGTAACGCCTTAAGCAAGATGACATGATGTAGAGGGATAAACTCAAACTTAGTGATATAAACCCCATCTTTTTATTCTTGATGGCAACAATACAATACGTGCCTTGCTGCCCCTACTGTCACTGGGAAAGGACACCGCAAGATTGAATCCAAAGCCAAGCACTTCTCCCATTGTAAGAACTATAGATCTAGTAGGCCAAACCAAACCAATAATTCGAAGAGACTTGCAAGTATATTATAATCATACATAAAGAGTTTAGAGAAGAACCAAATATTTCTCATAGATAATCTTGATCATAAACCCACAATTCATCGGATCTCGACAAACACACCGCAAAAAGATATTACATCGAATAGATCTCCTTGAAGACCGAGGAGAACTTTGTATTGAGATCCAAAGAGAGAGAAGAAGCCATCTAGATACTAGCTATGGACCCGAAGGTCTGTGGTAAACTACTCACAACTCATGGTGATGCGATGATGATGATGTAGAAACACTCTGTGGTAGATCCCCCCTCCGGCGGAGCTCCAGAACATACCCCAAGATGGGATCTCACGGGAACAGAAGGTTACGGCGATGGAACTAGAGTTTTCTCTGTTGTTCTGATGGTTTCGGGGTACGTAGGTATATATAGGAGGAAGGAGAGCACCAGGGGCCAAACGTGGGGCCCACGAGGCTTAGGGGCGCGCCCTCCACCCCCGTGGGCACCATGTATGCCCTACTCCGTGGTTCTCAAGTCTCCCGTGCATGATTTTCTCCAAAAATATCTCTCCCGAAGGTTTCATTCCGTTTGGACTCCGTTTGATATTCCTTTTCTGTAAAACCCTGAAACAGGCGAAAAACAACAATCTGGACTGGGCCTTTGGGTTAGTAGGTTAGTCCCAAAAATATTATAAAAGTGTATGACAAAACCCATTAAACATCCAAAACATCATAAATAATAGCAAACAATCAAAAATTATAGATACGTTGGAGACATATCAAGCATCCCCAAGTTTAATTCCTGCTCGTCCTCGAGTAGGTAAATGATAAAAACAGAATTTTTGATGTGGAATGCTAACCAACATAGTTTTTCAATGTAATTCTCCTAATTGTGCCATGAATGTTCAGATCTGAAAGATTCAAGAGAAAAGTCTATATTGACATAAGAAATAATCATACTTCAAGCATACTAACAAAGCAATCATGTCTTCTCAAAATACTATGGCTAAAGAAAGTTATCCCTACAAAATCATATAGTTTGGCTATGCTCCCTCTTCATCACACAAAATATTCATATCATGCACAACCCCGATTTCAGCCAAGCACTTGTTTTCATACTCTATTCTTTCAAACCATTCAACTTTCACGCAATACATGAGCGTGAGCCATGGACATAGCACTATGGGTGGAATAGAGAGGTGGTTGTGGAGAAGACAAAAGGAGGGAGATAGTCGCACATCAACTAGGCGTATCAACAGGCTATGGAGATGCCCATCAATAGATATCAATGTGAGTGAGTAGGGATTGCCATGCAACGGATGCACTAGAGCTAAAAATGTATAAAAGCTCAACAAAAGAAACTAGTGGGTGTGCATCCAACTTGCTTGCTCATGAAGACCTAGGGCATTTGAGGAAGCCCATCGTTGGAATATATAAGCCAAGTTCTATAATGAAAATTCCCACTAGTATATGAAAGTGACTAAGCATGAGACTCTCTATCATGAAGAACATGGTGCTACTTTGAAGCACAAGTGTGGAAAAAGATAGTAGCAATTGTCCCTTTTTCGTTCCCCCCTTTTTTGGGGCCTTTCTTTTTTTTGGCCTTTTTTCTTTGGCCTTTTTTGGAGGGGCTTTATTGGTTTAGCCTTTCCTCACATGGGACAATGCTCTAATAATGATGATCATCACACTTTCATTACAACTCGATATTACAACTCGATACTAGAACAAAGTATGGCTCTATATGAATGCCTCTGGCGGTGTACCGGGATGTGCAATGAATCAAGAGTGACATGTATGAAAAATTATGCATGGTGGCTTTTCCACAAATACGATGTCAACTACATGATCATTCATGGCAATATGACAATATGAAAAGTGTCATATGAACAAAACGGTGGAAAGTTGCATGGCAATATATCCCGGAATGTCTATGGAAATGCCATGATAGGTAGGTATGGTGGCTGTTTTGAGGAATATATATGGTGGCTGTTTTGAGGAAGGATATATAGTGGGTGTAAGGTACCGGCGAAAGTTGCGCGATACAAGAGAGGCTAGCAATGGTGGAAGGGTGAGAGTGCGTATAATCCATGGACTCAACATTAGTCATAAAGAACTCATATACTTATTGCAAAAATCTACGGGTCATCAAAACAAAGCAATCAACGCATGCTCTTAGGGGGGAGGTTGGTAGGAGTTAACCATCGCGCGCCCCCGACCTCCACACAAAGGTTGACACTTTACAAATACCTCATGCTCTAACTTCGTCACATAGCGGTTCACCATACGTGCATGCTACGGGAATCACTAACCTTAACACAAGCATTTATCAATTTCATAATAACTCCACTAGCATGACTCTAATATCACTATCCTCATATCTCAAAACAATTACCAAGCATCCAACTTCTCATCATATTCAATGCACTTAGTGTGAAAGTTTTTACTACATTGATATTGGATGTCTATCCTGTGAAGACTAGTTTTATAGCCTAAACACATTACCATGCTGTTTTAATAGACTCTCAAAAGGATATAAGTGAAGCATGAGAGTTAAACAATTTCTTCGAGATGTTATCACCACCGTGCTCTAAAAGATATAAGTGAAGCACTAGAGCAAAAACTATTCAACTTAAAAGATATAAGTGAAGCACATAGAGTGTTCTAACAATTCCTAGGCCATATTTAACTCTCTCAAATAGGTGTGTCCAGCAATGATAATTGTGGCAAACTAACAAGCAAAGACTCAAATTATACAAGACGCTCCAAGTAAAACACATATCATGTGGTGAATAAAAATATAGCTCTGAGTATAGTTACCGATGGATGAAGGCGAAAGAGGGGATGCCTTCCCGGGGCATCCCCAAGCTTAGGCTTTTGGTTGTCCTCGAATTTTACCTTGGGGTTCCATGGGCATCCCCAAGCTTAGGCTCTTGCCACTCTTTGTTCCATAGTCCATCAAAGCAATACTCAAAACTTGAAAACTTCACAACACAAAACTTAGACAAAAATCTCGTGAGGTCCGTTAGTATAAGAAAGCAAACCACCACTCAAAGGTACTGCAATGAATTCATTCTTTGTTTATATTGGTGTTAAACCTACTGTATTCCAACTTCTCTATGATTCATACTTCCCAATACTACTCATAGATGCATTGAAATAAGCAAACAACACACGAAAAACAGAATCTGCCAAAAACAGAACAGTCTGTAGTAATCTGCAGTTTTTGCATACTTCTATAACTCCAAAAAATTCAAACTAAATTGGTAAACGTGAGGAATTTGTTTATTAATCATCTGCAAAAAGAATCAACTAAATATCACGCTCCAGTAAAATCAGGTGATCATTCTAACGAGCGCTAACGATTCTGTTTTTCACAGCAAGATCACATAAACTTCACACAAGTCTTCCCAAAGGTTCTACTTGGCACAAACACTAAAGAAAACACAAAACCACATCTAAACAGAATCTACATGCAATATTTATTCCTAAACAGAAGCAAAAACAAAAATATATAAAATTGGGTTGCCTCCCAACAAGCACTATCGTTTTACGCCCCTGGCTAGGCACGATACAAGGATAGATCTACGTATTGCCATCTTTGGAAGGCAATCCATAAGTGGCTCTCATAATAGATTCATATGGTGATTTGATTTTCTTTCTAGGAAAGTGTTCCATGCCTTTCCTTAACGGAAATTGGAATCTAATATTTCATTCCTTCATACCAATAATTGCACCAATCGTTCAAAGGTCTACCAAGAATAATAGGACATGAACGATTGCAATCTATATCAAGAACAATGAAATCTACGAGCGCATAATTCCTATTGGCAACAATAAGAACATCATTAATCCTTACCATAGGTTTCTTAATAGTGGAATCCGCAAGATGCAAATTTAAAGAACAATCATCGAGCTCATGGAACCCTAGCAAATCACACAAAGTTTTTGGGATAGTGGAGACACTTGCACCCAAATCACACAAAGCATAGCATTCATGATCTTTAATTTTTATTTTAATAGTAGGTTCCCACTCATCATAAAGCTTTCTATGGATAGAAACTTCTAATTCAAGTTTTTCTTCATAAGATTGCATCAAAGCATCAACTATGTGTTTGGTAAAAGCTTTATTTTGACTATAAGCATGCGGAGAGTTTAGTAAGGATTGCAACAAGGAAATACAATCAATCAAAGAGCAATTATCATAATTGTATCCCTTGAAATCCAAAGTAGTGGGTTCATCACTATGCAAAGTTTTAATCTCTTCACTCCCACTTTTAACAATTTTAGCATCAATATCTAAAAACTCTGAATCGTTGGGATACCTTAAAGTAGAATCATCTCCAATCCTATCTTCATCAAGATTTATACTAGAAAATAAGGATCTAATAGGAGACATATCAATAACTTTCATATCTTCATCTTTATTTTGATGATAACTTGAAGAACACGCTTTTATATAATTCTCTCTTTTAGCACGCACCCTAGTGGTTCTTTCTTTGCATTCATCAATGGAAATTCTCATGCCTTTGAGAGACTCATTGATATCATGCTTAGGTGGGATAGATCTAAGTTTCAAAGAATCAACATCAAGAGTAATTCTATCCACACTTCTAGCCAATTCATCAATCTTAAGCAATTTTTCTTCAAGCATAGCACTGAAATTCTTTTGCAAAATCATAAACTCCTTAACACTAGTTTCAAATTCAGAAGGCATCTTTCCATAAGAGTTGTTGTAGGAATTACCATAATTTATTAGAGGAATTACTAGGAAAAGGCCTAGGATTAAAATTCCCTCTATAAGCATTGTTACCAAAATTATTCCTACCAACAAAATTCACATCCAAAGATTCATTATTATTTTCAATCAAAATGGACAAAGGCTTATCATTAGGATCAGAGGAAGCACTCTCAGCAGCAAATAATTTCATAAGTTCATCCATCTTTCCACTCAAAACACTAATTTCTTCAATAGCATGCACTTTTTTACTAGTAGATCTTTCGGTGTGCCATTGAGAATAATTAACCATAATATTATCTAGGAGTTTGGTAGCTTCTCCTAAGGTAGTTTCCATGAAAGTGCCTCCTGCGGCCGAATCTAAAATATTTCTAGAAGAAAAATTCAAGCCAGCATAAAAGTTTTGAATAATCATCCATAAGTTCAAACCATGTGTAGGGCAATTACATATCATTAATTTCATTCTCTCCCAAGCTTATGCAACATGCTCATGATCTAGTTGCTTAATATTCATAATATCGTTTCTAAGAGAGATGATCTTAGCAGGAGGGAAATACTTAGAGATAAAAGCATCTTTGCACTTATTCCACGAATCAATACTATTTCTAGGCAAAGAGGAAAACCAATTTTTAGCACGATCTCTAAGTGAAAATGGAAATAACTTCAATTTAACAATATCGTTATCCGTATCCTTTTTCTTTTGCATATCACACAAATTAACAAAGTTGTTTAGATGGGTAGTGGCATCTTCTCTAGGAAGGCCGGAGAATTGATCTTTCATGACAAGATTTAACAAAGCAGCATTGATCTCACAAGATTCAACATCGGTAATAGGGGCAATCGGGGTGCTAATAAAATCATTATTGTTGGTATTGGATAAGTCACACAATTTGTTATTGTTCTGAGCCATAGTGACAAGCAAGCAATCCAACACACACAAGCAAACAAGAGGCAAGTGAACGGTAAACACATGGCAGAAGAAGGGCAAATAAAATGGCAAGGGTGAAGTGGGGGAGAGGAAAATGAGAGGCAAAAAATGTAATGCGAAGGATAAGGGTTTGTGATAGGTACTTGGTATATGACTTTTGCGTAAGCCTCCCCGGCAATGATGCCAGAAATTCTTCTTGCTACTTCTCGAGCTTGCGTTGTATTCCCTCGAAGAGGAAAGGGTGATGCAGCACAGTAGCGTAAGTATTTCCCTCAGTTTTTGAGAACCAAGGTATCAATCCAGTAGGAGACCACGCGTGAGTCCCTCGCACCTGCACAAACAAATAAGAACTTCGCAGCCAACGCGATAAGGGGTTGTCAATCCCATTACGGTCACTTACGAAAGTGAGATCTGATAGAGATGATAGTTTGATAGTTTTGGTATTTTGGTTTTAAGAACAGAAAGTAAAAGCTGAAAAGTAAAGTAGATTGTAGATTGATATGTTGAGAATAGACCCGAGGGCCATAGTGTTCTCTAGTGGCTTCTCTCATGATAGCGATATTCTACGGCGGGTAAACAAATTACTATCGAGCAATTGATAGAAAAGCGAATAATTATGAGACTATCTAGGCATGATCATTATATATAGGCATCACGTTCGAGACAAGTAGACCAAAACGATTCTGCATCTACTACTATTACTCCACACATCGACCGCTATCCAGCATGCATCTAGTGTATTGAGCTCAAAAGAACAGAGTAACACCTTAAGCAAGATGACATGATGTAGAGGGATAAACTCAAACTTAGTGATATAAACCCCATCTTTTTATCCTCGATGGCAACAGTACAATACGTGCCTTGCAGCCCCTACTGTCACTGGGAAAGGACACCGCAAGATTGAACCCAAAGCCAAGCACTTCTCCCATTGAAAGAACTATAGATCTAGTAGGCCAAACCAAACCAATAATTTGAAGAGACTTGCAAGGATATTATAATCATACATAAAGAGTTCAGAGAAGAACCAAATATTTCTCATAGATAATCTTGATCATAAACCCACAATTCATCGGATCTCGACAAACACACCGCAAAAAGAGATTACATCGAATAGATCTCCTCGAAGACCGAGGAGAACTTTGTATTGAGATCCAAAGAGAGATAAGAAGCAATCTAGATACTAGCTATGGACCCGAAGGTCTGTGGTAAACTACTCACAACTCATGGTGAGGCGATGATGATGATGTAGAAGCACTCCCTGGTAGATCCCCCATCCGGCGGAGCTCCGGAACAGGCCCCAAGATGGGATCTCACAGGAACAGAAGGTTACAGTGGTGGAACTAGGGTTTTCTCTATTGTTCTGATGGCTTCGGGGTACGTAGGTATATATAGGAGGAAGGAGGGCACCGAGGGCCAAACATGGGGCCCACGTGGCAGGGGGCGCGCCCCCACCCTCGTGGGCACCACGTATGCCCTACTCTATGGTTCTCAAGTCTCCCGTGCATGATTTTCTCCAAAAATAACTCTCCCGAAGGTTTCATTCCGTTTGGACTCCGTTTGATATTCCTTTTCTGTAAAACCCTGAAACAGGGGAAAAACAGCAATCTGGACTGGGCCTTTGGGTTAGTAGGTTAGTCCCAAAAATAATATAAAAGTGTATGACAAAGCCCATTAAACATCCAAAACATCATAAATAATAGCATGGAACAATAAAAAATTATCGATACGTTGGAGACGTATCAGTGTGGAGGTGTGTCTCCGGTGGATCTGTCTTTGGTCGATTTTTTCGGATATGTTCGTCGTTCGTCTTCGTTCGTGTGTCTTCAGGTTGGATCCTTTTGATCTACATTCTTCATATTGAGTAAATAGGTAATTTTACGATTAATTTAATCCACGGAATAATCATGAGCATGGCATTGACTGAATTAACGACATACTGATTACGAACTAGACAAACACGTACTACGCAAACAGTAGACACATCTACACATAATGCTAGTACTGCTAATATGAACATAAACATGAGAGGGGTAAACGCGTTATACCCTCTAGTAGGCCATGCAGAGGCAGCTGCGGCGGTGTCAGCGGCAGCGGTGTCCTCGGCGGCCTTCTTGTCAGCTTCTATCTTCTCGGCGACAGCATGTTCATCGTCAGTGGACACGGTGATGGAGAGGGAGATGCAGACGTAGAGGAAGTAGATGGACAGAGGCGAGCAGCCGCATGGTCGCTGCCCAAAAACCTAATCGCCCCTCTCCCATACAGGATTCGGAGAGGCGGGGTTTCGGAGACCTGCTCTCCCGTCGATCGTGTACGCCGCGGACAGGATGGAGTCACCGACGGCAACAGCAGCAAATGAACGACGGTGGGCATGCGCGTGGAGTAGATGTGATCTGTTCATGGCGGCTAGGGTTAGGAGACACCTCACATTTATATAGGTGCATCCGCGTGGAGAGACATGGGCTCGACCCACGTTCGAGTCCGTTACAGCGCATGACCCGGCGTCTCATATCGTGGCCCCACTGTCATAAAGTCTCCGTTAGTGACTGGCAAAAATAAGCGCATAGGTGTGATCTCGGCTCGGCTCAATCCCGCAACCCGCGATGCGTCATGACGAGGCGTGGCGTGGCAAGGCGGGCGGCGGGGGAGGAGTGCGCGAGGGCCTCTTCTCTTCTCAAGCTCCAGTAGCATGTGGAAGAGAATCCCTTATAAGGAGGTCCAACTCCTCTTCCACTTCCGTGGTGGGACTAAACTTCCCACTACACCTAGTGCCAACAAACCCACATGGGCCCTTAGAGATTTTTTAGAAATTGCTATATGGGCCTAAAGCCCACATCATATTTCAGCAATCCCCCACCAGATCTAGATGGCCCATTGTGTCCTCTGTTCCAATTGTTGTTTCGATATACCAGTGTTTCAGGGAAGACCTGTTAATGTTGAACTTCACCTAGAGCAAGTAGCTACACTCCTTCACAACTGAACAATGAACTAAGCCTTGAATTGTCAGTTTAGCGTAAAGAAGTTCCACCACATGTCTTACTAGTACTAGGTTGCCGAAGGCTGACCCCTCGGGTGGAGCATATAAGTCACACTCCTGGCCTATTCATGAGCTTACTAGAGATCACCCCAATCTCACAGACCGTGAACAACAGTCAGGCTCATATAGGTGTATTCCTCCAAAGATCGCTCTTAGGATAGCATCTTGCTTACATAAGCTTTGCAACACATTAAGACAATAGTCATACTACCACACAATATCGATAGTATTGCATCTCCAACGGAGTGGGTTAGTATAGTTACTCTCCTCAGTTTGCCACTGGCTTGTTTTTCCCATGTCCTACTTCACGGGATCTCCGATCACATAGGTTAGGTTACCACCATGGCACCTCATGTGGGTCTCATACCCATCTCCCTCGATGCACTATCTATCACAACATGTGATAGCCCTTTGTAAAGGGGTCTGCCAGATTCTTAGCCGTATGGACATACTCCAACGCCATCACTCCGGAGTTTCTTGATTTTCTGACAGCTTTTAATCTCATTCTTATGTGTGTTGGTGGACTTCATGTTGTCCTATGAACTCTTCACCTTGGTGATGATAGTCTGATTGTCACAGTTCATAAGGATAGCCGGAACCGGTATATCAACCAATGGCAAGTCCATCAAAAGATCTCAAAGCCATCCTGCTTCGACACCAGATGTGTCTAATGCTGTTAATTCTGCTTCCATTGTCGATCTCGTTAAGATCGTTTGCTTGCAAGACTTCCAGGAAACAGCGCCACCTCCAAGAGTAAACATATACCTAGTTGTGGCCTTCATCTCATCAGCATCAGAGATCCAATTCGCATCACTATATCCTTCAAGTACCGACGGGTATCTGGTATAGTGAAGTCCATAGTTCACAATACCTTTCAGATAGCGCATAACTCTTTCAACAACATGCCAATGTACATCGCCCGATTTTGAAACAAACCGGGTTAGTTTGCTCACAGCAAACGCGATGTCAGGCCTCATTGCGCTCGCTAGGTACATGAGTGAACCAATGATTTGAGAGTATCTCAATTGATCCTTAGTTGTGCCTTCAAACTTTTGAATCAACACCCTAGGATCATATGGTGTTTGAGATGGTTTGCAGTCTGAATATCCAAAACGACTCAACACCTTCTCAACATAATGGGATTGTAGAAGTGTGATCCCACCCTCATTATCTCTCAGTAGCTTGATGTTCAAAATAACATCAGCCACAGCAAGGTCCTTCATCTCAAAGTTCTGAGACAAAAATGACTTAACCTCCTCAATCACTTTGAGGTTGGTTCCAAATATCAGTATGTCATCAACATACAAGCACAATATAACTCCTTCGCCCCCACACCATGGTGATAGTATACACACTTGTCAGCTTCATTAACAACGAAGCCAACAGATGTCAGAGTTGTATTAAACTTATCATGTCAGTGCTTAGGTGCTTGTTTCAGGCCATATAAAGATTTTATCAACCTACACACTTTTCCTTCCCGACCATCTATCACAAAGCCATCTGGCTATTGCATGTAGATTTCCTCGTTTAGCTCTCCGTTCATGAAAGCCATCTTAACATCCATCTGGTGGACGAGAAGACCATGCGAGGCCGCCAACGAGAGTAATACTCCAATGTTGGTTAGTTTGGCTACAGGTGAATAAGTATCAAAGAAATCTTCCTCTTCTTTTTGGTCATAGCCCTTGGCCACAAGCCTAACTTTGTACTTTTCAATCGTACCATTGGGCCTAAGCTTCTTTTTGAACACCCACTTACATCCCAACGGTTTGCAACCATAGGGATGTTCAATGATTTCCCATGTACCGTTAGCCATGATGGAATCCATCTCGCTACGGATCGCATCCTTCCAGTAGTCAGCTTCTGGAGAGGCATACGCTTCTGAAATAGACATGGGAGTATCATCCACGAGGTACACGAAGAAATCATAACCAAAGGTCTTTGTAATCCTTTGTCTCTTGCACCTACCAAGGGTTTCCTCGTCATCCTCCTCGGGATTTTCATCATGTGTTTGTTCATAATATTGCATAGGAATGGCAGGCTCACGAGTCTCCTCAGATTCCTGTCTAGAAGTGATTTGCATATCTCTCATAGGAAAAATATCCTCGAAGAATGTAGCATCCTTAGACTCCATAATTGTACCGACCTTCTGGTCCGGTACCTCAGATTTCACTACTAGAAATCTATAGCCAACACTATTCTTAGCGTAGCCCAAATTTACGCAGTCCATGGTCTTTGGTTCAAGCTTACGCTTTTTGGGGATCGGCACATTGACTTTCGCCAAACAACCCCAAGTACGCAAGTACGAGAGTGTTCTCCTTTTCTTCGACCATTTCTCATAGGGAGTGATCTTATTATCCTTTGTCGGAACCTTATTCAGGACATGACATACCATCAATATAGCCTCCCCCCACCATGCCTTGGATAAACCCGATGTATCTAACATGGCGTTAACCAAATCAATTAGAGTACGGGTTTTCTGCTCGGCAACCCTGTTTGACCGGCTGAATAGGGAGGCATCCTCTTATGAATAATGCCGTGTTCCGCACAAAAAGAATCAAACTCACTCGAAAAGTACTCTCCACCACGATCTGAAAAGACTCATTCAATTTTTTTTTCCAAGTTGATTCTCAACTTCTTCCTTATAGATTTTAAAGTAGTGTAGAGCCTCATCTTTAGTATTTAACAGATACACATAGAAATATCTAGTGGAATCATCTATCAATGTCATGAAGTATTTCTTTCCACCTTTGTTGTCTAGTGGAATCATCTATGACGAACTTTTGTTGTCCAGATCGAGACTCAAAGTCATCCAGATCGGTGTCAAAGCTTGCATCGACGTAACTTTTTATGACGAACTCTTTATCACGTCGATGCATATTACGTCGATGCAAGCTTTGACACCGATCTGGACAAAAAAAGTTCGTCATAGCCGTGAGCCATAAGGTGGTCTTTGTCTGCCAACGCTTAAAATATGTACCGGTAAACTAATCCGGTTTTAGTGCCGCGGCAAAGCCACTCGCCGAAAAATTTCTACACATATTAGGTTTTTGGATTGTTGAGTAAATAGGCAATTTTCCAATTAATTTAATCCACAGAATAATCATGAGCATGGCATTGACAGAATTAACGACATACTGATTACGAACTAGACATGCACGTACTACGCAGAACAGTAGACACATCTACACATAATGCTAGTACTGCTAATACGAATATAAATAGGAGATAAACGCGTTATACCCTTCAGTAGGCCATGCAGAGGCAGCTGCGGCAGTGGCGGCGGCGTCCTCGACGGCCTTCTTGCCGGCTACGATCTTCTCGGCGGCGGCACGTTCAGCGTTGGTGGACATGGTGATGGCGAGGGCGACGCAGACGTAGAGGAAGTAGATGAACAGAGGTGACCAGACGCGTGGTCAGTGTCCAAAAACCTAATCGGCCCTCTCCCGTATAGGATCCGGAGAGGCGGGGTTTTTGAGACCTGCTCTCCCGTCGACCGTGTACGCGGCGGATGGGATGGAGTCACCGGCGGCAGCAGCATCAAAGGAACGACGGTGAGCGTGCGCGTGGAGCAGATTTGATCTGTTCGTGGCGGCTAGGGTTAGGAGACACCTCACACTTATATAGGCGCAGCCGCATGGAGAGACATGGGCTTGACCCACGTCCGAGTCCGTGACAGCCCATGATCCGACATCTCAGATCGTGGCCCCGCTGTCAGAAACTCTACGTTAGTGTCTGGCAAAAATAAGTGCATATGTATGAGCTCTGCTCGGCTCAATCCTGCAACCTGCGGCGCGTCGTGACGATGCGTGACAGGCAGGGCAGCGGAGGATGAGTGCGCGAGGGCCTCTTCTCTTCGCAAGCTCTAGTAGAATGTAAAAGAGAATCCCTTATAAGGAGGTCCAACTCCTCTTTCACTTCCGTGGTGGGACTAAACTTCCCACTACACCTAGTACCAACAAACCCACATGGCCCTTAGAGACTTTTCAGAAATTGCTATATGGGCCTAAAGCCCACCTCATATTTCAGCGCTTCATCCGCGGTGGTTGCTGTTCTGGTGCGTTGGTTCTATGAGGCCTTAGCATGATGACTTCCTGACTGTCTACTACAACAAGGTTTGCCCGGCTTTGGTAAAGACCTAGAGATGTGGGGGAAACGTACCCTAGCCATCTAGGGTTTCCTACGTACAGCGGCCGCCCCGCCGGACTCCAACAAAAACCGACCTAGAGATGGGCCCCTGCCTCTCTCCACATCAGAGCAGTCTTGCTAGGAGCTTCCCCTCTTGCCGTGCGGAGGAGGGGAGTCATGGCCGCCCCAGCGGCAGCAATGGATGGATCGGGAAGTCGCGGAGCGGAGGAAGGTGCATCAGAGATGAGGAGACCGGACCAGGAAGAAAAACTGGATGAACTGTTGCAGCGCCTGGAGATCACGAAGGAGGAAGATGGTGCAGTTGACATCTCGGGATTGATTGGACGCCCGACATAGGAAACACGTTGGGCGGTGATACTTAGGGTTTGCGCTAAAACCCCGTTCAGCCATACATCGTTCTTTACGGCCATGCAGGTGGCGTGGGTGTGCGCAAAGGAGGTCAGATTCAAGCCAATGGATGATTATATGTTCACTGCTGAATTTCAGTGTTTCGGGGATTGGAATATTGTGATGCATGGGGGTCCTTGGCTCTTTAGGCATCATAAGGTGATAATAGAGGAATATGATGGGATTACAAATACTAAGACAGTTCCTATGGACTCGACCAGGGTGTGGACTCGAATCATGGGGCTCCCAGATTTGCTAAGGAATGAACCAGTTGCAAGGGCTATGGCATCAAAGATGGGGGAAGTGCTTGAGGTTGAACTAGGTCTGAATGGTGTTGAATATGGACAGTTTGTACGAGTGAGAATCAAGATCAAAGTTGCAAAACCAGTCCTCAGGTTCGTCTCAGGGAATGTGGAGGCTGGAAAACCGGCACAATTATTCAGAGTGTTGTATGAAAAACTACCACATTTCTGTGCAAATTGTGGTACTATTGGACATATTGCTAATCAGTGTGGTGATGGTGTACATGACTACTCCAAGTTCCAATATGGAGATTTCATGATGGTGGCTCCAGAAGATATGTGGTTTCAACCTATGAAGGAGTATGTTGTGCACCCAGGAGCTAGCTCTACAACAGGTAGAGGAGGACGGACCAACCAAGTAGGAAGGAATGAACGAGGGGGCCGTTCAAGTCAGGAGGTTCCCAACTCCTCAGGCGCAAATAACCATGTCAACAGTGGAACTAAGTACGTTCCGAGGGAGCGGACGGGGGCGAACATGGGAGACACAGAGGATAAACACCCAAGGAAGAGACTAGCTATTACAGCAGAGACACCCAAACAATTACTGATAATAAACAGGGAGAAGGTAACTGATTTGGTGGACATGATTGAGCTTCGGCCTAGTAGCAGCGCTGCAGATACTTCCCCTCTGAAGGTGCAGGAGAAGAAGAGGTATAAGAAAGGTTATGGTCTAGCAGATATGGAAAATGAAAACTCAGGATCGGCGGCTCCCTTTGAGGGTGACCGCCGCCAACAATGAAAATATTGAGCTAGAATTGTCGGGGGTTAGGATCGCCCTCGACAATTCGGTCGCTGCTAGAACTTCAACGATAGCATGATCCCGATGTCCTTTTCCTCTCGGAGACACACCTTGATGAGTCAAGTGGGGAAAGGTTGCGAGTTAAGCTAGGGTATGATAGTAAATTTGTTTCTCCCAGCAATGGTAGAAGCGGAGGGTTGATGATGTTGTGTAAGAATAATATCAATATGCAATTAAATTACTTTCATGATAATTTCATTAACGTTGATGTGAGAGGAGATGTTCCCAGTCATGATTGGCGTCTGACTGGTATGTATGGAGAACCAGTTTGGATAAATAAACACCGTACATGGAAACGGTTTCGTGATCTACAAGCCAAGAGTTCCCTGCCTTGGGTGGTCATAGGGGACTTGAATGAAATTTTGTACTCTTCAGAGAAAGAGGGAGGGAATGCAAGACCCTTGCCATATATGACGGCGTTTAGGGAATGCTTGTCCGATTGCTCGATGGATGATCTTGGTTATATTGGTAACAGATTCACCTGGAAGAGAGGGGGACAAGAGAAAGACTAGACACAGTTGTTGGGAATGAGGGATGGTCCAGTATGTTCCCAGAAGCTGGTGTTCATCACTTGGCGATGGGAGGCTCTGACCATCGACCAATTATGATTGATACAACCATATATATGATTCCTTCTGTTGGGAGGGGACAACGAAGTAGAAGGTTTGAGGCAAAATGGCTTAGGGAGGAGGCAGTGGGAGACATGGTGGCAGCAGCGTGGGATCACTCCCCGCCAAACACGCCAATCATGGCTAAGCTCGAAACAGTTCATAATGAGTTGCATGAGTGGGATAGAAATGTTTTGAAGGTGCCGCGCAAGAAAATAAAAGATCTGACGCGCGAACCGACCGCATTCTGGCGGGACCTATGGACGAGCTTTCTACTCGTCGGCATCATGAAATAACATTGCAATTGGAGACTGCGTTGGAACAAGAAGAAGTGTATCATACGCAGCGGAGTCGGAGTGATTTCCTGAAATATGGAGACCGAAACACAATTTTTTTTCATAAGAATGCGTCAGCTAGAAGGAGAAATATACCATTCTAAAGCTTAAGGATGCGAATGGTGTGGTCAGGGAGGGCAATGAGGAGATGAAGCCGCTGATACAGTCTTATTTCTCAAATCTCTTTACATCAGAGGTTCTTGGTACTGATGAAACGCTACTCAACAGAGTTCTACCCAAAGTGACTCATGCCATAAATGACTCCTTGCTGAAGCCGTACACGACAGAGGAGGTGAGGAAAACAATGTTTAGTATTGGTGATTTAAAGGCTCCGGGAACGGACGGGTTGCATGTAATTTTTTACAAAAAGTTTTGGCCAATTGTGGGTGATCAGGTAACAGAAGCTGTGTTGGATGCACTGAATAACAAAATCGTCCCACATGGTTGGACTGAAACAACGGTTGTGCTTATTTCAAAGGTGGAAAGCCCTGAACTTATCTCACAGTTCGGGCCAATAAGTTTATGTAATGTCGTATATAAGGTAATCTCCAAAGTTTTAGCCAATAGACTGAAAGTGTTATTACCAGACATTATATCTCAGACCCAAAGTGCCTTTGTGCCGGGTAGACTCATTACTGACAATGTGTTAGTGGCTTATGAGTGTTTCCATGCCATTAAGAAGAAGAGACAAGGGAACAGTGGCTTGTGTGCGGTGAAGCTTGACATGCACAAAGCCTATGATCGAGTTGAGTGGAATTTTCTCAGGGATATGATGATCAAGATGGTTTTTGACACCTCATGGGTGGAGATGATTATGGCATGCATTACTTCTGTTAATTACATGATTTGGTTCAACTCGGATGAAACAGAGGCGTTTACCCCATCCAGGGGGCTCAGGCAAGGGGATCATTTATCTCCTTATCTATTCTTGATATGTGCCGAAGGGTTATCCAGTCTACTAGCGCATGAAGAGGCGGTCGGTGGTATCCAAGGAATTAGGGCGTGCCATAGTGCACCATCAGTTTCACACTTGTTATTTGCTGATGACTCCCTGATCCTGATGAGAGCGGATACGTTGAATGCCACGTCGCTCAAGAATGCGCTGGACTTGTACTGTGCTAGCTCGGGTCAACTGGTAAGTGATGCAAAATCCAGTGTTTTTTCAATCCAAACACTTTGGCGGAGGTACCAGAAGAGGTTTGCACACAACTTTATATAGTTTCAGAGGCTATTTCTGATAAGTACTTGGGACTACCGTCGAAGGTTGGAATCGACCGTAGTGACAGTTTTCAGCACCTGGTTGATAGAGTATATGCGCTCATTAACAGTTGGATCTCAAAAATGTTCTCGATCAGTGGCAAGGAGACGTTACTGAAAGCCGTGGCTCAGGCGATTCTAGTCTATGCCATGTCTGTTTTTAATATCCCCAAAAATATTTGTAAGGCTATTTGCGATGCCATCGCTAGATATTGGTGGGGAGACACTCAGAACAAGAAGAAAATGTTGGAAATATGCCCTAGAGGCAATAATAAATTTATTATTATTATATTTCCTTGTTCATGATAATTGTTTATTATCCATGCTAGAATTGTTTTGATAGGAAACTCAGATACATGTGTGGATACATAGACAAACACCATGTCCCTAGTAAGCCTCTAGTTGACTAGCTCGTTGATCGACAGATGGTCACGGTTTCCTGACCATGGACATTGGATGTCATTGATAACAGGATCACATCATTAGGAGAATGATGTGATGGACAAGACCCAATCCTAAGCCTAGCACAAGATCGTGTAGTTCGTATGCTAAAGCTTTTCTAAATGTCAAGTATATTTTTCTTAGACCATGAGATTGTGCAACTCCTGGATACCGTAGGAACGCTTTGGGTGTACCAAATGTCACAACGTAACTGGGTGGCTATAAAGGTGCACTACAGGTATCTCCAAAAGTGTTTGTTGGGTTGGCACGAATCGAGACTGGGATTTGTCACTCCGTGTGACAGAGAGGTATCTCTGGGCCCACTCCGTAGGACACCATCATAATGTGCGCAATGTGATCAAGGAGTTGATCACGAGATGATGCGTTACAGAACGAGTAAAGAGACTTGCCGATAAAGAGATTGAACAAGGTATCAGGATACCGACGATCGAATCTCGGGCAACTGCTATACCGATAGACAAAGGGAATCGTATACGAGATTGATTGAATCCTTGACATCGTGGTTCATCGGATGAGATCATCATGGAACATGTGGGAGCCAACATGGGTATCCAGATCCCACTGTTGGTTATTGGCCGGAGAGTTGTCTCGGTCATGCCTGCATGGTTCCCGAACCCGTAGGGTCTACACACTTAATGTTCGATGACGCTAGGGTTATAGGGAATAGATATACGTGGTTACCGAATATTATTCGGAGTCTCGAATGAGATCCCGGACATCACGAGGAGTTCCGGAATGGTCCGGAGGTAAAGATTCATATATGAGAAGTCCCGTTTTGGTCATCGGAAAAGTTTTGGGCGCTATTGGTAGCGTACTGGGACCACCGGGAGGGTCCCGGTGGTCCACCGGGTGGGGCCACCGGCCCCAGAGAGCTGCGTGGGCCAAGTGTGGGAGGAGAACAGCCCCAAGTGGGCTGGCGCCCCCTCCCCCCACCAGGGCCAAAGGCGAAGAGAGAAGGGAAGGAGGGGAAACCCTAGCCTCAGATGGGCCTAAGGCCCACCTAGTGGTGCGCCCCCCCCCCCTCTCTCCCCCTTGGCCGTCCCCCTAGATGGGATCTAGGGCTGGCCGCCACCCCTAGGGGTGGAAACCTAGGTGGGGGCGCAGCCCCTCCCTTCCCCCTATATATAGTGGGGATTTGGGGATGCCATACAGATGAGAACTTCCCCCCTCTTGGCGCAGCCCTACCCCTCTCCCTCCTCGTCTCTTGTGGTGCTTGGCGAAGCCCTGCTGGAGTGCCACGCTCCTCCACTACCACCACGTCGTCGTGCTGCTGCTGGACAGAGTCTTCCCCAACCTCTCCTTCTCCCCTTGCTGGATCAAGGCGTGGGAGACGTGACCGGGTTGCACGTGTGTTGAACGCGGAGGCGCCGTTATTCGACGCTTAGATCGGAATCAACCGCGATCTGAATCGCTACGAGTACGACTCCTTCATCCGCGTTCTTGCAACGCTTCCGCATCGTGATCTACAAGGGTATGTAGATGCACTCCCCTCTCCCTCGTTTCTAGATTACTCCATAGATTGATCTTGGTGATGCGTAGAATTTTTTTGATTTCTGCTACGATCCCCAACAATGGCATCATGAGTTAGGTCTATGCGTAGTTTCTTGCATGAGTAGAACACAAAGTAGTTGTGGGCGTCGATTTGTCAATTTACTTGCCGCTACTAGTCTTATCTTGATTTGGCGGCATCGTGGGATGAAGCGGCCCGGACCGACCTTACACGTACGCTTACGTGAGACAGGTTCCACCGACTGACATGCACTAGTTGCATAAGGTGGCTAGCGGGTATCTGTCTCTCCCACTTTAGTCGGATCGGATTCGATGAAAAGGGTCCTTATGAAGGGTAAATAGAAATTGGCATATCACGTTGTGGTTTTGGCGTATGTAAGAAATGTTCTTGCTAGAAACCTATAGCAGCCACGTAAAAACTTGCAACAACAATTAGAGGACGTCTAACTTGTTCTTGCATCATATGCCGTGTGATGTGATATGGCCAAAAGGATGTGATGAATGATATATATATGTGATGTATGAGATTGATCATGTTCTTGTAATAGGAATCACGACTTGCATGTCGATGAGTATGACAACCGGCAGGAGCCATAGGAGTTGTCTTATTTTATTGTATGACCTGCGTGTCACTGAAAACACCATGTAATTACTTTACTTTATTGCTAACCGTTAGCCATAGTAGTAGATGTTGGGGAACGTAGCATGGGAAACAAAAATTTTCCTACGCTCACCAAGATCAATCTAGGAGATGCACATCTACGAGAGGAGAGTTGGATCCACATACCCTTGTAGATCGCTAAGCGGAAGCGTTACTAGAACGCGGTTGATGGAGTCGTACTCGCCGCGATTCAGATCGCCGAAGATCCTAGCACCGAACGGACGGTGCCTCCGCGTTCTTCACACGTACAGCCCGGTGACGTCTCCCACGCCTTGATCCAGCAAGGAGAGAGGGAGAGGTTGGGAAACCTCCAACCAACAGCAGCACGACGGCATGGTGGTGGTGGAGGAGCGCGGGACTCCAGCAGGGCTTCGCCAAGCGCTGCGGGAGACGAGGAGGAAGAGGGGTAGGGCTGCACCAAGAGGGAGATGTTCTCGTGTGTCTAGCAGCCCCAAAACCCCTCATATATATAGGGGGAAGGGAGGGCTGCGCCCCCCTTTAGGGTTTCCCTCCCCTAGGGTGCGGCCAGCCCTAGATCCATCTAGGGGGGGCGGCCAAAGGGGGAGAGAGGGGGAGGCGCACCACTATTGGGCCTTAGGGCCCAACTGCATTAGGGTTTGCCCCCCTTCCCCTCTTGGGGCGCCCTGGGACTTGGTGGGGGGGTGCACCAGCCCCCTTGGGGCTGGTCCCCTCCCACACTTAGCCCACGCAGCCACCTGGGGTTGGTGGCCCCACCTGGTGGACCCCCGGGACCCTCCCGGTGGTCCCGGTACATTACCGATATCGCCCGAAACTTTTCCGGTGACCAAAACAGGACTTCCCATATATGAATCTTTACCTCCGGACCATTCCGGAACTCCTCGTGACGTCCGGGATCTCATCCGGGACTCCGAACAACATTCGGTAACCGCGTACATACTTTCCCTATAACCCTAGCGTCATCGAACCTTAAGTGTGTAGACCCTACGGGTTCGGGAACCATGTAGACATGACCGAGACAATTCTCCGGTCAATAACCAACAGCGGGATCTGGATACCCATGTTGGCTCCCACATGTTCCACGATGATCTCATCGGATGAACCACGATGTCAAGGATTCAATCAATCCCGTATACGATTCCCTTTGTCTATCGGTATAGCACTTGCCCGAGATTCGATCGTCGGTATACCGATACCTCGCTCAATCTCGTTACCGGCAAGTCTCTTTACTCGTTCCGTAACACATCATCCCGTGATCAACTCCTTGATCACATATTGTGCACATTATGATGATGTCCTACCGAGTGGGCCCAGAGATACCTCTCCGTCACACGGAGTGACAAATCCCAGTCTCGATTCGTGCCAACTCAACAGACACTTTCGGAGATACTTGTAGTGCACCTTTATAGCCACCCAGTTACGTTGTGACGTTTGGTACACCCAAAGTATTCCTACGGTATCCGGGAGTTGCACAATCTCATGGTCTAAGGAAAAGATACTTGACATATAGAAAAGCTTTAGCATACGAACTACACGATCTGTGCTAGGCTTAGGATTGGGTCTTGTCCATCACATCATTCTCCTAATGATGTGATCCCGTTATCAAACGACAACTCATGTCTATGGCTAGGAAACCGTAGCCATCTTTGATCAACGAGCTAGTCTAGTAGAGGCTCACTAGGGACACGGTGTTGTCTATGTATCCACACATGTATCTTAGTTTCCTATCAATACAATTCTAGCATGGATAATAAACGATTATCATGAACAAGGAAATATAATAATAACCAATTTATTATTGCCTCTAGGGCATATTTCCAACAGTCTCCCACTTGCACTAGAGTCAATAATCTAGTTCACATCGCCATGTGATTAACACTCACAGGTCACATCGCCATGTGACCAACATCCAAAGAGTTCACTAGAGTCAGTAATCTAGTTCACATCAATATGTGATTAACACTCAATGAGTTCTGTGTTTGATCATGTTATGCTTGTGAGAGAGGTTGTAGTCAACGGGTCTGCAACATTCAGATCCCTATGCACTTTGCAAAACTTTATGTCATATCGTAGATGCTGCTACCACGTTCCACTTGGAGCTATTCCAAACTGTTGCTCCATTATACGTATCCGGTATCTCCACTTAGAGTTATCCGGATAGGTGTTAAGCTTGCATCGACGTAACTCTTTACGTCGAACTCTTTATCACCTCCATAACCGAGAAACATTTCCTTATTCCTCTAAGGATAATTTTGACCACTATCTAGTAATCCACTCCTGGATCACCTTTGTACCCTCTTGCCAGACATGTGGCAAGGCACACATCAGGTGCGGTACTTAGCATGGCATATCGTATAGAGCCTATGACAAAACCATAGGGGACGACCTTCGTCCTTCCTCTTTCTTCTGCCGTGGTCAAGTTTTGAGTCTTACTCAACTTCACACCTTACAACTCAGGTAAGAACTCCTTCTTTGACTGATCTCCTTCAAAATCATGTCAAAGGTGTGTGTTCTTTTGAAAGTATCATCAGGCGTCTTGATCTATCTGTATAGGTCTTGATGCCCAATATGTAAGCAGCTTTATCCAGGTCTTCCTTTGAAAAACTCATTTCAAACAACCCTTCATGCTTTCCAGAAATTCTACATCATTTCGGATCAACAATATGTCATTCACATATACTTATCAGAAATGTTGTAGTGCTCCCACTCACTTTATTGCAAATACAAGTTTCCACCAAACTTTGTATACCCAAAAACTTTGATCACTCCATCAAAGTGTATATTCCGACTCCGAGATGCTTGCTCTAGTCCATGGAAGGATCGTTGGAGCTAGCATATCTTTTAGCATCCTTAGGATCGACAAAACCTTTCTGATTGTATCACATACAACCTTTCCTTACGAAAACTGGTAAGGAAACTTGTTTTGTCATCCATCTGCCAGATTTCATAAATGCAGCTAATGCTAACATGATTCCGACGGATTTAAGCATCGCTACGGGTGAGAAAATCTCATCGTAGTCAACTCCTTGAACTTGTGGAAAACTCTTCGCCACAAGTCGAGCTTCATAGACGGTGACATTACCGTCCACGTCCGTCTTAGTCTTAAAGATCCATTTGTCTCAATGGCTTGCCGATCATAGGGCAAGTCCACCAAAGTCCATACTTTGTTTTGATACATGGATCCTATCTCGGATTTATCGGCTTCTAACCATTTGTCGGAATATGGGCCCACCATCGCTTCTCCATAGTTCGTAGGTTCATCGTTGTCCAACAACATGACCTCTAAGACAGGATCACCGTACCACTCAGGAGCAGTACATATCCTTGTCGACCTACGAGGATCGATAGCAACTTGATCTGGAGCTTCATGATCACTATCATTAGTTTCCTCTTCAACTGTCGTAGGTTCCACAGAAACATCTTTCTGTGTTGTACTACTATCCGGTTGAAGTGAGGGTTCGACAACCTCATCAAGTTCTATCTTCCTCCCACTCAATTCTTTCGAGAGAAACTCCTTCTCGAGAAAGGACCCATTCTTAGGGACAAACATTTTTGCCCTTGGATCTGAGATAGGAGGTATACCCAACTGTTACCTTTGGGTATCCTATGAAGATGTATTTGTCCGCTTTGGGTTCGAGCTTTTCCCGGCTGAAGCCATAAGCCTCGCAGCCCCAAACATTGAGAAAACGACAACTTCGGTTTCTTGCCAAACCTTAGTTCATATGGCGTTGTCTCAACGGACTTAGATGGTGCCCTATATAAAGTGAATGCAGCTGTCTCTAATGCATAACCTCAAAAATAATAGCGGTAGATCGGTAAAACACACCATAGATCGCACCATATCTCATAAGGTTTGATTACGATGTCCGGACACACCATTACGCTGTGGTGTTCCAGGGGACTTCAACTGCGAAACAATTCCACAATGTCTTAAGTGATTGCCAAACTCATAATTCAGATAATATCCCCTTGATCAGATCGTAGGAATATGATCTTCTTGTTATGATGATTCTTAATCTTCACTCTGAAATTGTTTGAACCTTTCAAACGTTTCAGACTTTTTGCTTCATTAAGTAAATATACCATATCTACTCAAATCGTCAGTGAAGATGAGAAAATAACGATATCCACCACACGCCTTAATTCTCATTGGATCACATACATCAGCATGTATGATTTCCAACAAGTCACTTGCCCGTTTCATTGTTCCTGAAAACGGGATCCCAGTCATCCTGCCCAAGAGGCATGGCTCGCATGTGTCAAGCGATTCAAAATCAAGTGACTCCAAACATCCATCAGCATGGAGTTTCTTCATGCATTTTATGCCAAAATGACCTAAGCGGCAGTGCCACAAGAAAGTGGTACTATCATTATTAACTCTACATCTTTTGGCATTAATATTATCATCATGTGTATTACTATGATCGAGATTCAACGAACCATTGGGTGCATGACCATAAAGGTATTATTCATGTAAACAGAATAACCATTATTCTCTTAACTCAAATGAATAACCGTATTGCGATGAACATGATCTAATCATTTTCATGCTCAACGTAGACACCTGATAACATTTATCTAGGTTCAACACTAATCTCGAAAATAGAGGAAGTGTGCGATGGTGATCTCATCAACCTTGGAAACACTTCCAACACACATCGTCACCTCGCCCTTAGCTAGTTCTCCGTTCAGTCCGTAGCTTTTGCTTCAAGTCACTAATAATAGTAACTGAACCGGTATCCAATACCCAGGTGCTACAAGGAGTACTACTAAGGTACACATCAATAACACGTATATCAAATATACTTTGTTGAAGTTGCCAGCTTTTCTTATCTACCATGTATTTGGGGTAATTCCGCTACCATGTGACCGTTACCCTTACAATCGAAGCACTTAGTCTCGAGGTTTGGGTGCAACCTTGGGTTCCCTCATTAGAGCGACAACTGGTTTGCCATTCATGAAGTTTCCCTTCTAGCCCTTGCCTCTTTTGAAACCAGTGGTCTTGTTAAACCATCAACACTTGATGCTCCTTCTTGATTTCTACTTTTGCGGTACTAAGAACCGCTAACAGCACCGGGATCATCTCCATCCTTTGCATGTCATAGTTCTTCACGAAGTTCTAGTAGCTTGGTGATAGTGTCTAGAGAATTCTGTCAACCACTATCTCACCTGGAAGATTAACTCCCACTTGGTTCAAGTGATTTCAGCACCCAGACATTCTGTGCACATGCTCACTAGTTGAGCTATTCTCCTCCATCCTTTTGGCAAAGGAACTTGTCTGAGGTCTCATACCTCTTAACATGGGCATGAGCCTGAAATCCCAATTTCAGCTCTTAGAACATCTCATATGTTCCATGGCGTTCAAAACGTCATTGGAATCCCGATTCCAAGCCGTAAAGTATGGTGCACTAAACTATCAAGTAGTCATCAGGACGTCTCTGTCAGGTGTTCACAACATCCACAGACAACGTTGTAGGGGTTTGCACATCGAGCGGTGCATCAAAGACGTAAGCTTTCTGTGCAGCAGTGAGGACACTCCTCGGACTACGGACCCAGTCCGTATCCTTGCTTACAATATCTTTCAACTTAGTCTTTCTCTAGGATCGTATGAAACAGGGAGCTACAACGCAAGCTATTGATCTACAACATAATTTGCAAAGGCAACTTAGACTATTGTTCATGATAAGTGAGTTTAACTAATCAAATTACTTATAACTCCCACTCAAATTGACATCCCTCTGGTCATCCGAGCGTGACATGATCCAAATCCACCAACCCAAGTCCGATCATCACGTGAGATGAGGTGGTGTCAATGGTGAACATCTTCATGTTGATCATATCTACTATATGACTCATGCTTGACCTTTCGGTCTCCCGTGTTCCGAGGCCATGTCTGTACATGCTAGGCTCGTCAAGTCTAACCCGAGTGTTCTGCATGTGCAAAACTGGCTTGCACCCGTTGTATGCGAACGTAGAGTCTATCACACCCGATCATCACGTGGTGCTTCGAAACGACGAACCTTCGCAACGGCGCACACTCGGGGGGAACACAATTTCATCTTGAAATTTTAGTGAGGGATCATCTTATAATGCTACCGCCGTCCTAAGCAAAATAAGATGCATAAAAGGATTAACATCACATGCAAATCATAAGTGACATGATATGGCCATCAACTCGTGCTTTTGATCTCCATCTCCAAAGCACCGGCATGATCTCCATCGTCACCGGCGCCACACCATGATCTCCATCATCATGATCTCCATCATCGTGTCGCCATCGGGGTTGTCGCGCGCCCACCATGCTCTTACTACTATTGCTACCGTTTAGCGATAAAGTAAAACATTACAAAGCGCTTAATGATTGACACGCAGGTCATACAAAAATTAAAGACAACCCTATGGCTCCTGCCGGTTGCCGTATGCATCGACATGCAAGTCGATATTAACTATTACAACATGATCATCTCATACATCAAATATATCTCATCATGTCATTGGCCATATTATATCACATACATACCCTGCAAAAACAAGTTAGACGTCCTCTAATTTGTTGTTGCATGTTTTACGTGGCTGCTATGGGTATCTAGCAAGAACGCTTCTTACCTACGCAAAGCCACAATGGTGATATTCAAGTTGCTATTTAACCTTCTACAAGGACCGCCTTGTTCTATTCCGATTCAACTAAGATAGGAGAGACAGACACCCGCCAGCCATCTTATGCAACAAAAGTCACATGTCTGTCGATGGAACCGGTCTCATGTACGTGGACATGTAAAGTTGGTCCGGGCCGCTTCATCCCATAATACCGCTGAATCAAGAAAGACTAAGGAGGGCAGCAATTTAAACATCAACGCCCACAAACCCTTTTGTGTTCTACTCGAGAAAGCATCTACGCAAGAACCTAGCTCATGATGCCACTGTTGGGGAACGTAGCATGGGAAACAAAAATTTTCCTACGCTCACCAAGATCAATCTAGGAGATGCACATCTACGAGAGGAGAGTTGGATCCACATACCCTTGTAGATCGCTAAGCGGAAGCGTTACTAGAACGCGGTTGATGGAGTCGTACTCGCCGCGATTCAGATTGCCGAAGATCCTAGCACCGAACGGACGGTGCCTCCGCGTTCTTCACACGTACAGCCCGGTGACGTCTCCCACGCCTTGATCCAGCAAGGAGAGAGGGAGAGGTTGGGAAACCTCCAACCAACAGCAGCACGACGGCATGGTGGTGGTGGAGGAGCGCGGGACTCTAGCAGGGCTTCGCCAAGCGCTGCGGGAGACGAGGAGGAAGAGGGGTAGGGCTGCACCAAGAGGGAGATGTTCTCGTGTGTCTAGCAGCCCCAAAACCCCTCATATATATAGGGGGAAGGGAGGGCTGCGCCCCCCTTTAGGGTTTCCCTCCCCTAGGGTGCGGCCAGCCCTAGATCCATCTAGGGGGGGCGGCCAAAGGGGGAGAGAGGGGGAGGCGCACCACTATTGGGCCTTAGGGCCCAACTGCATTAGGGTTTGCCCCCCTTCCCCTCTTGGGGCGCCCTGGGACTTGGTGGGGGGGCGCACCAGCCCCCTTGGGGCTGGTCCCCTCCCACACTTAGCCCACGCAGCCACCTGGGGTTGGTGGCCCCACCTGGTGGACCCCCGGGACCCTCCCGATGGTCCCGGTACATTACCGATATCGCCCGAAACTTTTCCGGTGACCAAAACAGGACTTCCCATATATGAATCTTTACCTCCGGACCATTCCGGAACTCCTCGTGACGTCCGGGATCTCATCCGGGACTCCGAACAACATTCGGTAACCGCGTACATACTTTCCCTATAACCCTAGCGTCATCGAACCTTAAGTGTGTAGACCCTACGGGTTCGGGAACCATGTAGACATGACCGAGACAATTCTCCGGTCAATAACCAACAGCGGGATCTGGATACCCATGTTGGCTCCCACATGTTCCACGATGATCTCATCGGATGAACCACGATGTCAAGGATTCAATCAATCCCGTATACGATTCCCTTTGTCTATCGGTATAGCACTTGCCCGAGATTCGATCGTCGGTATGCCGATACCTCGCTCAATCTCGTTACCGGCAAGTCTCTTTACTCGTTCCGTAACACATCATCCCGTGATCAACTCCTTGATCACATATTGTGCACATTATGATGATGTCCTACCGAGTGGGCCCAGAGATACCTCTCCGTCACACGGAGTGACAAATCCCAGTCTCGATTCGTGCCAACTCAACAGACACTTTCGGAGATACTTGTAGTGCACCTTTATAGCCACCCAGTTACGTTGTGACGTTTGGTACACCCAAAGCATTCCTACGGTATCCGTGAGTTGCACAATCTCATGGTCTAAGGAAAAGATACTTGACATATAGAAAAGCTTTAGCATACGAACTACACGATCTGTGCTAGGCTCAGGATTGGGTCTTGTCCATCACATCATTCTCCTAATGATGTGATCCCGTTATCAACGACATCCAATGTCCATGGTCAGGAAACCGTAACCACCTATTGATCAACGAGCTAGTCATCTAGAGGCTTACTAGGGACATGGTGTTTGTCTATGTATCCACACATGTATCTGAGTTTCCTATCAATACAATTCTAGCATGGATAATAAACGATTATCGTGAACAAGGAAATATAATAATAACCAATTTATTATTGCCTCTAGGGCATATTTCCAACAGTAGAAGTAATGTTTGGCGAGACGACTTCATGAAGACACGGTGATGGAGATCATGGTGTCATGCCGGTGACGATGATGATCATGGAGCCCCGAAGATGAAGATCAAAAGGAGCAAAATGATATTGGCCATATCATGTCACTATTTGATTGCATGTGATGTTTATCATGTTTTACATCTTATTTGCTTAGAATGATGGTAGTAAATAAGATGATCTCTCACTAAAATTTGAAGAATTGTGTTCCCCCTAACTGTGCACCGTTGCTAAGGTTCGTTGTTCCGAAGCACCACGTGATGATTGGGTGTGATAGGCTCTAACGTTCGCATACAACGGGTGTAAGCCAGATTTAAACACGCAATACACTTAGGGTTCACTTGACGAGCCTAGCATGTACAGACATGGCCTCGGAACACGGAAGACCGAAAGGTCGAACATGAGTCGTATAGAAGATACGATCAACATAAAGATGTTCACCGTTGATGACTAGTCCGTCTCACATGATGATCGGACACGGCCTAGTCGATTCGGATCATGTATCACTTAGATGAGTAGAGAGATGTCTATCTGAGTGGGAGTTCATTAGATGAACTTAGTTGCCATGAACAATAGTCTAAGTTGTCTTCACAAATTATGTTGTAGACCAATAGCTGCGTTGTAGCTCCCTGTTTGATACGATCCTAGAGAAAGACTAAGTTGAAAGATATTGTAAGGAATGATGTGGACTGGGTCCGTAGTCCGAGGAGTGTCCTCACTGCTACACATAAGGCTTACGTCTTTGATGCACCGCTCGATGTGAAAACCCCTACAACGTTGTCTGTGGATGTTGTGAACACCTGACAGACACATCCTGATGACTACTTGATAGTTTAGTGCACCATACTTTACGGCTTAGAATCGGGATTCCAATGACGTTTTGAACACCATAAGACATATGAGATGTTCTAAGAGCTGAAATTAGGATTTCAGGCTCATGCCCGTGTTGAGAGGTATGAGACCTCTGACAAGTTCTTTTGCCAACAAGATGGAGGAGAATAGCTCAACTAGTGAGCATGTGCTCAGAATGTCTGGGTGCTAAAATCACTTGAATCAAGTGGGAGTTAATCTTCCAGATGAGATAGTGGTTGACGGAATTCTCTAGACACTATCACCAAGCTACTAGAACTTTGTGATGAACTATGACATGCAAAGGATGGAGATAATCCCGGAGCTATTAGCGGTGCTTAAGACCGCAAAAGTAGAAATCAAGAAGGAGCATCAAGTGTTGATGGTTTAATAAGACCACTGGTTTCAAAAGGGGCAAGGGCTAGAAGGGAAACTTCATGAATGGCAAACCTGTTGTCGCTCTAATGAAGGAACCCAAGGTTGAACCAAAACCTCGAGACTAAGTCCTTCTATTGTAAGGGGAACAGTCACATGGTAGCGGAACTACCCCAAATACATGGTAGATAAGAAAGCTGGCAACTTCAACAAAGTATGTGTTATTGATGTGTACCTTACTAGTACTCCTTGTAGTACCTAGGTATTGGATACATGTTCAGTTGCTATTATTAGTGACTTGAAGCAAAAGCTACGGACTGAACGGAGACTAGCTAAGGGCGAGGTGACGATGTGTGTTGGAAGTGTTTCCAAGGTTGATAAGATCACCATCGCACGCTCCCTCTACCTTCGGGATTAGTGTTGAACCTAGATAAATGTTATCAGGTGTCTACGTCGAGCATGAATATGATTAGATCATGTTCATTGCAATACGGTTATTCATTTAAGTTAGAGAATAATGGTTATTCTGTTTACATGAATAATACCTTTATGGTCATGCACCCAATGGTTTATTTAATCTCGATCATAGTAATACACATGATAATAATATTTACGCCAAAAGATGTAGAGTTAATAATGACAGTACCACTTTCTTGTGGCACTGCCGCTTAGGTCATTTTGGCATAAAATGCATGAAGAAACTCCATGCTGATGGATATTTGGAGTCACTTGATTTTGAATCGCTTGACACATGCGAGCCATGCCTCATGGGCAGGATGACTAAGATCCCGTTTTCAGGTACAATGAAACGGGCAAGTGACTTGTTGGAAATCATACATGCTGATGTGTGTGATCTAATGAGAATTAAGGCGTGTGGTGGATATCGTTATTTTCTCATCTTCACTGACGATTTGAGTAGATATGGGTATATTTACTTAATGAAGCAAAAGTCTGAAACGTTTGATAAGTTCAAGCAATTTCAGAGTGAAGTTAAGAATCATCATAACAAGAAGATCATGTTCCTACGATCTGATGAAGGGGAGATTTTTTGAGTTCTGAGTTTGGCAATCACTTAAGACATTGTGGAATTGTTTCGCAGTTGAAGCCACCTGGAACACCACAGCGTAATGGTGTGTCCGAACGTCGTTATCGAACCTTATGAGATATGGTGCGATCTATGATGTCTCTTACCGATCTACCGCTATTATTTTGAGGTTATACATTAGAGACAGCTGCATTCACTTTAGATAGGGCACCATCTAAGTCCGTTGAGACGACGCCGTGTGAACTATGGTTTGGCAAGAAACCAAAGTTGTCGTTTCTTAATGTTTGGGGCTGCGATGCTTATGGCTTCAGCCGGAAAAAGCTCGAACCCAAAGCGGACAAATACATCTTCATAGGATACCCAAAGGTAACAGTTGGGTATACCTTCTATCTCAGATCCAAGGGCAAAAATGTTTGTCGCTAAGAATGGGTCCTTTCTCGAGAAGGAGTTTCTATCGAAAGAATTGAGTGGGAGGAAGATAGAACTTGATGAGGTTGTCGAACCCTCACTTCAGCCGGAGAGTAGTGCAACACAGAAAGATGTTTCTATGGAACCTACGACTGTTGAAGAGGAAACTAATGATAGTGATCATGAAGCTTCGGATCAAGTTGCTATCGAACCTCGTAGGTCGATAAGGATATGTACTACTCCTGAGTAGTACGGTGATCCTGTCTTAGATGTCATGTTGTTGGACAACAATGAACCTACGAACTATGGAGAAGCGATGGTGGGCCCGTATTCCGACAAATGGTTAGAAGCCGAGAAATCCGAGATAGGATCCATGTATCAAAACAAAGTATGGACTTTGGTGGACTTGCCCGATGATCGGCAAGTCATTGAGATAAATGGATCTTTAAGAAGAAGACGGACGTGGACGGTAATGTCACCGTCTATGAAGCTCGACTTGTGGCGAAGAGTTTTTCACAAGTTCAAGGAGTTGACTACCATGAGATTTTCTCACCCGTAGCGATGCTTAAGTCCGTCGGAATCATGTTAGCATTAGCTGCATTTATGAAATCTGGCAGATGGATGTCAAAACAAGTTTCCTTACCAGTTTTCGTAAGGAAAGGTTGTATGTGATACAATCAGAAAGGTTTTGTCGATCCTAAGGATGCTAAAAGGTATGCTAGCTCCAGCGATCCTTCCATGGACTAGAGCAAGCATCTCGAAGTCGGAATATACGCTTTGATGGAGTGATCAAAGTTTTTGGGTTTATACAAAGTTTGTTAGAAACTTGTATTTACAATAAAGTGAGTGGGAGCACTACAACATTTCTGATAAGTATATGTGAATGACATATTGTTGATCCGAAATGATGTAGAATTTCTGGAAAGCATAAAGGGTTGTTTGAAAGGATTTTTTCAAAGGAAGACCAGGATAAAGCTGCTTACATATTGGGCATCAAGATCTATAGAGATAGATCAAGACGCCTGATGATACTTTCAAAAGAACACACACCTTTGACATGATTTGAAGGAGTTCAAAATAGACCAGTGAAAGGAGTTCTTACCTGAGTTGTAAGGTGTGAAGTTGAGTAAGACTCAAAGCTTGACCACGACAGAAGAAAGAGGAAGGACGAAGGTCGTCCCCTATGCTTTTGTCATAGGCTCTATACGGTATGCCATGCTGAGTATCGCACCTGATGTGTGCTTTGCCACATCTCTGGCAAGAGGGTACAAAGGTGATCCAGGAGTGGATCACTAGATAGCGGTCAAAATTATCCTTAGAGGAATAAGGAAATGTTTCTCGGTTATGGAGATGATAAAGATTTCGATGTAAAGAGTTACGTCGATGCAAGTTTAACACCTATCCGGATAGCTCTGAGTAGAGATACCGGATACGTATAATGGAGCAACAATTTGGAATAGCTCCAAGTGGAACGTGGTAGCAGCATCTACGATATGACATAAAGTTTTGCGAAGTACACATGGATCTGAATGTTGCAGACCCATTGACTACAACCTCTCTCACAAGCATAACATGATCAAACCCCGAACTCATTGAGTGTTAATCACATAGTGATGTGAACTGGATTATTGACTCTATTAAACTCTTTGGATGTTAGTCACATGGCGATGTGACCTGTGAGTGTTAATCACATGGCGATGTGAACTGGATTATTGACTCTAGTGCAAGTGGGAGACTATTGGAAATATGCCCTAGAGGCAATAATAAATTGGTTATTATTATATTTCCTTGTTCATGATAATTGTTTATTATCCATGCTAGAATTGTTTTGATATGAAACTCAGATACATGTGTGGATACATAGACAAACACCATGTCCCTAGTAAGCCTCTAGTTGACTAGCTCGTTGATCGACAGATGGTCACGGTTTCCTGACCATGGACATTGGATGTCATTGATAACGGGATCACATCATTAGGAGAATGATGTGATGGACAAGACCCAATCCTAAGCCTAGCACAAGATCGTGTAGTTCGTATGCTAAAGCTTTTCTAAATGTCAAGTATCTTTTTCTTAGACCATGAGATTGTGCAACTCCTGGATACCGTAGGAATGCTTTGGGTGTACCAAACGTCACAACATAACTGGGTGGCTATAAAGGTGCACTACAGGTATCTCCAAAAGTGTCTATTGGGTTGGCACGAATCGAGACTGGGATTTGTCACTCCGTGTGACGGAGAGGTATCTCTGGGCCCACTCCATAGGACATCATCATAATGTGCAGAATGTGATCAAGGAGTTGATCACGGGATGATGTGTTACGGAACGAGTAAAGAGACTTGCCGATAACGAGATTGAACAAGGTATCGGGATACCGACGATCGAATCTCGGGCAAGTGCTATACCGATAGACAAAGGGAATCGTATACGGGATTGATTGAATCCTTGACATCGTGGTTCATCCGATGAGATCATTGTGGAACATGTGGGAGCCAACACGGGTATCCAGATCCCGCTGTTGGTTATTGACCGAAGAGTTGTCTCGGTCATGCCTGCATGGTTCCCGAACCCGTAGGGTCTAGACACTTAAGGTTCGATGACGCTAGGGTTATATGGAATAGATATGCGTGGTTACCGAATGTTGTTCGGAATCTTGGATGAGATCCCGTACGTCACGAGGAGTTCCGGAATGGTCCGGAGGTAAAGATTCATATATGGGAAGTCCCGTTTTGGTCACCGGAAAAGTTTCGGGCGCTATTGGTAGCGTACCGGGACCACCGAGAGGGTCCCGAGGGTCCACCGGGTGGGGCCACCAGCCCCAGAGGGCTGCGTGGGCCAAGTGTGGGAGGGGACCAGCCCCAGGTGGGCTGGTGCGCCCCCCACCAGGGCCCAAGGCGAAGAGAGAAGGGAAGGAGGGGAAACCCTAGGCTCAGATGGGCCTAAGGCCCACCTAGTGGTGCGCCCCCCTCTCTCCCCCTTGGCCGCCCCCTAGATGGGATCTAGGGCTGGCCGCCACCCCTAGGGGTAGAAACCTAGGTGGGGCGCAGCTCCTCCCTTCCCCCTATATATAGTGGGGGTTTGGGGCTGCCATACAGATGAGAACTTCTCCCTCTTGGCGCAGCCCTACCCCTCTCCCTCCTCGTCTCTTGCGGTGCTTGGCGAAGCCCTGCTGGAGTGCCACGCTCCTCCACCACCACCACGCCGTCATGCTGCTGCTGGACGGAGTCTTCCCCAACCTCTCCTTCTCCCCTTGCTGGATCAAGGGTGGGAGACGTCACCGGCCTGCACGTGTGTTGAACGCGGAGGCGCCGTTGTTCGGCGCTTAGATCGGAATCAACCGCGATCTGAATCGCTACGAGTATGACTCCTTCATTCGCGTTCTTGCAATGCTTCTGCATCGCGATCTACAAGGGTATGTAGATGCACTCCCCTCTCCCTCGTTGCTAGATTACTCCATAGATTGATCTTGGTGATGCGTAGAATTTTTTTGATTTCTGCTACGATCCCCAACAGAAAATACACTAAAAAGCGTGGTGGAAGATGTGTATCCCGAAAAATGAAGGAGGCATGTGATTCCGAGATCTGTACTATTTCAATAGAGCCATGCTAGCTAAGAAATGTTGGCGGTTATTATCTGATCCGGATTCGTTATGTGCTCAAGTCTTACGAGCAAAGTATTACCCAGATGGGGACTTGATGAATACTACTTTGAAAAAAGGTGCATCTTATACGTGGCAAAGTATCATGGCAGGTATGAAAACCTTCAAGGAAGGGGCGATCTGGCGAGTTGGGGATGGTGCATCAATTGACATTTGGAAGGATCAGTGGATTCCCACAAGCCATGATCGGAAGGTAATGACCCCAAGGGGGCATTGTTTGTTACAAAAAGTACAAGAACTAATTGATCCAATATCTGGAAGTTGGGATGAACAATTATTAAGGGATTTTTTTGGCCAGTGGATGCTCAAAGAATATTGCAGATACCAATATCATCTCATGCCCAGTCTGATTTTATTTCATGACATTTTTCAAAGTCGGGATGTTTTACGGTCCGTTCTGCTTATCACATCACTTGGAAATCTGAGTACAGAACACGGGCTCGGATGAATGTTGGAGCAGGAAGAGTGGATCCGCATCCGGTTTGGAAGGTCCTTTGGGGCAGGACAGTGCCCCCTAAGTTAAATGTGTTTAACTGGAGAGTGCTATATGGGATTGTACCACGCTATTGTACGCTGTCAGATCGGCATCTATCTACTCCGGTGATTTGTCCAGTATGCGGCAATGAGCATGAGGATTTGCGCCATATGATGTTCGCGTGCGAAAGATCCAAGGCCGTGTGGAAGGAGCTGGGGCTAGAAACATCGATTGCGAATGGAGCAGCCCATGAGCGGTCAGGTTCGGTAATCCTGGAGAAACTTCTCTGCTCTGAGCTACTAGGAGAGGCAAAACTACCAATTGATAATGGCGTGGAAACAATTATGGTGACTGGATGGTATTTATGGTGGGATCGCCGGTCACCAGGAGAATGTTGGTAGCCCGGTTCGTTCAGCTATGAGCATTCGTGGTATCGTGGCAAACTCACTGGCTGCCAAGGCAAAGGAACCTACGAAACAGATTAGATGGGTGAGACCAGCTAAAGGGGTGATTAAACTCAATGTTGACGCGAGCTATCATGTGGATGAGGGCGCGGGAGCAACTGGAGCTGTCTTACGAGATAGCTCAGGAGCGTTTATTGCTGCTTCTTGTTCCTTTCGACGGTATGTCATGGATGTTCCCTCTATGGAAGCGTTAGCACTTTTGGAAGGACTGCGATTGGCAGAGCATTTGGGTATTTATGCACTGGTTGTGGAGTCCGACTCATAGGAGATAGTACAAGCTATGAAGGATCCTTCGGAGTACCGTGCTTCGGCTGCGGTGTTGACGGATGATTGCCGACAGGTATTGAGTTCCTTCGGCAGGGCGATGATTGTTCACTGTGCTAGGGAGAGTAATGGGGTAGCGCATTGGCTAGCCAGGACTAGTTATAGAAGGAAGTTAAATGAGGTCTGGCAAAAGCATCCCCCTGATTTCTTAATTCCCTCCCTTGTAACTGATATGATTATTATGTAATAAAGGTCGCCGAAGTTCAAAAAAAAAAGGTTTGCCCGGCTCCGGTGATGGAGGAGCGATGACAGCGGCACGTCTTCGGCTCGCTTCAGTGTTTGTAGTCGTCGCTAGGTGGTCTACGGCACTGGATGTAATTTTTATTATTTCTAGTGTTCGTTGTACTAGCATGATTGAAGATGAATATATTGAAAGTTTTTCAAAAAAGAAAAAGAATACGCAGCTAAAAGGACAGTTGAATTATAGTACAGGTAAGGCTCATAGCCTCATACTGTATCTGTGTCGAAGGATTTACCTTTTGAGGTACAGGTAAGGCTCATATTTCTGTCTGCCTGAAAAGAACGCAATATGAAGTCCAGAAAGTTTCTGTCTGTCAGACTTTACGGTCGGAAACTCCTTTTCTTCGACAACACGGTGGGAAAGTCCTTCACGGCCGACTCGGCGTCACGCCGTTTGGGCCTGGCCGAGCCCATGAGCCCAAAATCTAACGGGACCGCCGAAATAAGAAGGGAGCAGGCCGGCAGTAGGAGACGACGAGAGGCGCCGCATAAAACATTTTTTCCTGTTTCCCCAAGCACCCTCGCCGTTTCCCCGAAACCCGAACCAAACCCCTTCCGCAAGCTCCCCACCCTCCCTCCCGGCGATGGCATCGGCGACGACGGCGGCGGCGGAGTGGGAGGCCGCGGCGCGGAAGACGCTGGTGGCGCGGAAGCCCGGCTTCGGGCTCCCCACCGCCTGCCCGACCTGCCTCCCCGTCCTCCTCTACCTCCGCATGTCCCAGGTCCCCTTCGACATCCACGTCGAATACCGCTTCCCCGACGCCGGTGAGCCCCCGCCCCCGCCTCCCCCGCGCTCCTGTTTCCTCGTGTGGACCGTGTGAGCTAGGATCCCTCTGATCCAAGCATCCCCCCGCCTGAGTGTCGTCGCTTAGGATTGGGTCTGAATTGTTGACTGTGCTAGGTTCTGTGGTTGGGTAGCGTGAGAGGATTTCTTTGCTTGGCGAGGCGTATGTGCTTCGAATCCTTTGCGCTTGAGCTGTTGCGTCCCCTGTAGGTCCTCAGGTCTGCAGAGATCAGGCACGCTGATCCGTGGGATGCCTGCTCGCCTCTGCATGTCTGGTACTGGGTCCGGATCCAACTTTTAGTTTTCATTCAAGGACTTATTCAGTTTGATTAGACAAGTGTGAATGTCGTATACATGAAATTAAGCAAGAAGTGGGTTTCTAAACACGACGAAGAAGCAAAAGTCTGAACCAAATCAAGCAATAGTTGCATAGATAGGTCTGTTTCTGATGAACTAGTATCTAATCCTACCAAGGACCTTACTCAGCCAATAATGTAGTTAGCGGATAACTGAATGTGCTAAGCAGTGCAGTTTCATAGACTGCTACCTAGCCTGGCTCCGGGCTCTAGTTTTGTAGCTTCAAGCCGAAACTTATTAGCTGTACCAAATGTTAGATTGCTCCAGTTATGTGTTTGTGCAACCTTTTTGATTTCTGTACTACATCTTCTCAAAATCCATGCATTGGAGGGACATTTTCTCGTTTCATATGGATTTGGATGCATTCAACTCTTCTGAAAGATCTACTGAGCATGTTATTGTTGACATCGGTACTGTATATATGGGTATATACTTGGATGAATGGCGCAGCTAAGGTTATTCATGCAAATGACTCACAATTGCAATGTTATTTATTTGCTACTGATAAAAAGAAGATGAAATACATCATCTGGAACACAGCAAGACAATATTTGCCCTAATCATGAATACATCCTAGAAACTTCATGTGCATATTACCTTACCAACTAGGTTAGAGGTGATGACAAAGCGTGGCACCTTGTCGGTCGGTGGGTGGCAGTGTGGCGGTGATTGTGATTGAATAATGATAGGTTGGAAGTGAATCAGCAGCATACAGGGTTGGATGGCCACCTTTAGCTCCATTTGTGTTGCCTCACAGCTTTCCCTGTCCTTTCCAGCAATGTTGGTACCAAAGCCGTGGCTGAGCGGGGTGCGATCCACACCCACCAGGGACAGTCCCTGTGCTAGGCAAGATGTACGTAGGTGGCAGACAACTTGATAGAGGGGAGTCTAGAACCTATCCTTCCCATACTGTGGGGATGGATGGAACTGAAAGAGAGTCAGCAGAAGGACAGATCAGGGAGAGAGCTAGGATATACTTTGGGTGCAGTAAACAGGGGAGTTCTACTATAGCAGCTAATGAGGGGGGAAGAAACTTACCACGGGCCAGGGCCTGTCATCATCAGTACAAAAAAGGGATAAAATATAGACAAAGGAAAGAAAAAATGTCATACCACTATGCTCTTTCTAATACAGTACTATAAACTAGAGACTTGTTTTCCTTCAATTTGCTAAGCATATATACTGCTCTCCTGTCCTTACATCTTAGTCTTTATTCAACAGATCACATACCATATGTTGAATTTGGCGAGTGTGTCGCATTCAACAATGAGAATGGAGGTATAATTGAGTATCTCAGGGAGGAGAAAATTGTTGACTTGACCTCAAAACACCCAAGCGTTTCTTACTCTGATGTACTATCCACAAAGGCCATGATTTCGACCTGGCTTGCTGATGCTCTGCAATACGAACTTTGGGTGGCAAATGATGGGGCTCATGGGAGCATTGCACGAGACATCTACTTTTCTGATCTTCCCTGGCCTATTGGAAAGGTGCTCCACTGGAAGAAAATTAGAGATGTGAAGCGACTAATTGATATAACAAAGCTTAATGCTGCAGAAAAAGAAGAGGAGGTTACTACTTCTGTGCTCATGACTTCTTCATTCCTTATTTTTGGTCACGGACTAGTTGCTTATGGCATACTTGTAATTTCTTGTTTTGAACAGATATACCGGAAGGCTACTGCTGCTTACGATGCTTTATCTACGAAATTAGGGGATCAATCCTTTCTTTTTGACGATAGGTATACTATTGTTTTTCTTATGTTCTGTTTATATGCAATGTATTTAATTGTATTAGGTTCATATTCTGACACATAAGAGTTATATAGGAATTGAAATAGTCTTTTATTTTCTTTTGTAAAGAAAATGGATTACATTGAAAGAGTAAAGCTATCCGAATTCGAATAGTACTCCCTCTGTAAACTAATATAAGAGCGTTTAGATAACTAAAGTAGTGATCTAAACGCTCTTATATTACTTTACGGAGGGTGTAGTTGAGAAAAGGATCGCAATAAATGCAAAGATGAAGCTTGGATACGATCGGGTCTGCCCCCCATCTGGGAGGCATGTACTTCATCCCGATCAGAAGGAGAGGCTTACCATGAGGAGGGGGG
>LR738712.1:693917911-693939629 GCA_902687465.1 Secale cereale | reverse complement strand
GGGGGGGGGGGTGTCCAGAAAGAATGAAATGCATAGCGGGCCATCCTTTTTTTGTGGCATGCTCTCTGATTTATGGAAGTTGAATCCCTGCTGCCTCGTTGAAAGATGTCCCGAACACTAGACGATTGAGCATTTTAATTCTTTGTGGCTCTTCATATGTTTATCTTAAATTGAAGTAACATTTGCAGGACACTAACCAATCTATACTTTGAATTCTGCAGCCCTACAGATGCTGATGCTCTTTTGCTTGGACATGTTCTTTTTGTCCTTAATGCATTACCTGTGAGTTGCCCTCAGCCTTGACTGCTCCGCTTTGCTTCTACCCAAATGAAGTACAGTATACATGAACATTCAGTTACAGAATCTAAAACATGAATGCACATTGATATTCAATAATAATCTGCACGTAACCCTGGAACCATGAGTCATGGAGTGCCCTTCTCAAATGCATCATATGTTAATAATAGGGTTCTTTGTATGCTAGTTTTTTTTTCTCGTTAACTAGCTGTAATACACAGTCTCCAACCCATGACTTGAGTTGTGTTTTGACTAACTTACTGGCATGTTCTGCTTCTTAGGCTACATCTATGCTGCGAAGCTATTTGCAGAACTATGACAACTTGGTAAAGTATGCCGAGGATATCAAGGTCCAATTGGTGGAAGTTGGCTCATCATCAGCAGGATCAGTATCATCTGATCTGCCATCATCTTCCACGCCCAGGAAAACAGCATCTTCTGGACAAAGTAAGTTAATGTATTTCTCTGTTATAGTACTTCAAATCATAAAGTGTAACTCTACCAGTTCTCATAATTGTTGATTGCTTAATATTGCAAACATGTGCTCCTAGTTATTTTTCTATCATGGATATAAGTATCATTTTTGCTAGTTTCACATTCAGAGATTCTGTTAACAGCGATTGCTTGTTAAATACTCCCTCCGTTCCCAAATATAAGTCTTTCTAGAGATTTCATCAAGTGACTACATACGGAGCAAAATAAGTGAATCTACATTCTAAAATATGTCTACATACATCCGTATGTGTATTCCATTTGAAATGTCTAAAAAGACTTACATTTAGGAACGGAGGGAGTACTTCATTTGATAAGCTTCCATTGCTATGTAGTGATACCAAAGGAGAGTGTCATGCACTTGCATGTGTACTCATTTAGGGTGGGAGTTTAAAATGAGTATTTTACGGTTATACTGTGAGAGCTCCACCAGCGATAATTATGCATAAATTCTAGAGTATTTGTGGCACGTCATGTGCAATGAATACTTTTAGGTATACTTTCTTTTGGAGACTTTGGCCTAACAAAGTTCACCTGAAACGGAGGTAAATGAGATGGTGATATGGAGACAAATCCAACCAAAACAATATTCTTTTGTGCCTCGGCACCTCTATATCTCTCTTGCATTCCTCATTTTTGAAGCATTTACCTTCTTTGAGTTCTTATGAACCTAATCTTTTCTAGGCTACAAGCCGAAACCCAAAGCTAAGAAGGAGCGGACAGAGGAGGAGAAGAAAGCTAGGCGAAGAACAAAATACTTCCTCGCGGCCCAACTCATCTCGGTTCTCGCCTTCCTGTCCATCATGGGTGGGGTCGATAGTTCCGAGCTAGACGACGACTACGATATGGAATACGAAGATTGAAACCCTCCCTTTCTTACACTAGAAGAAGATTCTTTCTGAAGGTCTAATTCGCCACAGCACTGGTTGTGGTGCTTTGGGAATTTGTTTCCCTTTGCTGGTCAGGGGGCGTATTGTAGCTAGGAGGGAAATACACTGAGTTGGTTAGCGGCCAGCCGTTCCATGATTGCCGATGTGAAGCGTCCATTGCTTCCAAGTTTTGTATGGCTTCATGGAAAGCTACTTGAGCGTCTTTGGAAGTCGTTTTTTTGGATTTGCCCCCTGTTTCTCACTAAATAATGAGCTTTTGTTGGAAGTGAACTCAATTTTCTTTTCTTTTTAAATATATATAATTGTTGCTGGTAAGAAAAAAAATTTGTTTTTGCCGCTCCCTCTAGGTTTCCTATCCAGTAACGGTGACATGATGTTTCCCTCCGTGTTGAGAGGAGGCAACCCGGGTGAGGCATTAGGGATCAGATCAGAAGAACTACCTTGATCAGCATCTAAATAAGGCTGGAGCTGGGATTATATGTCAACATTTTTAGTGCCACATCAGATTTTCTTTGGCAAAACCGCGAGCAATTACCTAACCCTCCGTACAAAGTTGAGACTTATTTTGGGACGAAGTATTTCTGAAATTATTTTACTTCATATATGATGATCTGGCAAAATTGTCTTCGATGGTTATCCTGGATAGACACTTTCTTAGCAGTGAATGCCAACCGAAGTCCGATCAATAAGGGCCTCCAACCAAAGTGTTGAAATTCAAGCTATTTTATGGTGGCCTCTGCATTCGATCTGTTCTGTTTCTCGGCCCAACCCTGAACTGAAACAACCATTAGAATGCAGGCCGATGGCCTTCGTGCCCCGTTGTTTAATAAAAATGCTAACCAGCAAACGTTCGCTGGGAGGGGTGATAAATCGAACGTCTGCTGAATTCGCTGGATAAGACGATCCTTTTATATCACGGTTATTAAAGCAACAATGACTAACTTAATTTTTAATGTTAAAAGCACTCTTATGTTATGGGACGGAGGGGGTACTACATAAACAGATGATGCGGCGAACGCATCCGGCTGCATCCTACTACATTAGAAGCTTCCGGTAAAGAATCCACCGAAACAGAGGAGAGGGGCAAGGGGTCACAACAAGAGGAACATCCTTAATGAGCGCAACTTATGGCATGAAGCAAGCAGCAAAGAATGGACAACACGTATTTAGCATGGAGACGGAGGGTGGCCGCTCATGCGTTCCAACTGCTCCTTGTTCCTCGATCGATCACCACCGCATTGCATCGCGGGAGGCGGCAAGCCAAGCCACCATCCATGCACGCCCGGCCGCACCGTATGCGCAAATTTCACGACGGATTTGTGACCGCCAAACCCTGCATTTTTTTTTCGTTTTTATTTTTTACGATGAACTACGTACCAAACCCTGCTTGAATCTCACGCTTGTAGCTGTAGCCTTGTAGGACTTTGATTGAGCCACAGCTGAAAAATTAGAGGGATAATAAAGAGTTAAGGGCTAAGCATAGTTTCACCTGGATTAGTATCACCCAAGAGCTTTCATTAACTTGTGTGCACAAACTGTCCATTCTTCATAACATGTGCAACCATCTTTAACTTTTAAGAACAGTCCATTCTCCTTTCTTTCTTGAAACTACTCCTTTCATCCCATAATATAACAACATTTTTTACACTACATGCAGTATAAAAAACGCTCTTATATTATGAGACGGAAGGAGTACATAACTGACTATCATGTTTTCAGCTGGATCTGTGTCACCAAAAGTTTTTCTTTTCATTTTAAAAAGTTCTTTTACTAGGCCATGTTTTTTTTTTGCTGGCACTACTAGACTATGTTTCAGTTAACTCGTGTGCACAAACTGTAGCGCATATTCTTCTTTGAACTGCAGTTGATGCTAATTATGTCTGTGTGATGTTAACTTTTCATGGATGCTCTTGCACGTTCAATTAATGAAACTAAACCAGTGTTAATTCATAGCGGAGACTATGAGACTTGCAGGATCGTGTACGTGCGGATGTGTGGCAGCAGGCTATGCTTATTATGCTTTGTATCTCTTTGATGTTACATTACGAGTTAATTAAACTGTCATTTTTTGAGGAAGAAAAATGTCATAGAGTCCACGCCAAAGTTGAATGTGTTAGGCGATTCTTTTAATCTTTATTTCTTATCCCTACACATGTTTCAACTCGGAGACACTCGAAATCATAACACCGGTTTAGACATAAACATTCTTAGCTGTTTTTCTTCCAAGGACAAACATTCGATAAGTATTGAAGATCCTTGTGAAATTTTGGTTGAATTGTACGGAATGGCTTGTTTCGGGTCATGATAACCGAAAGGAAGTCAAATGACATAGAACATCTTGGTCCATGATCCGCATAAACAACTTTTGATCGCCCAGTTGGTCTAGGCTTTTGAATCTAACTTTTTGGATGATTATTTAAACTCTTTAATAAAGAAAGATGTATGTCTCGCCTGCAGAGGCACAATGTTGAACCTCCATTTCGATCAAAAGAAAGAAAGGTACTTAAAGACATCCAAAAAGGTTGCAACAAAACAGACCCCTCATAATGGTTTTGCTTGTCAAGATCACCATATATAGAACGCCTCGAGTCCTGATTATGATGTGAGGTAGATTGATCTTTGTCAGCAGATGCCGGACATGTTGTTCCACTGGCAGGCCCCGTCGAGGACCCAGTCTTGCTCCGATGAGATGACAGGGAGATGATCCACGATGAGGTTGACGTTGCGGTCATCGCCGCCATGCGGTGAGATCGAGCCGCCGGAGTGGTTGGGCACATCGGTCGGTGGTGCGGGCTCCGTCGTAGGGAAGGCCTTCGGTATAATCATGTCGAACAGTGTGCCGATGTCATCATCATCTTTGAGTAGTCCACCCTCCGATTGGTTGCCACCTGGATGTTGTTGAACTAGTTAGCAAAACAAGCCATGATCTATCTAGCTAACATTAATGTACTCAATTTCCTAAAAAAGAAAACGCAATGTAATCTTCCCTAATGGATTATATATTCCGTGCTAGTTGGAAGCTGAGGTGTTCAAATTAATCAATACCGATTTGATTCTGTTCTGCACTACCAAAGCTAGCAAGATCGATCATGAGCATGTCTAGTAAATCTCCTAAAAGTAGTGCTAGCTAGATATGATCACGTCTACATTGATTGATTGGTTATGTTAATTTCTGAATTAGTTATATAGAAAGAGTAACATGACGTGTTGCTACGGGAGCTAATGAGCAATGATAAAACAGCAAAACAGGAGCATGAATCTGCATCGGATTGGATTAGGTATGTAGTAAAGCAGTACATTTGGAGAGGGAAAAAGGGAAAGGGAAATAATAAAGGTAATAAAGTGCTTGCAAAATATATAAAGCAAACGTAATCATCCAACAAAGATTAAAAGCGGTCACTGTCTTGAAAGGACTAACTAAAGATATATATCCTATGTACTATCAAAAGTAGTACCTGCAGCCTGCACTTGTGTACTAACCTTAAAACTATCAATCAAAACAAAAAGGTTATTTCAGATTTTGCCCAACTCCTAATAGTATTACCTCCGTTTCAAATTACTCGTCGTGGTTTTAGTTCAAATTTGGAACGGAGGGAGTAATACACATGATGCATAGCTAGGGTGTAAATCCTTTGACCTTAATAACATAAATAATTTTCCTAGTGAAAACAAACTAAACTGTAAAGTTCTAGAATAATCTAGCAGGTTTTGTTTTGCTTTTCAAGAAGTAGGTAGAATTTGGCAAGAAAATAAATATAGTGTTTTTTTTAGGATAAACAAATAGAGAATTTAGAAGCCCGAACAAAAAGGTGTTCGTCTGCTAATCTACGCTTCACATCATAATCATGACCATGTTTTTTGTTCTCTTCTCCAACAAAGCAACAAAATAAAAAAAAGGTTCGGATGCTTCTGAGGAATGGAAAATGTGAGAAATGTTTCACGCGCGACAGCACCACTCACCACTGGCGCCGTTCTGCTCGGCGTGGCCGCTCACGTGCTTCGGCGGCTCGATCTTGATGGCATCATGCAGCTCCTGCAGCATCGCCTCGAGGTTCTGCTGATCCTCGCCAAGGCCGCCGCCGTTGCTGTCCGTGGCCGCGGCTGCGGCTGGTGACTCCGGGCGCAATTGGCTTGAAGGGAGCTCCACTTTGGCTCCCGGAGACGGAGAGAGAGGAGTGAACCGAGTCCGGTCGCCGCCGGGCAGGCGGTGGCCCAACGACAGCTCCGGCGTCGTCGGCGACACGGGCGATGAATGCGGAAACTGGAAGTAGCGCGCGTTGCGTGCGAACGACGGCTTCACCCACGGGGAAGACGGCGCGGAGAAGGGCGTCTGGGAGAGGAAGTGCACGGGCCGGTTGGCCATGGCGAGCTGACCGGCGAGGTCGAGCGGCGGCGGGCGGGCGCTGGTGTACCCTGCAGCATCGGTGGCGTCCAGGACATTGCTTCCCGCTAATTGCTGCGGGGGCGAGAAGTCGCCGTACCGGCAGCGCTTGGTGATCGCGAGCTGGAGCTGCACCTCCGGCGGGTACATGGGCAGACCGGCGCGCTGCCTCCGCTTGGCCCTCGTGTTCCAGTAGTTCTTGATCTCGTTGTCCGTCCTTCCGGGGAGCTATGAACGTACGAGCACAAGTATCAAGAGTCAAATTCGACAAATCTGCCATTAATGGAGAGTTGGAGACTGAAAGGAGTAGGATGGAGGAATGCTGATGTGCTTACATGGGTGGCCATGCGGGCCCACTTGTTGCCGAGCTGGGCGTGGAGCTGCGCGACGAGGAGCTCCTCGTCCGGCGAGAAGGCGCCCTTCTTGAGGTTTGGGCGGAGGTGGTTGGTCCAGCGCAGCCGGCAGCTCTTGCCGCAGCGCAGGAGCCCGGTGATGCGCTGCACGGCGTTCCAGTTGCCCTCGCCGTGCTGCCGCACGTGGTTCACCAGCATGGCGTCTTCGGCCGTCGTCCACGGCCCCTTCTTCAGCACCACCGGCGTGGCCTCCTCCTCCTCCTCCGCCTCTTCCGCCTGTGCCATCTCCTCATCAAGATTGTCTGCCGCCGCCGCCGCCATCTCCTCCTCCAGTGATGTCGCGTCCATAGGCGGCGGCAGGGAAGGACGGAGGAGGTAGAAAGATACGGTTGTTTGTTTGGGGAAGGTGGCAGGGAGAGGGAGTGGGGAGGAAGGGGCTGCGGGAGGGTAGATTTAAGCCAAAGTTTGCTGGAAATGGAGGGGCATGGGTTTTTGGTTTGTGTGGTTTGCAAGTGGTTTTTATACATGTCAAAAGAACGGTGACACCGTAATGGCCATCTATGCTCACCGTATTTCTGTTTGGGGTTCCCTTTTTAAGGATGGATTTTCCGCCGAATCCAGCTGGACGTTCACGAGTTATCTTGATCATCTGTTACGCATCCGACAACAGATATAATATTTAGGCATTTACGACTTAAGATTTTCATCGTTTAAGCAAAGTCATAGTTATCTTGATCATCTGTTACGCATCCGACAACAAATATAATATTTAGGCATTTACGACTTAAGATTTGAGCACTTAAGCAATCGAGCCAAATAGTTATCTTGATCGTCTGTTACGCATCCGACAACAAATATACTATTCAGTCATTTACGACTTAAGATTTGAGCACTTCACAATCGAGCCAAATAGTTATCTTGATCATCTGTTAAGCATCCGACAATAAATATAATATTTAGGCATTTACCACCGAATATTTGAGCACTTAAGTGATCAAAGCCATCCTATAAAGTTATCTTGATCATCTGCTATATATGCATCCGACAAGAAATATAAAATTTAGGTATTTACGACTTAAGATTTGAGCATTTCAGCAATCAAGCCACACTATTAATACATTCGATCTAGCAAACCGATAAAATAGTTTTAAAAACCGGACCGGTGGCCTACCGGTGAGGCTATCAATTCCAGTTTTCACCGATTCAACCATCCCGTTTTTTCTTCTACCATCACGTTTACCATGGAAGCCATGCGAGTGATATCTTGTAGCCAAGGAATGATGAGGCCACCATAAGATATGGATCGAATACATAGATCGCAATAACTTCCTTCGAGTGGACATTAGGTTATGAGGCTAACAATTTCCACACCAGGAATTGAATATAATACAAGAAACATAAGCAATTGTTTTTGGTGGAAGACCCTTATTAATCAAACTTCGGCTAACACTACTACAGAAATGTCTATTGGATAACCCATCAAAGACGATTTTGCCAAATATGAATCACATTTAAGCCAAAGTTTCCTAAAAATGGAGAGGCAATGGTTTTAGGTTTGTGTGGTTTGCATGTTGTTTTGAAAGGTGAATGAACGGTGACACTGTAATGCCTATCTATGCTCACAATATTTCTATAGGAGATATGCCCTAGAGGAAGTAATAATAGTCATTTTGTATCTCCAAGTTTGTAAATGATGTTTATGATCCATTCTATAACTGCAATGATTCTCGAGCCTACAATAACCACGAGGCTTGGAGGGAAACTCATTTGCACGTGCGGTATATTAAACAGTAAAAGGTATTCCTAATCATGCATTTAAGACTGGCTCAAGTGTTGCATGATGGTCCTTGTCGTGGTTTTTTCACGGCAGATGTCCTAGCATAAGGACTTAGTCGTGGAGCCATCGCTACGGGTTAGCTTAAAGAGGTTAAAGCGGACAAAAGACGCAAGGGATTTTATACTAGTTCGGCCCCGTCGATGAAGGTAAAAACCTACGTCTAGTTGTTATGGTATTGCTAGGGTTTCGATGACCAGGGAGCGAATCCGCTTTGCCTGTGTCTCGAGTTGTGTTTTTCGTTGTCCTTGAACCGCCGCCGGGTCGTCCCTTTATATACACAGGGTGACGCCCGGCCCGGCTTACAGAATCCCGAGGCCGGCTCGTAAACGTGCCCGGCTCGGTCTCTATCTTTCCTACCTTACAATACAAGTCACACACACCGTATGGTGGTTTACATCCACGGGCCCTAACACCTTTTGGGCCCTGGGCTTCTTAGCTTTCTATAGTAAAACGCCATAATCTATATCTTGCTGGGCTTCAGTAGAAGTAATTCTTCATAGGCATAAACCGGCCCCTCTTGGGCGGTTTATACTTAGTAGTTACATCCCTGACATTAGGCCCCAGATTGATTTGAACTTGTTTATGTCAATCTTCAACACTCCGGGAAAAACTTGTCTTCGTGCCTTCAAATGATCTTGTAAACCGCCATGACGTCATCTTATGGGATCGTGTTAAGCCGCCATGACGTCACCTGTTTAAAAAACCTGCATATCCTTTTAACCTTTATTTATTAATCCTCCGAAGACCGAGGCGACAGCTCCGTCCTATATCCATTTTTCGGGCTCCTTGATTCCCGCGCCTGCCGTTTATCCTTTCAGCTTATAAATAGGGCGAGGGGTCCCTTTCTCTTTCTTCCCCTTGCCTCTTCGTGCTTCCTTCTTCCTCGCGCCTCGTCAGTGCCTAAGCGCCGCCGCCGCCGTCAACCTTCACCTCTGCTTCAACCCAGCCGCTGCATCAATCTGTTCGGACCAGAGCTTCGCTGGCGCGCCTCTGCATCCGATAGCTCCGGTAAGTCCTTTCTTCACTTCTTCTATAGATCTCATTAGGGTTTCTTCCACGGGTTCATCAAAGCTATTGCACTATTCTTCCCTGTTCTTCATTACGGCTTCAATGGCTAGTGTAGATCTGATACTTTTGTCCGCGGCTATAGTGACAATCCTTCTTTCTGCTCATTAACGCATTTATCCTTTTAAAGTAATCCCCCATCTAGGTCTGTTGAACTGTTGCGGTTCTTGTTCAGTTTAAGTCTGAATATACCTGAATTTATCAACACGCTGTAGATCCGTAATTCTGCTGTTGATCTATGAAACTTGTTTTTCCATTACTTTAGATCTGTATCCTTCATATCTTCATCGGCATTTTACCTTTGAAGAAAATCATAATCCGGAAGGTAGCATTAGGCCCCGCTTAAGCCGCCGTTACCATCGTCTTTGTAATATTTTCATTGTCTAGCTCCGGTTTACTATTGCGTACACCTCAATACCTGCCAATCATGATCCATAAAACGGCTTTTATTTTTAATTTCAGATTTTTCCTTTGAAATGGCAAAGCAAGCAAAGCAATTTTATTCCTGCAACTGGGTTCCATCCCGGGGTACTGAAGAGGAACTAAACGGTTGGGTTGAGGTTGGCGCTTTAGCCAAAAAGGATGTCATCCATTGGAGAGTCCCTGGTCCGGAAAACCCTCCTGAACCCAAAGATGGAGAGGTAATCGTATTTGTTGATCACTTAGCCCGAGGGTTTAGTCCTCCCAGATCAAAATTCTTCCGCGACGTACTGACTAGCTTCCAACTCCACCCTCAGGATATTGGACCAGATTATGTGTCCAATATTTGCAATTTCCAAGTCTTCCGTGAGGCTTACTTGCAAGAGGAGCCCACAGTGGAGCTGTTTAGAGATTTCTTCCACCTGAACCGCCGTATGGAATTTACGGATGGACCTAACACCGAACTTGGCGGAATGTCCATTAAAAAAAAGGAAAGATGTCAGTTTTCCTCAGGCCAAGCATCATAGTCATCCTAAAGATTGGAACCAGACTTGGTTTTATTGTCGATATACATCTCCAGCTGACGAGAATCCTCTGTCGGGTTATCGTCCTCATCGGCTTACAAATAATCATCCATTCCCCCAATGGCTAAGTGCCCAGGAGCAATCTCAATATGCACCACAGCTTTCAAAGCTTCGTGCCTTTACTTCAAACGGTTTAACAGGCATCGACTTTGTTCACTGTTGGATTTCTTGGAGCATTTTATCTCTAAGCCGGCGTCCCGGTTTGATGTGTGAGTATACAGGGGATCCCAAAGACCCTCAACGTCATACTGAGGTTGTACTGACAGAAATTGAAATCAACGAATCTGTCAAGAAGATATTGGATGAACCGGTGGATGTCTGCAACAAAACTGGGTTGGCCCCCTTCTGCGAATCCAATAAACCGCCAACGGTAAGTCTCCTTATTCTTTTTGATTTATTTCAATCTGTTTAAGTATCCTTTCTAAAACTCCTCAACTTCTGATAGGGTAATGATCCGTTCTGGAAGACGAAACCCCAGGATAAACCGGCAAAGGCAGCTCGTCTTAAGACCAAGACCATCAAGAAGACTGTTAAGAAGAAAACCACTGAAGCATCTGAGTTAAACCTTGATGATGATGAACTGGCCTCAGAGGTAGCACTTGACTCCCTTGGCTCCCTTTTCTTGCACCTTATTGATAATGATTATATTCAGGAAAACGCTGAAGGCAGCCAAGCTGATGGTGTTGAGGTAATTACCCTTTCCTCCGGTTCAGACCCTCTGCCAACATAAAAAATCCGTCAAGCAAACCGGAAAGTAAGATTTTCCCACCCTTTAGCTTACTTGGACCCAAACTTTAGTTTGAAGAAACAACAACATGAAGCTCGCCGCACAACTCGGCACAGCGGTCAAGTAATTACGTCCACCGGTTTACCACATACTCCAGTCCGGAAGCGTCGATCAGAGGTCTTGTATATTCCAGATGCTCTTTATCCCAAAGCGGGTTATTTCCGCCAGCCTCTTAATCCGTCTGATTCAAATTATCAGGACACCCCTCGTTCGTCATCTGGCGAGTCGACAGCCACACAGCTTCCTCCTCTCAAAACCGTTCATGGGTGAGTTTTATTTTCTTGTTTAGCCTTACATTTTAATCCACTGACTAACTTTTACCTTTATCTTTATCAGTAGGCCAAAACCTAGTAAGTAGGCTCAATTGAGTAAACCGGCAGATGATGATATAAACCCTGAACCGGAAAAGACTCCAGAGCCGGCAGAAGAAAATGTTGATGCCTTGCGTGACGATCCACCTCCACCGGATCATGAAATTTTAACTGAACAAGAAGCTGTGCCAACAGATCTTGATGATAATCAAAATAGCCCAGTCCCGGCCAGTAACAATCCGGCAAGCCCCGCTAGAGCTGCTGCTGCTACGACAGATGATGTTACAATTACCGGTTTTGGCCACACCACTCCTGGTGAACCCATCACTTTGTCAAAGCATAACGCCAAGGAAGAAATTTCTGGTATGGACAAAGGGAAATGGAATGCCGATTTGTCAAGCTATGCTCATCTCAGCGCCCAGGACCTTCACTCGGGCTATCTGAACCGGTTGTATACAAGCCGTGATTATGAAGCCGGTTTGGTGAACCTTATGAAGGAACGATATGAGGTAACTGCTGCTTAATTTCTGCAATATTATTTCTTCCTTAGTGCAATAACTTGTCTCAACTCCACTGTAGCCCCCAAGGGCCGATTTATCTCTTCAGGATGAACCGGGACTTCAGAACACTGAATTTATACCTTTCGCCTATGTAGTCCCCAAGGGCCGGTTTATCTCTTCAGGATGAACCGGGATTTTAATCTATAACTTTCCTTTGAACAATTCTGCATTAGCCCCCAAGTGCCAAGTGCATAACTTGTTATGTGCTTGGGACTTCGTAAAAAATGTTTGATAACTGCAAATATGCATTAGCCCCCAAGTGCCAAGTGTGTAACTTGTTATGTGCTTGACTTTCAATATGACTTACCAATTTATGATGTGTAGATTTCTCTATAGGCTGATCTGAGCCAGAAGAAATCTCAGGCCGCTGATCTTCAAGAAAATCTTAAATTCCAGCAAACAGCAACCTCCAAAGCGAAGGATGAGCTGATCAGCGCTTTAGCAAGCATGGAAAAGTTGAAAAAGGACTTCCAAAAGGAACATGCGGATTGGGAGACAGAGAGATCCGCTTTGGAGAAAAGGGCTGTTGACGCAGAGGCCGCCCTTAAACCGGTATTAGAAGAGCTATCTGGCTTAAAGCGTCAAGTAAACGCTATGACCACTGCTGTCTTTGGTAAGCACCCTTATTACAACTCTGAATATATCATCCCCATAAATTGCCGGCTTAACAATGGTTCCATTGATGCAGGAAAACGCACTGCCCATCTAGGCTCTGACGACATGCAGAAGAAACTGAAGGCTGCCTATACACTTATAGAGCAACTTTATACCGACGCGCAACGAATCATTTGTACTGCTGCTCACAACAAACCGCCCCCAACTTTGATCAAAGAAACTTTGGAGAAGCTATCAATGCTGCCTGCCCGGTTCGAAGAGCTGAAGAGATCGGCTGCAAGGGCAGGTGCTTTAACTGCACTAACCCAGGCGAAGGCATGGGTACCCGACCTTGATCTAGCTGACGTTGTTAATGGCTATCCAAGCTTGAAAGAGGACAGATCAGAATTTACCAATGACGATCTTCGAACTTTAACGAAGGAAATGCGGCCCTTGGCGAGCAAGTTAGCCGAAGAAGCTGATCTGTCCCACTACCAGGCGGTTTATGATGCTGACAACAAGCGGGTTAATGCGTCGACTCACGATGTGGAGGATCTCATCCCGCCCGCCCGTAAGCACACTTACGCCCCTGATGTTGAACCGTTCGAACTTATAAGCGATGAAGCTGTTTTCCAGGCCCTAACTGGGATCAATTGGGCAACCACTGACTTTCAGCTGCTGGGTGGCTACGAGGAGGAGGAAACAACGCAGGGTGATCCGCAGCCGTCTGGCCGGGCCGGCGAGGAGTCATGAACCGGGGCTGGTTTAACCTTCAATATCTCGTGATCCTTGATGAGCAACTGCTATTCTTTTGGGCTGCAAAACGCCTTGTAATAGGCTAGCTGAAAACACTTGGTCTGTTATGCCATCGTGCATATTTCCTGTGCATAATATTGCTTAATCTGTCGGTTTTATAATATTTCTGCTTATTCTTCTGAACAGCTTTACTCAATCTGTTTCTGCATAAGACAAATTTAAAGTGTCCTGGCGGTTTACCGCCGGACGGGTCATAATGCCCAAATACATGATGTAGGTTTATAACCCAAGCAGTATTTTGAAATAAATATGAAAATATATATCATACCTGTGATATTAAATCGCATCGTTGGTTTTACCAACTTTTGTAGTAAAGGTGATCATCCCAAATTGTGAGTATCGATGACTCCTGCAATATTTCGCCGGTTTATGATAAAACCATACCGGGTTGTGATAAACATCGGATTAGCTGCAGATGATACTAACGATTTGTAATCAACCAGACCGGGTTTAATAAACACCGGTTTATTTTAATGGTGGTGACTTATAATCAACCACTAGGCCGAATCGACATATATCGGATGAGTACTAAAAATCTCATTAAAGGATTAAAAACTTGACAAATAAAAGCATATGAAAACGTGTAGTCGAGGCTTTTTACGGGCTGCCATGCCCCAAATTCGAGGCTTTTCATGGGCTGCCAGGCCGCTGAGTTAAACCATTTTACAAAGCCTGTTAAGATGGACCTCACATTAACCAATCGTCGTTTTAACGTTGACAAGTTCAGGGTCTGTATAAGATTGACTTGTCAATCGTTCGACGGGTCATACCAGGTTTACCTGGAAAGAGTGACTTACTTGATGCAGGGAGGTTAACCCGTGGTTTTAGGTGTATACACCAAGCTTCCAATCCGTGGCTTGATAGCCTATTACAAGGGCCTTAAAAGCACTTTGTCGCTGTGCGACAAGAGCCCCCAAGTAACATTGTGAGCTGTGCTCAATGGGTGCCTATGTTTGAGTTATGCTACACATCAAACTCTCTTTTTCCCCTTATCATCATGTTGGCTTGATAGCCGGATTACCAAAGTAACCAGAGCTGTGCTATTATGACAATATTGGCTTGATAGCCGGTCTAAGAGTGCCATGGGAACTCCGTTTTGTACACAGAAGCCCCCATGTGATAAACTCTTTATGGAAAAAGCAGCAGAGGCCCCGCTTTAACAGGGATGCCGGTTTATTATATTGATCATAATATATACATGTTGAATATATGCACATAAAGGGAGCGTATGGCTCAGGTGTAGTAAGGCCGAAGATGAGCAATGTTCCACGGCCGTTGGGTCTCCTCCTCCGCGGAGCGTGAGTCCTTGTGTTCTCGAACGTCGATGAGGTAGTATGACCAAGGTTTTAAATAGCGGGCGCTATGAACGCTATTGCGGCCGCTATTGCGGTAGCGTGTCCTAACCGCTACAAGTCAAACGCTGCGCTAGGAAATAGCGTGTTTGGCATGATGCGGCCGCTATAGCGGATGTCAGAGCGCAATAGCGTACATTTAGGTAGCGTTGGTTGCGGTCATAGCGGACTTGTACCTGGTATAAATTTGAGACGCGGACCGAACCGGCCAGCCCTAACCCTAAATCAACGCACTCCTCTCATTCCTCTTCTTTTTGGCTGGCGGCTGGCGGCTACCCAGCGGCAGCACAACTGACGCCGGAGGCCGGACGGAGCGGCCGGCCGGGCGGCTGATGGTTCAAGTTCTCAACCCCCATAGCCCATGCTCCCTTCCCGTTCGTTGAGGCGGCAACCGGCAGGGCGACCACTTCCTGCTCGCTCTCCTCCCTGGGTCGACGACGGGGCATCTCCGACGACGGCGACGGGCCAACAGAGGGAGTCCCCTTCCTGCTCGACGCGGATCCACGGTAGGACGACGCAGACCAGCGACGAGGCAGTCCCCTTCCTGCTCGAGCTCGACGCCGTACTGCTCCCCTGCTTGTGGTCACTTTTCAATCCGTCTGCTCTGCTCCTTACGTCCGGCTACTCTGCTCTGCTCCAATCGGGCAGCTCTCACCACGGTTCACCACTTCAAAGAGTCAAGGTATTGGCTTTTCTCAGCTTTTCATATACACAAATCGATGCATAGTTTAGTACGTAGATGAAATTGGGGGGAGCAGTGAGCTTATAGCATATAAGTATAGATTAGTATGCCAGTACATAATCACAGTTTTTTGCCTGTACATAGGACACTGCTCACTGCCAGAACAAGTACTGAAGCACCACAGTCCACATGCACAAAGTTTAGTCTGTTACATTTTTCTTTATAAATTCAGTTTATAGTGATACACTTGCACATGTTTGTAATTTAATAAATCAACTATATGCACTGGTAATTCAGTCAAATTAATATCTTATGTTTGTTTCTTTTCCTGCAGTTGTAGGCTACTAGCACAATGTCTTCAGCCGGATCAGGGGCTTCGTCTGTAGCCGCAACCACAGCTGGAAGAACAAGAAAAGATGCAGCCTGGGAGCATGCTTTACCGATTACTGATGAGTTTAGGACCAAGAACAGAGTTGGGTGCAAATATTGCTTGAACTTTTATAATGGTGGCATTACAAGATTTAAGAAGCACTTGGCTGGACTGAGAAAGGACTGTGTACCTTGCACGCAGGTTCCTGATCATGTTAGAGAGCAAATGAGTGCATTGATAGCTGAGAATGATAAAAAGAAGGATAAATCATTAAACAAAATGTTGGCGCTGCGAGAGGAGGTCAGAGGGATGTATGATCAGTGTGGGAATGAGGATGAAGATTGCGCAATTGTTGAGTTTTCTCCTGCAGCAAGTGGAAGCTCTCAACTTCCTAAGAAGCCTCTGATCAAGGGTCCAATGGACAGGTATCGTGCACGGCCAGGAACAGGGAAACAAACAACGGTGAATGCTCATTACAAGATCAAAGAAGCAAAGACAACTTATGATTATATCTGCGAGTTCTTCATTGAGGGTGCCCTTGCACATAATCTTGCTAGTCTTAAATCATTTGCTCGAATGGTGGAAGCAATTCGACAGTTTGGTCCAGGATTGAAGTCACCAACACCTTATCAGCTTGCCAATCCTTTGTTGAAGATACAAGTTAGCAAGGTGGATGAAATGTTGAAGGTCCAAAAGGAGGCATGGGTTGCTACTGGATGCTCTATAATGACTGATGCTTGGACAGATCGTCGTGGAAGGAGCTTAATGAATTTAGTTGCCCATTCTTCTAGAGGTGTGTGTTTCCTCCGTGCCATTGAAGCTTCAATGGAGGTTCATGATGCCAAGTTCATATTCAGCTTGGTCATGTCTTGCATTTCTGAAATTGGTGCTGAAAAGATTGTTCAAGTAGTCACGGACAATGCAAGTAACAATATTGCAGCAGCCAAGTTACTTAAGCAGAAGCATCCTCAAATATTCTGGACCTCATGTGCGGCCCACACAATCAACCTAATGCTCCAAGACATTGGAAATATACCCATAGTCAGCTCAACAATTACCAATGGTAAGACCATCACAAATTTCTTTTATGCACACACTAGATTGTTGGCTATTCTTCGCAAGTATGCCAAAGGTGATTTAGTCAGAGCTGGTGCTACTCGATTTGCAAGTCACTACTTGAACTTGAAGAGTTTGTATGGAAAGAGGAAGCAGCTGAAGCTAATGTTTGCATCAAATGATTGGGCTGGCAGTAGTTATGCTAAGAAGCCATTGGGCAAACGTGTGTACAAGCTTGTAATGGACAATAAGTTTTGGGCCAAGATAAACCTGCTAGTGAATTATTTTGAGCCACTTGCCAATGTGCTTAGGCGGGTTGATGGAGACACTCCAGCCATGGGGTTCTTATATGGTGATCTTCTCCAAGCAAAGCGGGAAATAGCAGTCCGGCTCAATCATGTTGAGAAAAAATATGGTCCTATTTGGGAGATCATAGATAGAAGGTGGGATAACAAGATGAAAATAGCGCTGCACAAAGCTGGTTATTTTTTGAACCCTTTCTTCTACTATGATAGACAGAGTGAAATGGCTGAAGTAGATTTCATGGAAGCAGTCATAGAGTGTGCATCTGTTATGTACAAAAATAACACGGAGGTGCAAGACAATATTGTCTCCCAGCTTAGTTATTACACTGAAGCCATAGATTCATTTGGAACTGACATGGCCATTAGACAACGCAAAGTAGCAACTATCACTCCTGGTAAGAATGCTAGAACTTGTGTGAGTCTTTCTTGAATGTTGCAACCTGGTAGTGATGTACTTATTTATTTGTTTGACTTGCTTGTTTGCAGCAAGATGGTGGACTGTGCATGGAACTTCTGCAAAGGACTTGAAGAAGATGGCCATTAGAATCTTGAGCTTAACTTGTAGTTCTTCGGCATGTGAAAGAAATTGGTCTGCATTTGAGAGGGTAATAACATCCCCAATTAAGCTATTCCTTTCTTACCATTTTTTGTTTGCATCATGTGAATTACTAAATGGCATGTACCATTGTATTTGTGTTTTAGGTACATTCAAAGAAGAGGACCAGACTAGGCCAGAAGAAGTTGAATGATCTTGTGTATGTGATGTTCAACAAGAGGCTGGACTCGAAGTACTCCGAGAGGGAAAGAGACCCACTGCTTGCAAAATATATTGAAGATGAGCCACCAAATGAGTGGATGCTGGATGAAGAGCTACTACAAGATGATGAGCCATCTGAAGATTGTGACGACCCCGGCCCGACCGTGCACTATTCATACACGCAAATGCACACGATCAAGCCTAAGGACTCACGTGAAGGAATCACAGCACAACTCTAAAACATAAATAAATACATACAAGTCATATATTACAAGCCAGGGGCCTCGAGGGCTCGAATACATAACAAGTGTAATACACATAGTCAGCGGAAGCATTAGGTATCTGGGTACAGATACAACACAGAAGAAGATAGGCCTGTTACACAGGCGGGGCAAAAGAAAAGCTACGATCGAAAAGGCGCAGGCCTCCTGCCTGGGACCTCCGATCCTACTCCTGGTCGTCGTCCGCCGGCTCCTCGTAGAAGTACTCGCCGGCCGGGTAGTAGTAGTAGCCAGCCTCGGGCTGGTAGTAGTAGTCGTCAACGGGGGCTGCGGGCACCATGGCTCCGTCGTCTGATTTATCATGCGGGTAGGACAAAAGAGGAAGCAAAGCAACCGTGAGTACTCATCCAAAGTACTCAGCAAGACTTACATCAGATCTATACTAGCAATGCATTATTTTCAAAGGAGGCTTTATGTGGGTGGACTAGACTGCAGAAAGCCAGAGTAGAGAGGGGAAAAGCCTAGTCCTGACGAAGACTAGCATCTTCAGGGTCTTGCAGCAATTAGAAGGGGGTAGAATAGCTCATCATAATAATGTATAGTGTTTGCAGCAATATCAACCTCATATCTCAAGTCACCAGTTCTAGTTGTACCGAAGTGGATACAACTCCGAGTGTCCGTTACCGTAGGACAGGCTATCGATAGATTGTTTCTTCCCTGCAGGGGTGCACCAAGTTACCCACCACGCTCGCTTAACTCCGGCCGGACACACCATCAGGTCGTGCCCGCCCTCGGCTAAACAATACGACGCAACCCGACCGGATACCGCCAGAGAGGATCGAGCACGCCGGACTAATCCTATGCTCCCCAGGGGTCTGAGCCATCGCCCCGGGCGCTCCGCACGTTGCGAGGCCGTTCGGTAGCAGACCTAGCAACCCCTTATACAAGCACGCAGTTGCATCCTAAGTCCAATCCGAATGGGCCGCTCAATCGCTGACGTCGTGACGACTCCGGCTGATGTATACGACGCAGAGCACCCACTCACACCCACGTGGTGGTTAGTGCTATCGGACCCGGAGGCCCCTCGGATCAAATATCCAAATCGCTTAGTGTATTGGGAGCGCGCGGTAACGAGCAGAGCCTACGATACTGTTGGCCCCGTCGTCCCGTCTCGAGGACTTGTGACAAGGACTGGGAAAGACCGGCCACGCCTCGTAGTTATCTCGCGGGTACCCTCACTGGTCACCCGACTCCACAGCTCACGCCTCAAAGGCACTCGCGGGTACCCCTCTGGGTCAACCCGCCTCCATCCAACATGTGTAGTAGTAACTTCAAAGTGTCTTCAGACGCACGATACCTCTGGCCGCACGCCTTTGTTCCTGGCGACGTCCGGCCTCGGGGATCGATACGTCTTTAAACACGGTACGGTAAACCAGGGCATCCGTGTGGTTTTCATGCCGATGAGGAATCCGAGGAATCACCCTCGTTGGACTCCTAAACGACAAGTCCCGTTAAGGTGATACCGGATGAATCACCCTCGGCGGTAATCACCATAGCGGATGCACGACAAAAGCTAAGTCGGAAGTGGGAAGAGGAATCACCCTCGGTAACCCACAACGAGCTAGCTATACTACAAGGACAACATCGGAAGTGAGTTCGGAGGTATCACCCTCGTCACCTGATGTTAACTCTGCGGAGTCGAGCATATTAGGGGGGGTGTGCGGTGATGTGAAGAAGGTCAGGGGAAGGGGCTCGATCGCTTGATCGAGGCAAGGGTACTATGCGAGGCAACTACGAGAGTGTGGGTCCATAGCAGTGCTACCCAACCTACACTAAGCAGTTTATGAATAAAGACAGGTATCAACAGTTTAGCAAAAACAGGCTATGCAACAGTAATAGGAGCAGTAGCAGTAGCAGCAATTCTAATGCAAGGATAAGAGAGAATAGACATAGGCGATATCGGAATGATCAAAGGGGGGGTTGCTTGCCTGGTTGCTCGGCAAATGAAAGGAACAACGGCGGTGAAGTAGTCGATCACCAGGGCACCGTTAGCGGTCTCGGGGTCTACCGGGAAGAAAGGGGGGAGGAAACAATATAAATACACGGTAACAAAAGTAATCACAAGGCATGACGATCTAACGCAGTGCTACCGATAACGAAGAAGGGGGAACCCATCCGGGAAAGTATTCCCGGTTCCGGACCTGTGTCGGACAGATTACCGGAGGGGGAACGGTTGCAGGTTAGTGGTGTCAGAGTCAAGTGGCAACTGGGGTGCAGTGCAGGGTTGCCTAAAAATATGTCTAAGTCATGTTAGTTATCTTTAGGATTTAACTGGAATTATTAACCGGTGTATGTGCACTATTCATCTACCGGAAACAGGCTAAAAGTTGCGGGTTCACCTCCGTAGAGGGTCCCGACACGGAAACGGATAGCACGGTTAGAATCGTCTCGTCGTTCTGAGCAACTTTCATATAGAAAGTTTTTCGATCCGAGCTACGGTTTAAAAGTTATGAATTTTTGAAGTTTATTTGAATTTCTGGATTTATTCTAAATAACAGAAAAGACTTATGACGTCAGCATGTAGTCATCACTGCGTCAGCAGTCAACAGAGCAGTTGACTGGGTCAAACTGACTAGTGGGCCCCAATGGTCAGTGACTGAGCTAAATAAACAGAGTTTAAACTAACTAATCAGTCTAATTAGCTAGTGGGCCCAGTTAGTCAGTGACTAGATACCTAATTAATTTAATTAACAAATTAATTAACAGTTCGAATTAATTAAAAAAAAACGTTTTTAAACGCGGGGCCCACCTATCAGGCCACTGGGCTGCCCAGTCAGCGGTTGACTGGGTCAACCCAGTCAACAGGGGCCCCCAGGGCCCACGGTCAGCGACTCAGGGGGGGGGGTGGAGCCCACCTAGCCACGTCGGCCGGCCACCGGAGGGAGCTCTGGCGAGGCCAAACGCGGCGGCGCATCACCGGAGAGCTTCGGAAATCGCCGTCCGGCGGCCGTTTCGAGCGCGGGAGGCACCGATCGAACGGCCATTGAGTGCCGCATCCATCTACACCGGTGCGCGAGCGCGGGGATGGCCGGAACGTCGCCGGCGTTGAGTGGAGGCGGCGGTGGCATTCGGGCATGATTGGAACTGGGGCTCCGCGGCGCTTTCGCGCGAGCTAAGCGGCTGGGAGGCACTACGCGGCACGGGGAACGCGACGCGCACGAGCACGGGGCCCAAGGGTCGCCGGGAGCACGGTAATGGCGGCGACAGCGGCGTACAGAGCGCGGTGCCGAATGCGGCTTGCTACGGCAGACGAGACGGTGAGAATAGCAGCAGGGGAGGAAGAGGAAGGGCTCACGGTGGGTGTCGCCGTTAAGTGGGCTCGGGGGAGGCGCGGTGTAGGCCGTGGCAGCGGAGATCGACGGCGACGAGTCCGAGAAGGGGGCGACGTGTTGTGGGCGCTACGGAGCTCCCCGGCTTCGTCTGCGAGCTCCGGTCGACGTAGTCGAGTACCACGCGTCTCCCAGACACGGTGGCACGGCGAGTAGACGACGGCGGCCACGAGAACGACGGTCGAACGGCGGCGGGGCT
>LR738712.1:693900980-693911441 GCA_902687465.1 Secale cereale | reverse complement strand
GGGGGGGGTGGAGCCCACCTAGCCACGTCGGCCGGCCACCGGAGGGAGCTCCGGCGAGGCCAAACGCGGCGGCGCATCGCCGGAGAGCTTCGGAAATCGCCGTCCGGCGGCCGTTTCGAGCGCGGGAGGCACCGATCGAACGGCCATTGAGTGCCGCATCCATCTACACCGGTGCGCGAGCGCGGGGATGGCCGGAACGTCGCCGGCGTTGAGTGGAGGCGGCGGTGGCATTCGGGCATGATTGGAACTGGGGCTCCGCGGCGCTTTCGCGCGAGCTAAGCGGCTGGGAGGCACTACGCGGCACGGGGAACGCGACGCGCACGAGCACGGGGCCCAAGGGTCGCCGGGAGCACGGTAATGGCGGCGACGGCGGCGTACAGAGCGCGGTGCCGAATGCGGCTTGCTACGGCAGACGAGACGGTGAGAATAGCAGCAGGGGAGGAAGAGGAAGGGCTCACGGTGGGTGTCGCCGTTAAGTGGGCTCGGGGGAGGCGCGGTGCAGGCCGTGGCAGCGGAGATCGACGGCGACGAGTCCGAGAAGGGGGCGACGTGTTGTGGGCGCTACGGAGCTCCCCGGCTTCGTCTGCGAGCTCCGGTCGACGTAGTCGAGTACCACGCGTCTCCCAGACACGGTGGCACGGCGAGTAGACGACGGCGGCCACGAGAACGACGGTCGAACGGCGGCGGGGCTCTCTGGCCGCGCGGATCTGAGAGGGGGAGGGAGAGAGAGCGAGCCAGGCGAGGGGAGGGAAAATGGCAGGGGAGGACGAGGGGCTCCTCCTTATCCTCTCCCCGCCCCTGTATCGTCGGTGGGCGGCGGCGTGTCGAGCTGCGGCGGCTCGGGCGTGCGCCGGGCGCGGTGGCGGTGACACGCGCGGGAGCAGGTGAAACAGGGGAGAAGAGGTGGGCTGGGCCGGCTTCGGGCCAGAGGGAGGCGGCAGGTAAGTCTTCTCTCTTCTTTTTCTTTTATTAGTTCACAGAGAGAAGAAAAGAAATGATTAGGCCCTTATAGCATTTTTGCAAAATATGAGACTAGGCTCAAGTAATACAAGGCAATATTGTCTCTCACCCAAAAGTGATTTGGGAAGATTTGGAATCCATTTGAAATCGAAATAATTTTAAATGGATTTAATATCGCTGCATTGGGGCTGTTTCATGTTGCTAGACTTATTTAACTAACTCCAAAAATTCTGATGTTGGTTTTAGAAATGTTCCTGGATTATTTGCCATTAAATGAACATTTTTCCAACAGAGTTTGAGCAAATTTATTTTGCACTTTTGAATTTGGATTTGAATTTTCAGGGGCAAATTTGAATTGTCTGGATTAACCACTGTGATTATCATTGCAAATGAACATGACATGGCATGTTTATGAGGTGATCACTGTAGTAGGAAACTGGGGATGTTACAAAGATGAAGCTGAAATTGACATCAATTCAAAGGGGAAAGAAAAATCTGTAGCTTCAAGAACTAGAGGAAAAAGAGCTCGTACAAATCAAGATGTTGAAGATGAGGAGGAAGAGGAGGAAGTGGCAGAAGAAGAGGAAATGGAAGAAGAGGATGAGAACCAAGAAGCCGAGGAGGACAATGATGAAGACCAAGAAGTGGACATCGATCTGACTGGAGAAGATGAAGAGGATGGTGAATGACTTGTGCATCTTGCTTCTTGCATGATCTGACTTGAATCTGTTTTATTTTGCGTGATGGTCATGGCTTGATGGTGTCATGGAGTCTTGTTGTCACTTGTTAACTTTGTTAATGTGTCATGCACTCATTTCTGTTTTTAATTCTATGATGGATGGATGGTAATCAGGTCATGGTTTGATGGATGTAGACTACAAAGTTTGAACTTACTTATTTGATGATGAGTGCCTATGAACCAAATATGCTGGTGCCTGGTGGTTGTTTTTTGACTTGATCATGAATTCATGATATGGTTGGCTGGTTGCATATTTTTGTGATGGATTTGTTTGCATGGTCACTACTTACATGGTTGAATATTTCCTGATGGACCAATTATTCAATTCAAGTGTCATATTGTTTTCAACTGATTAGAAATATACATAATAATATCTAATTTGCAAGTGCTTTTAAAAATCTGCTACGCGGACATAGCGTCCGCAATATCACCCGCTATCCGTATTCCGCTATGCCGACCTCAATCCGCTATCACCCCGCTATCCGCTATTTAAAACCTTGAGTATGACCCGTTGTGTAGATTCTTGCTGACCACAAAGGGTCCTTCCCAAGGCGGGGATTGCTTGTGCATATCTGTCTGGTCTTGGATGAGCCGGAGCACCAGATCGCCTTCTTGAAACGTTCTGGTTCTAACTCGGCGACTATGGTAACGACACAGATCTTGCTGGTAAATCACCGACTGAGCCGCTGCGATGTCACGTTCCTCATCCAACCGGTCCAGTGCTTCTTGTCGCGCCTTCTCATAGTCAGCTTCTACATAAGCCGCCACGCGAGGCGAATCATGACGGATGTCACTAGGGAGAACTGCCTCAGCTCCGTACACCATGGAAAAAGGCGTGTAACCCGTAGATCTGTTGGGCGTGGTATTGATGCTCCATAATACAGAAGGTAACTCCTCCACCCAACAACCCGGCGTCCTTTGTAAGGGAACCATAAGCCTGGGTTTGATGCCTCTCAAGATCTCTTGATTGACTCTCTCAGCTTGACCATTAGATTGAGGGTGAGCCACTGAAGATACGTCAAGCCGGATGTGCTCTCGTTGACAAAATTCTTTCATAGACCCCTTGGACAAGTTAGTGCCATTATCAGTTATAATACTGTGTGGAAAGCCAAACCGGAAAATCACCTTCTTGATGAACTGAAACGCCGTTGCTGCATCACACTTGCTGACTGGCTCTGCCTCAACCCACTTGGTAAACTTATCAACCGCCACCAGAAGGTGGGTCTTCTTATCTGGAGATCTCTTAAAGGGCCCAACCCATATCTAGCCCCCAAGTCGCGAATGGCCAAGTAATTGGAATCATCCTCAATTCTTGAGCCTGTACATGAGCACGCCTTGAGAATTTATGACAATCATCACATTTTTTGACCAAGTCCTCCGCATCAGTATGAGCCGCCAGCCAATAGAATCCATGACGAAAAGCTTTAGCTACCAAGGACTTTGAACCGACGTGGTGACGACAATCTCCTGCGTGGATCTCTCGAAGAATCTCACAGCCTTCATCCAGAGACACGCAACGTTGAAACGCCCCTGTTACACTGCAATGGTGTAATTCTCCATTGACAATAGTCATTGACTTTGTCCGCCGGACTATCTGCCTGGCCAAGATTTCATCCTCTGGTAACTCACCTCGGTTCATATACGCCAAGTATGGGACTGTCCAATCCGGGATAACGTGAAGCGCCGCTACCAACCGAGCCTCTGGATCAGGAACAACCAAGTCCTCTTCTGAAGGTAATTTAACCAACGGATTATGCAGAACGTCCAGAAAAACATTAGGTGGAACCAGTTTACGTTGGGAACCCATACGGCTTAACGCATCCGCCGCTTCATTCTTTCGCTGGTCCACATGGTCCACCTAATAACCCTTGAAGTGTCTGGCGACAGTATCCACCTCTCGACGATATGCTTCCATGAGCGGGTCCTTGGAATGCCAAGTACCAGATACTTGTTGGGACACTAGGTCCGAGTCACCAAAGCATTTAACCTGGCATAAATTCATCTCCTTAGCCATTCGAAGACCGTGGAGGAGAGCCTCATATTCAGCTACGTTGTTAGTGCAAGGGAACATTAAACGGAGAACATAACAAAATTTATCACCTCATGGGGAAGTTAATACGACTCCAGCCCCCGAGCCTTCCAATTGCCTGGATCCATCGAAGTGAATAGTCCAGTATGTATGATCCGACTTTTCTTCTGGTGCTTGTAACTCCGTCCAATCATTGATGAAATCCACCAGCGCCTGGGACTTGATTGCTGTACGAGGCACATATTTTAACCCGTGAGGTCCAAGCTCAATGGCCCACTTCGCAACCCGGCCAGTTGCTTCTCTGTTCTGGATTATATCTCCCAGAGGGGCAGAACTGACCACCGTTATGGGGTTACCCTGAAAATATTGCTTGAGCTTCCGGCTTGCCATGAAAACTCCATACACCAACTTCTGCCAATGCGGATACCTCTGCTTAGATTCAATGAGCACTTCGCTGATGTAGTAAACCGGCCGTTGAACCGGATATTCCTTCTCAGCCTCCTAGCGCTCCACTACAATGGCGACACTGACAGCCCGGGCATTAGCAGCCACATACAGCAACAGTGGCTCATTATCGACCGGGGCAGCAAGGACAGGCGGTTCAGCCAATTGCTTCTTCAAGTCCTCAAACGCAGCATTAGCAACATCACTCCAGACAAAATTGTCTGTCTTTTTCATTATCTGGTAAAGTGGAATATCATTCTCTCCCAATCGGCTGATAAACCGGCTCAACGCTGCAATGCGGCCTGCCAGACGTTGAACATCATTGATACACGCCGGTTTAGCCAATGACTTACACCAAAAATGCATTTGGCCGGATTAAGCATCATCTTATAAACCCGGCGATTATCAAAATTTTCCTTCAAGTCATCTATCAACGTCTCTTCCTTTCTGGATTTTACCACAATATCATCCACATATGGATGAACATTACGCCCGATCTGTATATGAAGACAATTCTGCACGCAACGTTGATAAGTCGCCTGGGCACTCTTGAGCCCAAAGGGCATAGATACATAGCAGAAGGCTCCAAAGGGAGTTATAAAAGTTGTCTTCTCCTGGTCCTTAATTTCCATTTTGATCTGATGATAGCCGGAATATGCATCTAGAAAACTTAAACGCTCACAACCCGCCATAGCATCAATGATTTGATCAATACGGGGGAGAGCAAAGGGATCAGCTGGGCAAGCCTTATTCAAATCTGTGTAATCCACACACATACGCCAAGTGCCGTTCTTCTTGAGTACTAGCACCAAATTAGCCAACCACTCAGGGTGAAACACTTCAACAATAAACCCGGCCGCCAAGAGCCTGGCTACCTCTTCACCAATAGCTTTGCGCCTTTCCTCATTGAAACGGCGGAGAAACTGCTTGACCGGTTTGAATTTGGGATCGATATTAAGAGTGTGCTCAGCGAGTCCTCTCGGTACACCTGGCATGTCAGAAGGTTTCCATGCAAAGATGTCCCGGTTCTCACGGATGAACTCGATGAGCGCGCTTTCCTATTTCGGATCTAGGTTAGCGCTGATGCTAAACTGCTTGGACGAATCGCCAGGAACAAAATCAACCAGCTTGGTCTCATCAGCCGATTTAAATGTCAAGGCCGGATCATGCTCTGTAGTTGGCTTCTTCAAAGGAGACATATCCGCCGAATCAACATTGTCCTTGTAGAACTTCAACTCCTCTGTTGCACAAACCGACTAAGCATAGGCCGCATTACCTTCTTCACATTCCAAAGCAATCTTACGGCTCCCATGTACTGTGATAGTGCCCTTACGACCCTGCATCTTAAGCTGCAGATAAACGTAACAGGGCCTTGCCATGAACTTAGCATAAACCGTCCGCCCGAACAAGGCATGATATGGGCTCTTGATATTTACCATTTCAAAGGTCAAAGTCTCTGACCTCGAGTCATGCTCATCTCCAAAGGTAATCTCCAGGTCTATCTTACCGACCGGATATGCCGATTTACCAGGTACCACGCCATCGAAAACAGTGTTGGATGGTCCGAGCTTCTTATCTCTTAGCCCCATGCGACAGAAGGTTTCATAATACAAGATGTTGATGCTGCTCCCTCCGTCCATGAAAACCTTAGTGAACTTAGACCCCCCAACCTAAGGCGCCACCACCAGTGCCAGCTGAACCGGATTATCAACCCGGGGCGGATGATCCTCACTACTCCACACGATGGGCTGTTCCGACCAGCGTAAATAACAAGGTACTGCCGGTTCAACAGAGTGCACCACCCTCTTATATACCTTATGATCACGCTTACACAGGCTAGTGGTGAAGACGTGATACTGCCCACTACTCAACTGCTTCGGGTTGCTTTGATAACCTGACTGCTGCTGTTGATGATGCACCTGATGATTATAACCACCTTGGCTGCCTTGATTGTTGTGTCCATTCTGATTGCCATGCCCATTCTGATTACCTGGAAATCCTGAGCCAGAACCACCACCCTGATAACCCGGCCAATGAAAATCAGGGGCTAAATCGCCGGACGGTCCATGATCGTATTGGAACAGATCCGAATTTTTGAACTCCCTCATAATAAAGCAGTCCTTCCAGAGGTGTGTGGCTGGTTTTTCCTTCGTGCTGTGCCTAGGGCAAGGCAGATTCATCTGGCGCTCCAGATTGATGTTTGATCCTCCGCTCCGTGGGGGCAGCCTACCCTTATGACGCGGACCATCATTCTGCGTACTAGTGCTAGCCACAAAATCTGAATTATTATCCGCTTTACGCTTACTGCTATATCCTTGATTCACCGGATTAGACTACGGCGCTTTACCGTTCTTCTTTCCCTTTCCTGACTTCTCATCATCGGACTCTGGATATTTGGCACTATCAGAATCGGCATATTTTACCAGACCTGCCATAAGTGTTCCTGTCGGGGATATACCCCGCGGTATAAACCAGCCCGAATTATAACCCGGACGGACTTGGCATTTTACTTAAGATGGTTTACACTTGGCAATTTACTGGTAACGCGGAAGGCGGATCATGGATGACAAGGCCCAAGACCCAGAAGGCCGGTTCATGTATGGTGGGCCGGTTTATGAAGAAAGCACAAGGAATATTCTCTTACAAAGGAAGCAAGACTAGGACTCCTTGTAATAAAGCAATCCTAATCCTACTAGGACTAGTCATGTAACCCGCCCCTTCAACATATATAAGGAGGGGCAGGGCTCCCCAAAGAGGGACAAGTTTGGACGAGTTCTCACAAGTTTCTAGGGCTAGACACCAAGTGCCGGTTTACCGGCGACACCATGGGGTCATAATGAGATCTAGCCTCAAACAGCACGTAGGGCTATTCCGGATGATGTTTCCCGGGGCCCGAAGCTGTCTAAATTCTTGTCTTGCATTGCGTCTCTCGATTCCGCTCAACCCCTCTCAAGCTACTACATAGATGCGCGGCCTCACGACTAAGTCCGTTAACCCGGACATCTGCCGTGACAATTCCACGACAGTTGGCGCCCACCGTGCGGCTGCGCACGGTGGTGTTGAGTTCTTGAAGGGATCTTTTCTAGGGTTCGAGGAGCTCGCGATTTTTCAGATGAGGAAGAGCCGGGTTGCATGGTGCGCACTGCTGCGGTCGGATGATCCGGCGAAACCGGATTGAAAACGTCTTAAAGGAAATTTAACCCTGTCAGAGGGCCGTGCATGTGGACAACAAAAGTTGCGATCAAAGTTAAAAACGGGATCGAAGTCCAGTCAGCTACAAAGCAGTCCGTGACTCGGAGCCGGATTTACTTAAGCCACGAGTTCAGATTCGTGTTGAGCCCTTATCAAACAACCGAGTACTATTGGTACTCTGTCCCGTGAAGGAGTCCACAAGATAGGATTTTTGTAGCCGGCTTTTGCTACAGACGCATGAAAAAAATATTACAAAAGCCAAGTCTGGATTAAAGGGCTGGAAAAGTTACTACTAAACATGGGTCAGAAACCCCCACGACCCGGAAGAGATTTCAGTCACGGGTTCAGTTCCCGCGGATGGGTGGCTCGGACCTCCGCTGGGTTACCATTGCCACTGCACCAGAGTACGACCCAGAAACGGAGCTAGCGCACGAAGACAAGTACGATCCTTATTTATCCAACACCGACGACCTTGTTTTGAGGCGCTCGACTCTGCTGCTTCATGTACACCCCGTCGCCATCCTCAACACCGCGGCCTACCTCCGGGTTGTCTAAGCCGCGCGGCTCCTCCACCGCCTTGAGTCGCCGTCCACCTCAGCATTTACTGCTGGAGAACCGCCGCTTCATCCTTGAGCTACCGCCTCGCTGGATTGCTAAACCGCCCCGCCGGCTCGCCGCCTCGGCGATGAGTCGCCGCCTCTGCCACGGTCTTTCGCCCCTGCTGCGGTGGTCATGAGCGCATCCATAATCCGCCATGGCCTTCACCAACCTGGTCATTTCCAAGCTGTTTCGACTTCAAGGTGCTTCGAGTCACGGGTCCTCCTTTGCCATCTGCGTCGAGTCACCTCAGACGAGTTTCCATCACCTTTGCCCGCTTTGCCACTTGAGCCACCACCTGCGCGCCTGGACCAAGTCACAGCTACAGCCGATTTCGTCGTATCTTACTTCAATCCGCCCCTGTGGCTGGCATTAAGCCGCCTCCGACAGGCTGACCTGCCTCTGCCTAACTGCCGGAGCGAGTGCCGAGCCGTTCTGCTCATCCACCGCAGGCTCTCCAGGGCTTTCCGAGCCGCCCCTCGCTCAGACCCGCCGCTTTCAAAGGCGCCAGTTTTTACCCCTGCTTCAGAGAGGCGCCGTATCCTCAAATTGTCAGCTGTTTTTTCTGCTGCTAAGGTCGTGGGCCTGCTTCAAATCATCTGTCTTTGTCGCAGAGCCGCCTTGCCAGCGGCCTCTTGAACCACTGCTGCGGTCCGCTTTGGCCTCGTGCCTACCGCACCGGATTGAACTGCCACCACCTCATGCTGTGATGAGACCGCATCACTACGGCAGTGAACCGCCACTTCAAGCCATCGCGTCGGGCCCTTGTGTTAAGCTGCCCTCGCCAGAGCGCCCCTTGCTTCTACCGTGCATGGATGCATCCTTGAGCCGCCGGGTCCCTATCCGCCGTGGTGCTCCTTCGTCAAGCAGCTGCAACCGCAGCCGCGCCTCAAGTCGCCTCCGCCTCGACTCGCCGGGGTGCGCGCATTTTGCTAGCATTACTTCATCACACGCCTTCACCTCGCGGGACTCCATGTCTCCGAGCAGGGCCGGCTTGTGCCTGCCGCGCCTTGCACCATTGACAAGCCGCCCGTTGGCCTGCACGCCTTCCGCCTCCGGTTCACACTCCCGCATGCCCGAGCCGCCCGCTCGTTGGGTTTGACTCTGACTTGCCGCCGGCTGCTGCGCCCGTGCACCCGAATAGCCCGTTTGCCGGTTTGGCTCCGCCTCGCTGTGCCCCTGCAGTTAGGTGTTCGTACCGGATTGACCTCGCCTCTGCCTCTGCTACAACGCTACTCAAACCGCTCGGTGTTGACCCGCCGAGCTATGGTTGCTGCCTTTGCCACGGTTTTTACGGATGGAAATTTTGAGTGCAAGAGAATTAAAACGGTGTCAGTGTATTATGTGATTGGGGAGCGGTCAAACACAAACCACCAAGAACATCATCTTTTTTCTATTGCCTGTTTCCCATGCACATCAAGAAGTGCAAACAGAGGGTCACGTGGGTGTTATGCTACCTCACATCAGTGGAGCTCAACGTGCATATACTATTCAGTGTTATGTGGCACCAGCATCCGTGTAAATCCAACAAAAAATACCAGTTGCAGATAAAAGACAAAAACAACACCACTCAACAAATCTGGTTAAATACTAGGAAGCGCCAGGTTTGCATATGGAGTTGCAACCTAAATAAATCAGGTGATATCTATCCTATTTATTTCTTAATGCATATTAATTTATCCGAGCAAAAAATTCCTCGCACTGCCATATTTTATACGCAGGAAAATTATTCATCACAAAGTGGTGATAAGCCATGGAAAGGGAGGCACACCAAACATTATTCGACACAAGTGATCGTCGTTATTCCACGGATTCAAGCGCCGGTTTACAGTGTCGTGGCCGTCTCTCACGACTACGCCGGCTCACAACGAGGAAGGCAAATAGCCCATCGGCGCCGGCCGACCCATCTGCTATTTGAGCAAATCAGGAGGACAACTTGTTCATCTCCGCCGGTTTACAGTTACGGCCGATTCATATATCTGTGGTGCTACTGATGCTGTGGTCGTTTTACTATCCACCCTGTGATCCGGTCTATTCAACATACCGGTTCAAATTCACTCAGGTGATATCCATCTACAGTATTATTTCTCTTGTTATATATCATTTTTCATTAAGAAGATAAGATGATTTGATCAGTCTATCTGGTTGTGCAGAAAATATGCACTCAGAAGCAATAAACTCCCTGAAGAGCATAAGGTCACATCCGGCTCAAAGAGGACGCTTCACGGAAACCCTATGGATGGTATTCCATCCAGTGATTGGTTCAAAATTCACCCATGGCTTCATGGAGCCATGGAGGCCCTCTGGAAAGGCTACGGTCATCCAGTGATTGGCTAAAGTTTTTTCTTATGGCTCTTATGGAAAGACGGGATTACCCGCATCCATCGACCGGCCCTCTGGAAAGATGGGATTACCCGCATCCAGTGATTGGCTCTTATGGAAAGACGGGATTACCCGCATCCATCGACCGGCCCTCTGGAAAGATGGGATTACCCGCATC
>LR738712.1:693884365-693897589 GCA_902687465.1 Secale cereale | reverse complement strand
GGGGGGGGGGGGGGGGGGGGGGTGGAATGAATCCTCTCGCGGCTGTGAGAATAAGCATGCTGCTGAGTCAAAGCCGTTTCTAGGAACTCCCTAGCTTGTCGCGCCTCCACTGCTATAGGGGATTCTCCTTCAACGGGGAGGGCCGCTAATCGTGAAGCAGCTGCAACTATGTTATCCAAGGGGTTGGAGTAATGACCGGGAGGTGTCGGCACACGTTGTGAGGGAATGATCTGATGTGATGGATTCGTTGCGTGCGGCTGAACCGACGCCCCCCGTGCCAGGTATTTCTACCCGGTTTACTGCTGGCTGATTGCTAGCTCCTGCCCCCGGCATATTAAAGAGATTCCTTGCCTCATAAACCGGAGGCAGATGAGACTGACGCCTTCTTCTCATTACGTCATTTGATGCGTTTTGATCTAACATGAGCCGATAAGCCTGAGCATCCAACTCAGCTTGTCTTGCTGCCATCCTGGTGTTCTCAGCTGCCAGGTCCACCTTGTCCTGATCTATCTGACCCCTTACTTTAGCAACTGTTGTGTCATGCTGCTCCTTATCAGTCTGACCGACCTCCGTGGTTAACAGCGCTGTCAAAGTGTCGTATAAACCGGACAGGACTTGAGAAGACGGTTGCACATGGCCTCCTGCCCCAGCTGCTGCTGCAGTCGCCAATCCGGTCGTTAATGCTACCGCAGTCGAAGATTGTTGCACAGATTGTGATCCGGCCATGAAGACCGCAACCCGACTTGGCGGATCAAGGGTGTCCGGAATACTGTCGCCATCGGAACAGCCCCCAGACTGGCCATCCTGCAGTAAGTATAAAGACTCGGTCTCTCCAGTAGATGACTCATCGCCGGAATAAACAACGGTCTCACCGCCAGATTCCGATCTGTCCCCAGCTTCCGCTCCATGGACAACTCCCACAAAGACACGCTTCATGGCGGGCCGAACCCGGGCAGGTCTAGCACGCTGAGACGACTCGACGATGTTGGAGCTGATGTCCAGCTCTGGGCCCGATTCGCTGATCTTGCCAATGAAAACGTGGATGCTGCCGAAGGGGACCCGTTACCCGTACTCGATTGAATCGGCCTCCGGGCCCCAGCTTGCGTCGTCGATGTAGATCTTGCCGCGACGAATCTTAGTCATCCGGCCCACTGCGTAGCCCTTTAGTCCTTCAAAGCTGCCCTCTAAGAACTCGAAACCATCGTGCGATAGCCCCACGGTGGGCGCCAACTGTCATAGTTTTGTCACGGCAGATGTCCTAGCATAAGGACTTAGTCGTGGAGCCTTCGCTACGGGTTAGCTTAAAGGGGTTAAAGCGGACAAAAGACACAAGGGATTTTATACTAGTTTGGCCCCTTTGATGAAGGTAAAAGTCTACATCTAGTTGTTATGGTATTGCTAGGGTTTTGATGACCAGGGAGCGAATCCGCTTTGCCTGTGTCTCGAGTTGTGTTTTTTGTTGTCCTTGAACCGCCGCTAGGTCGTCCCTTTATATACACAGGGTGATGCCCGACCCGGCTTACAGAATCCCAAGACCGACTCATAAACATGCCCGGCTCGATCTCTATCTTTCCTACCTTACAGTACAAGTCACATACACCGTATGGCGGTTTACATCCACGGGCCTTAACACCTTTTGGGCCCCGGGCTTCTTAGCTTTCTATAGTAAAACGCCATAATCTATATCTTGCTGCGCTTCAGTAGAAGTAATTCTTCATAGGCATAAACCGGCCCCTCCTGGGCGGTTTATACTTAGTAGTTACATCCCTGACAGTCCTGTTTTCCTAATCATGGACATGACTATGCCGGCAATTTTGAGGGCACAATGTTAGAAGAACACTTGTGTGGAATCGACCCAAATTGATGTTATACTATGAGATACCTTCGTCACAAGTAAATGGTTAATAACACATGGAAAGTTAATGTTTGCATAATTCCTTAGACCATGAGAGTGTTGAGTTCCTTCGTTCTTGCTTCGTGAACTTTGGGGTTTGTTAAATGTCATCTGTTATTGGGTGGCTATTACGGGGGCTTACGGGTTCACGGAAAAGTATGACAATGAACGAGATAGCTCAAGATAATTAACGAGGTAACTGACATAGTGGACAAGTGTTGATTCATGGGGATGCCAATAAGTCTCACCTCAGGTGTTTGTAACATATCGTGAAGCAACAGGAATAGCACACGACATCTACAGGTTCACTCGAATATCCATTCGTGTGGGTATATGGATCAATGTGGGTGTCCACGGTTTCGCTATTGATTATTGATCGAAAAGTGTTCCAGGTCATGTCTATACTTCACCGAACCTACAGGGTCACACGCTTAAGGGTCATCTATCTACTGAATACTAGACAGGGAGTCTGAGAGAAAGTCACCATAAAAGTTTCGGAGACAACGGAAAAGTTTCAGAGAGAACATCGGAAAAGTTTCGGTAAAATCAAAAAGTTGTTTCAGAGTAAACCGTTGGGCCAAAGAGGTTTTCTCACACGCCTGGAAATTTTTGTAGGGTACCAAATTGTTCTACTAACTTCTAGAATTTTTCAGAGAAAAAACCGGAAATGTTTTGGAGCAGCCGAAAATGCTTTGGTTGTTTTTGCTGATGAAAATCATTGATCCAGAAATGTTTCGGAATGCGTCTAGGTTTTTTAGGGGGTACTTGACATGTTCTAGGCCTATAGAAATATTTCGGATTTAACGGACACAGAAAAATGTCATCATGAATAGTAAAAACTACTTTATGGTTACTTTATGGAAAGCCATCTTTTTGGGCTTTGCTCAAAAGATCTTAGGGAATACTTTGGAAGGAAGAGCTCTGCTACTTCTCGAGCTTGCGTTGTATTCCCTCAAAGAGGAAAGGGTGATGCAGCACAATAGCGTAAGTATTTCCCTCAGTTTTTGAGAACCAAGGTATCAATCAAGTTGGAGACCACGCGCAAGTCCCTCGCACCTGCACAAACAAATAAGAACTTCGCAGCCAACACGATAAGGGGTTGTCAATCCCTTTACGGTCACTTACGAAAGTGAGATCTTATAGAGATGATAGTTTGATATTTTTGGTATTTTTGGTTATAAGAACAGAAAGTAAAAGCGAAAAAGTAAAGTAGATTGTAGATTGATATGTTGAGAATAGACCCGGGGGACATAGTGTTCTCTAGTGGCTTCTCTCATGATAGCGATATTCTACGGCGGGTAAACAAATTACTGTCGAGCAATTGGTAGAAAAGCGAATAATTATGAGACTATCTAGGCAAGATCATTATATATAGGCATCACGTCCGAGACAAGTACACCGAAATGATTCTGCATCTACTACTATTACTCCACACATCGACCGCTATCCAGCATGCATCTAGAGTATTAAGTTCATAAGAACAGAGTAATGCCTTAAGCAAGTGATACGTCCAAAACGTATCTATAATTTCTGCTTGCTCCATGACTCTTTTGTGTGATATTGCTATTATATTTATGCACTTCCATACACTTTTGATCATATTTGGACTAACCTATTAACTCAGTGCACCCCAGTGCCAGTTTCTGTTTTCTGCTGTTTTTGTATTTCAGGTTTTCCCATTACGTAAACTGCCAGAAAAATTCCGGGAAAAATATATAAAAAATCAGCGTTCCGGAAGCTTCCATGCGGCCAAAGTAGGGCCGGAGGGGGGCCACCAGGGCTCCAGGCGCCCTGGGGGCGCGACCCCCCTCCTGGCCGCGCCGAGGGGGGGCGCCTGGGCCCCCCATGCCTCCGCTGATGCCCCCCTTTGGCATATATTTACACCGCGTCCCAAAACCCTCGAGGACGGGACCCTTTTTCGCGATCTCATCTCTGTTCCGCCGCCGCCGTGCTTCCAAGATTGGGAGCAACAGGAGAACTCTTCCCGGCACCCTGCCGGAGGGGAGGATCACCACCGGGAGCCTCTCCACCACCATGGATGCCTCCCGGATGAGTTGTGAGTAGTCTCCCTTGGACCATAGGTCCATGACCAGTAGCTATGTGATGTACTCCTCCCCTCTTTGTTCTTCACCGATTAGACCTCGTGAGCTGCCCTACATGATCGAGGCACATATGTAATCCTTATGCTGTTGCTATGATGAGTTTGCTGGGATCCGATGGTGTCGGGGAAACTGGTCGCCCACGAACACCTATGGGACCGGAGCCCCTTCTACGGTACGGCAAGGGTGCGGAGGGAGCACAAAGAGCAGATCGAGGGGCACACGCGGGCAGTTTACCCAGGTTCGGGCCGCGCGGACGCGTAAAACCCTACTCCTGCCTTGGTTGTATTGAGTTCTTGAGCTCGGGAGCTTGAAGATCTACAATACTAGCTACACCGAGCGTGGGAGTGTTCAAGTTTCTGGAATCGAACCTCCCCTACGTTGTGCATGGGCCTCCTTTTATAGCTCGAAGGGGTCACCGACAGGTGTCAACGTAGAGGAGGGTAAAAGTGTAAAATCGGTGGTAGATGGAATAGTGCATGAACAGTGTATGCACAGTGGTCTATACCTAACCCTGATGGTGGGGGACAGGGGCATTGAATGCCCATCGCCGTCACCCAAAAAGCGTCCGTCCGGGCGTCTCCGTTCGCCACAATGATGGCCTCGTCACCGCGGCCCGCCACCGTGTACCCCAGGCTGCACAGCCATCCGCCACGTGCCCCTGGAAGGGCCCCAGGGCGACGCGTGGCCAGATGAGCTGGAGCGTAGGCACACAGTGTAAGCCTTCCCCGGCAAGCACCTTGCCGGGGTGGCTATCTTGCCGGGCCCGGAAGCTTGTCGCTCTCCGGGCCCTGCCGGGGTGCATGGTGCGCCGCGATATATCTTCTGAAGTGCTGTTCTTTGGCCTACCTGGCAAGCTCCTCTTGCCAGGGTCTTGTGCTGGAATGATAACCTGGAGCCTGGCGCGGCCTTCCCGGCAAGCTCCTCTTGCCGGGGCCTTGTTCTTCTGATTTGTATACTTTGTTCTTGAATGGTTCTAAAGGATCCAGAGCGGGCCTTGGCGGGCGCGTGGTAAGCCCGACCACGGGACGCTGCTACTGCCCGTGCACAAGTCGGGATACTAAGGTACCCCTACTTTAGTACACCGACAGGAGCCCCCGGGCCTGGGCCACACACAGTGCCGAGCGCTGTTGGGCCAGGCCCAAAACAGTGCACGGGTACACGCGGCCCACGGCGCGCCGTTTCCCACTCCGCATCAGCCGCATCCCTCCCTAACAGCACGCGTCAATCGCGGCGTCGTGGGAGAGATCGTGGCCTGTTTCTTTAATGGGAAAATGCGGAACGTCCCCCACTTACCTCTTAAAAGCAGAGGAAGCAGGGGCAGTTTCCCCTCATCGCCTTCATTGTGTCTTCAATCTCCAGAAACCCCCGCCGCTCTCCGCCTCCCCAAAGGCCGACAGAGAGCCGAGGGCGCCCTTCCCCCGCCGTCTCCAGTATCCGCGGCGCCGTCGACCTCCCTCGCCGTCCCCGCCATGGCCCCGAAGAGCGACAAGGCGAAGAAAGAGAAGTCCGACAAGGCGGTGAAGCTGGCAGCCATGCGGAGGAGGCTGGTTGTCTTTCCGCCGAGGCTTGGTGCGAGGGAGCTGCGGGACAAGTATTACCTGTTCTGGGCGTGTCACAACCCTAGTTCTGGTATGCACTAGGTTAGTCCTGTGGTTTGCATCATGTTTAAATTTCAAATGAAATTGAAATGAGGACTTGTGAAACCCTCAGAAACCCTATTGAAAATGACCCAAATAAAAGTTGCTCCAAAAAGGTCCAAGAAAATGTTCATGTGGCCCTCTAAAAATATTGGTCAGAGATAAAAATCAAACCAATATTATTAGGAGCTCATAAGTATTTATTTTGGGCATTTGGAATTAATGCAATAAATATTTGCTTGGATATATAATTATTATATATTTTTATATGTCCATAATTCTGGTTCTTTATTTTTAGGGGCTTGGATTAATTCCTAGGTCCCTGCAAAATAAAATGTCAGAAGGAAAACAAATGAATTAAATTAGAAATTAAATCAAAACAAATGTCAGAAAAAAATAGAAAAGAAAAATAAAAGAACGCAACTTACCTGTGCCACCCTGGTGGCCCAACTGCCTGGACCAGCAGTTGGCCCAGCCCACCGGCCACCGCACCGTCCCCCACCTCGCGCCAGTAGGCGAGGCGCGTGCCCGGCGCACGCGAGCGCTCCGCTCGCCACGCGAGCTGCCTGCCTGCCCTCACCTGCCAGCGCAACGAGACGGCCGACGTCGCCACTGCCATCTGGATCGAGCGCGCCCTCTTTTCACTCTCTCTGGACCCTCCCTTCTCCTCTATCTCCCTCTCCCGCACGGCTCCGAACGCCACCGTCGCCGCCGCTCGCCGTAGTCGTAGCCGGAGCCCTCCCCTCGCCCCTCCGTAGAGCCCACGAGCTCCGCCACGACTCCCTCTTCCTCTCCGCCCAGCCTCAAGACGCCGGACGCCCTGTGGAGCCGCCGTCGTCAACTTCTTCCTCCTCGGACGCCGCCGACCGCCGGCTCCGATTTGCCGTCTTCAACGCCTCCCCGAGCCCACTGGCCCGCTCAGCAGCCCCGTCGTGAGCTCCTCTCCGTTTCCCCCTTGCTTTCCCTCTCTTCTTCCCCTTCTCCCGCGTCGTAGCCGTGGTTTTCGTTCCGGCCGAAGCCACCGCCGCCGCGAGCCATGCTCCGGCGAGCTCCGCGGTTCCCACGACCTCCCCTATGCGCGGCTGGATGCGCCCGTGCACGGGCTACCCGCCGATGGTTTCCGTTTGCCCAACCGTGGCCTCCAGCTCGTTCCGCCGAACTTCCGCCGTGGCTCGAGGTCGTCGCCGGCGAAACTCCGGCGACTGACGTGGCGCGTGCTTAACTGCTAATCCTGCCACCTAAACCACCCCCTAAGCCACTGACCATGGGCCCCAGGGCTTGGTCAAACCCTGGTCAGCTGGGTTTGACTCGGGTTTAGCCCCGGTGTCACTGACGTGTGGCCCCACACGTCAGGTTTGACCAGTCAGCGCTGTTGACTTGCTGACGCAATTAATTATTTTCTGGAATTATTTTTAAACAGGAAATTCCAGAAAATATTCAAAACTTCAAAAATTCATAGAAATTCAACCGTAGCTCAGAATGAAATAATTTATATATGAAAAATTATCAGAAAAATTCAATCTATCCATCTGTACCATTTTCATGCATGACAAATGAAGTTAAACCTACTGTTTAATTGAAAACACATATTTGGCATTTAGAATGCTTATTTTAAAATTGCATTTGAACCCTTGGCTCAAATGGACTTCTTTCAAATTGAATGCTAGTTGCACTAGCTCAAACAATTTCATAACTTCATGCCATATTCATGCATCATATTGTTGCATATGCTTGTGTTTGATTATCGGCACCGTTCTTCTCGATAGGTCCAACTCCGGAGACCGATCCAGAGTACCTGTCAGAGGAGCAGTGTTCTGCACGTTGTTTTACCAGGCAAGCAAACCCCCTTGTTCATTCCGATACAATCCCTCTCTCGCTCCTGCTCCCTGTTACTGCATTAGGACAACAACGATTTCAACTGCTACTTTATGCTGCGGTAGTTGAACCCATTCCTCTGCATGACCTGTCTTTCCACAGTAAATAGTTGAAACCCACTAGCATGTGTAGGAGTTGATTGAAGCCATGATGTGATCTTACCATGCCTTGCTTGCTATTGCTTAGAGTGTGTCAGGTCTGATTCATCGGGAATGAATTAGAGTGAAATGATATGTTCTGATGCTGAGGGTTAAGTGTGTGAACACGATTTGGTAAAGGTAGTGGTGGGAGGCCATGTAGGAGTACATGGTGGGTTGTCTCACTGGAACCGTCCCTAAGAACTGAGTTCCGAGTATGTTGTCCAATGACTAGTTACTACCACACATTGGGTTCCGGTAACTCGACCCCTCTCGACTTATTAATCAACATGATCTCTGTCCAGGAGTTGCAACTAGTTTCTGGCGTTTGTAGGTAGTGTTATTTCTCTACCAGGTGGCACCCGGCAGGGTGGGCTTGGGACAGACTAGGCACACGTGGCCCGGTGTACCGAGTGGCACCCGGATGGTGGGCTCGGGAACCCTGTACACATCGTTTGGGTCTGTGATGGAAACCTCGGCCGGACTCCCTTGCGGATGGAACCCGAATAGGCGATAAACCTGGACGAGAGACTTGTGTGGTTAGTCAGGTCATGGCCGACACCCTCGCCAGGCTTCCGCTTGAAGGTTGCCGAGATACACGACGTGTACCTGGCGGTAAGTGGCGAGAGCGTGTGTGAAGAAGTACACCCCTGCAGGGTTATCATAATCTATTCGAATAGCCGGGTCCGCGGATATGGACTTCTTGGATACTTACGTGGTACATAGACAACTTGAAGTGGATACTCTAAAATACTCAAGACAAGTGTGAGTGCTATGGATGGCCTTCTCGTAGGGAGACGGGAATGAATCCATAGTGGTGTATTGTGTGGTGCTTAGTGGACTCGTGTGCGCCACCTCAAAAGAGTTACCAGCAATCGTAGAATAGGATAGCCACTAAGTCAAAGCTGGCTTGCTGCAACTAAACCCCACTATGCCTTCTTGATACAAGTGCATGTATGATAGGATCTGATGTAAGTCTTGCTGAGTACCTTTGTACTCATGTTTGCTTAATTTATGTTTTGCAGATAGGATTGATGTCTCACTAGTAGTTCCGCTTGGACTTCGACAAGTAGCTTGTACCTCAGCTACGTTCTTGGACGAGTGTTGTAGATAGTCAGGCTCTTCAGCCTTTTTCATTTGTAGATGTCTGTACTCAGACATGTAGTGCTTCCGCTTGTTGCTTGTATGCTCTGAATGTTGGGTCGTGAGACCCATGCTTGTAATACTTGGCTCATCGGAGCCTAATGAATAAATACTTGTTTATTAGAGTCTTATTGTGATGCCATGTTGTATTTGCACATATTGAGCATATTGTGTGTATGTTATTGAAATGCTTGGTATGTGTGGGATCCGACACCTAGTTGTTTACCCATGGTAGCCTATCTTACAGGGAAATGTCTCCTAGTGTTTTCCACTGAGCCTTGGTAGCTTGCTACTGCTCCGGAACACTTAGGCTGACCGGCATGTGTCCTTCTTCGTTCCTGTGTCTGTCCCTTAGGGGAAATGTCACGCGTTGTTCCTTTAAGTCCTTGTAGCTTGCTACGACTTGGGTTCATACGTTGATGACCGACACGTTCGTTGCTGGGTCATGGATGCCTGTCTCTGTAATTTAGTGCCACTTTTGGTTTATAACTGGTCATGTCGGCCCGGGTTCTCTGTCATATGGATGCTAGCGACACTATCATATACGTGAGCCAAAATGCGCAAACGGTCCCGGGCCAGGTAAGGTGGCACCCGTGGGGATACCGTGCGTGAGGCTGCAAAGTGATATGGTGTGTTACATGCTAGATCGGTGTGACTTAGGATCGGGGTCCCGACAGCGTTGGTATCAGAGCCTGACTGCCTGTAGGATTACCAAGCCAAAATGGTCGAAGTTGAGTCTAGAGATTCCTTAGTTATATAAGGGAATTGATTGTGGAAGGGAACGTAAGGCTCTTTTTACTCCTTTTACCTCATGTCTTCTGATCTGGGTCATCTTACCTTTCCTACGGGGTTAAGGAACTAGGCTTTCTTTTACGTCTATCAGGATCACGAGTTACTACTCCGTAGTCCCTTAGGATTGGTTGATCAGAGTCCTAATATTGTTCCAAGTTCTTCCGGTGAAGTTGTGTAGTACGATCACAGTACCTTGAGTGATGATGTTGAGATGTTGTACTACCCTTATCTAGCAGGATGTCTCATTCTGAGCATTTTACTGCCGTTATGCTGCCGGAATTATCCCAGTAGTTTGAGAGATACTAATTTCTTGTTCTACCTTATGCATCCTATAGTTGTTGATGTTTCCGTCTTCGGTTTCTCTTCTCAGGATGTCTTCAGTTAAGCGAAGCTCAGCTGCTCGTAGACAGAACCATGGAGGTGGTAGGGATAAGGAGGGTCCTCCCGACCAGCCTTCGTTGGCGGAGTTAATGTTAGAGATGGAGAGAAACAAGCGTGAGTCTAACCGCTTGTTGGCACGTATTGAGGAGAACACCGCACATCAGTGCGAGGAATCGGCAACCATCCATGACTTCATTCGTCTGAAACCACCCACCTTCCATCATTCCATTGAGCCACTCGACGCAGATGACTGGCTCCGTAGTATCACTCACAAGCTGCGTTCTGCAAACGTAGCTGAGGATGACAAGGTCATCTATGCCACTTATCACCTGGAAGGTCCTGCTAGTCTTTGGTGGCAGAACTATGAGGCCATGATTCCAGCTGGCCAGATTCCTACCTGGAGAGTTTTCACCGAGGCTTTTCGTGAGCATCATATCCCTCAAGCCCTTATCGATCGTAAGAGAGAAGAGTTCTGTAGTCTTACACAGGCTAAGATGGCTGTTGATGCTTATAGTCGAGAGTTTGAGAACCTCGCCCGCTATGCTACAGAAGAAGTGTCCACGGACGCCAAGAAGCAGGCTAGGTTCCGGAAGGGTCTCAACCCCAAACTGCGTCGTGGAATTAACACGTCAGATGTCCGGTTTACGGACTTAGTGGTGAGGCCGCGCAACTATGTAGTAGCTTGAGAGGGGTTGAGCGGAATCGAGAGACGCGATGCAAGACACGGATTTAGACAGCTTCGGGCCCCGGGAAACATCATCCGGTAATAACCCTACGTGCTGTTTGAGGCTAGATCTCATTATGATCCTCGTGGTGTCGCCGGTAAACCGGCTCTTGGTGTCTAACCCTAGAAACTTGTCTGCTTGTCTAAACTCTAAACCTAACTTGTCTCTTGTCTAACTTGTGAAAAACTTGTCCTCTTTGGGGAGCCCTGCCCCTCCTTATATATGTTGAAGGGGAGGCTTTACATGACTAGTCCTAGTAGGACTAGGATTGATCTATTACAAGGAGTCCTAGTCTTGCTTCCTTTCTGGAGAATATTCCTTGCGCTTTATTATTAAACCGGCCCACAATTAATATGAACCGGCCTTCTGGGCCTTGGGCCTTGTCATCCATGATCCATACGCCGGGTTACCAGTGAGTAATATCTTTTAGGCAGGTTGCTTGTAAACCGTCCGGTGATAATGGATCGCCAGAATCACCAAGTGTAAACCGCCAAGTCCGGCCGGTTCATACCGCGGGGGTATATCCCCGACATTAGCCCCCAAGTTTAGCTTGGATGTGTCCATGGTAAACTTATGCTGCAAAATAACCGCAAGAATAAATTTGATAGGTTGTGCTCCGGTTTAAGAATTCTTGTAAACCGGCACCTGATCATCTTTAAGTCCTTGTCCTTCCTTCCTTTAGAAAATCCGGGTCAACAGACCAACTTCATAATCAACTTGCTTGCATAAAAAATATTGTAAATAAAGAATCCATTTGAATCGGCCTTCCAATGTTCTGACTTGACAAAAATATTGGTTCTTTGAAATATTCAACTGATATCCAGCCGGCTTGAAGATGTAGAACTTGCCGGTTTATGATTGCCAAAATTGCCGGGTCACACAATTAATCTAATTTGTCAAACTGAAAATTTGAAGATGTTCCTCCTTTATATGCATATTACCTATAGCCCCCAAGTGCCGGGTCATTATGTAATAATGAGCAGGGACTTTGTATATATTCCATTGAAAATAGCCTTGTATAATCTTGAAGAAATCCAGATTGTTCATCCCAATCACTATGAAACTGAATATTCCATATTATGTAGCCCCCAAGTGCCGGGTCAATATGCAATAATGAGCAGGGACTTTGTAGATATAATTATTGAAATGAACATTATATAACGTAACTTCCATCGTGGGGTTTGAATCCACGTCCACAAGGTTAAGAGCTTTGTGCTTTACCAACTGAGCAGTGGACTTTTCAATATAATGGATTAATACTTGTGTACCTTGAATTGTTGACAGGAGCGATTGGTAGCCCCCAAGTTCCGGTTTAGCTACATTTAGAAGGTGAACCGGTACTTCCAGATGAAGCAAATGATCTTTCCATTAGCCCCCAAGTGTCAAGTAGACAACTTGCTTGTGTGCTTGAGACTTGTGTATTTGAATTGCTGCTGTTTATTGCTTCAACTGCCCATTAGCCCCCAAGTGTCAAGTAGACAACTTGTTTGTGTGCTTGAGACTTGTGCATTTGATGTAATCTTAATCTGAATAATGTAGCCCCCAAGTGCCGGGTTGTAAGCCTGCAGCAACTCGGGACTATTCCTTTGTAAAATAAATCATTTCCATTGATGAAATAATATCCATTGCGCTTTAAAGCGACTTTGAACACTTCAATCATAATATTGATAACCATAATAGGAATCCAGCCATGTTTGGCTATTTTGAAGAATATAATCCGGTTTTGAAGACCGGTTCCAATGATGTTTGATCATAATCAGGCCGGGTTAATAAACACCGATCATTATTTTGTCTCATACTGGTGACTTATAGTCAAAACCAGGCCGGTTTAACGAACACCGGTCATTATCACTGATCATATACTACCAAATATATATTTGAAAATAAAATACTTCATACCTGCAATCAAAATATGCTTGATATTCTTAATCCGGCGAAACTTGCAATTTTCTTGATGAAGATCTTCATGGATCCAATAACAAACCCGGGCTTGATAATAGACACCGGTTTATCTCGTTCTGAAACTTTGTTCAGAAATTTGTGGCTTGTTGCCTGATGCGATCCGGGTTTTAATGAACGCCGGTTTACTTATGCTGGTATTCATGATCCAGACTTTCCATTTCATAGATATGTGGTCAACTTTGTGTAGCTGTTCCACTCCGGTTTAAAAGGTTATAAAACACAAACACAAAAAGATGCAAATTTTACAAATAAGACCATGTAGTCGAGGCTTTTTCAAAGAGCTGCCAGGCTCAAAGCAAGGTTCAGCCAATCAATGGGACGTGGGCAAACCTACTGTCCCAAGGGGCCTAGCCAATCACTGAACGTGAGCGTATCGACTGTTCAGAGGGCCGATAGAACCGCAAATAAAAACCGATCCGATCAATGGAACGTGGGCAAACCATCTGTCCCAAGGGGCCTAGCCAATCACTGAACGTGAGCGTATCAACTGTTCAGAGGGCCGAAAGAATTTGTAAATAAGAACCAATCCGATCAATGGAACGTGGGCAAACCATCTGTCCCAAGGGGCCTAGCCAA
>LR738712.1:693691950-693884342 GCA_902687465.1 Secale cereale | reverse complement strand
ATAAAAATCGATCCGATCAATGGAACGTGGGCAAACCATCTGTCCCAAGGGGCCTAGCCAATCACTGAACGTGAGCGTATCAACTGTTCAGAGGGCCGAAAGAATTTGTAAATAAAAATCGATCCGATCAATGGAACGTGGGCAAACCATCTGTCCCAAGGGGCCTAGCCAATCACTGAACGTGAGCATATCAACTGTTCAGGGGGCCGAAAGAATTTGTAAATAAGATCCGATCAATGGGACGTGGGCGAACCGACTGTCCCAAGGGGCCTCCAGGGTTCCTCCTGAACCGGTGGGTCAATCTAGACCAATCACTCAACGTGGACTTGTCCAACTTTTCAGAGGGTCTCCAGGGTTCCTCCTGAACCGGTGGGTAAATTGTGAAGCCTCCTCTGCTCGAACCGGATATGATCTCATGTTTTTTAGAGAGTTTCATTGCTCTTTTGTGCATATGCCCTGCACAACCAGATAGACTGATCAAAGCATCTTATTTTCTTAATGAAAAATGATATATAACAAGAGAAATAATACTGTAGATGGATATCACTTGATTGAATTTGAACCGGGTTGTTGAATAGACCAGATCACATGTTGGATAGTAAACGACCGCAGTATCAAAAGGCGGCTCAGACAGTTAAACCGGTTGTGGGGTTGTAAACCGGCGGAAATGAACAAATTGTCCTCCGTGTTGTAAACCGGTGCTGTCGCGTAGGACGGTCACGGCTTTGTAAATCGGCGCGGTTGCGAAAAACGGCCAAGGCGTTTGTAAACCGGCGCTTAAATTCGTGGGATAACGACGATCCCTTGTGTCGAACAATGTTTGGCGTGCTTTAATCTCCGTGGTATTATATCATTTTATAATGAATAATTTTTCTGCATAAAAATACAGTAGGGCGAGGAATTTTTGCTCGGATGAAGTAATATGTATTGAAAAATAAATAGGATAAATATCACCTGATTCGCCTGGAGAACAGATGAGCCGGTCGCGGCTTTGTAAACCGGCAGGTGCGGGCGAATTAATTGCAGGCGCAGACCTCTGTGTGTTAATATGGACCGGACCGTAAAAATAACGGCGTGCGCTCGTCCATTGGCGAGGGAGTCTGTCGCGGCCTTGTCGGTCGAGGTGCTGGAAGTCAGCGCGCGTGTGCACGGGCAGACGAGTTGACTGGCGTATTGAGGTAAACCGGATCGCGACACGTATATTCGTGCACCCGCGGCATTACCACCAACCCTTTTTCTTTTTAATAGTCGTCCTGCGCAAAGAAAAAATATCACGTGCAAGAGTAATTGTCGTCGGATGAATTTAACATGTGCTTAAAATAAATAGGGTATATATCACCTGGATTTGTCCGGACGACAGATAATCCGTGCACGTGCTAGAATTTGATCGGACCGAATATCAGTGTAGATGTACCAGCATTCTAGTCTTCCTGGAGTACTGCTAGTACCATTAACTAATTCCTTGACCATATGATCCTCTACTAGTATTTTAATACTAGTTGCTTTTTGCTTCTGATCCTTGTAGCTAGCTCGACCACCATAGTAGTAATATAGCTTTTTCCTTTGTGTGACGACGTGGAAAGTGGAGCAGCTTTTTGAGGCAGCAGCAGCGTCTTGCTTTTTATAAGGCAGCTCATTACGGAGGTGTTTTAGCAGGGGCGCCTCGCGGCAGAACGCAAACAGCATCGGCGACCGGCAGCTTGGTCCGCGCCGGTTTGACTTGGCCAAGGCAGAAGCAGCTTGCGGTGGTTTGGAAACGAGGCGAGACAACGGTGGGTCGGAGCAGCGGTCACGGCTCTAGGCCGAGGTGGGCTCTCGAGCGGCGGCTCAGAATTGCCCCGACTGCAAGGCGAGCCAACATAGGCAGACTTCAAGGCGGCGCCGGTCCAGCAATTCTGTCAGAGGTGAAGTGAAGTCGGCAGCGAGGCAAGCCGGCAGAGGCGGGACTGCGTCCGAACACTAGTCGGAGGCGCGCCTGGCGATCACGGCTCCGGGATGTAGACGGATGCGAGATGAGACGGCTTCGGCGAGTTGAGACCAAATCCCAACCCGTGGTCGGAGGCGCGTCTGGCGATGTCGGCGAGATGAGACGGAATCCCAACCCGTGGACCATCCGTGTCCAGATCGTAGCCCCCTTTTCTCTCTCTCTTTTTTTTTATCGTGGGGTCGCAACCGCCACGAACCCAGGAAACGGCAACAGCAACTAGTAGATCGACGCCTCGGGCGGGTTGGAAATCCGAAACAAGAGCCTCCTTGAATCCCTCTCGGGCCTTGACATCAATAATGACAGTTGTATGAACTCGGCGACTTGCATAAACGCCATCCGACGTCATCTCAATTTCTTTTTTATTGTGGAACTCGCGGCCGACGGTTTAGATGGATCTGATCATCAAACCATGAACCTGCCGACTCAATCCAAGTTTGCTCGTCATGCACAATTGCTCTCTGGTTCTTCTTCATCTAGTCAATTGCGAGCTTCTCGAACCCTAAAGAGCTCCCTTCAAGAACTCAACACCACCGCGCGCGAGCCCCACGGTGGGCGCCAACTGTCGTGGAATTAACACGTCAGATGTCCGGTTTACGGACTTAGTGGTGAGGCCGCGCATCTATGTAGTAGCTTGAGAGGGGTTGAGCAGAATCGAGAGACGCGATGCAAGACACGGATTTAGACAGCTTCGGGCCCCGGGAAACATCATCCGGTAATAACCCTACGTGCTGTTTGAGGCTAGATCTCATTATGATCCTCGTGGTGTCACCGGTAAACCGGCTCTTGGTGTCTAACCCTAGAAACTTGTCTGCTTGTCTAAACTCTAAACCTAACTTGTCTCTTGTCTAACTTGTGAAAAACTTGTCCTCTTTGGGGAGCCCTGCCCCTCCTTATATATGTTGAAGGGGAGGCTTTACATGACTAGTCATAGTAGGACTAGGATTGATCTATTACAAGGAGTCCTAGTCTTGCTTCCTTTCTGGAGAATATTCCTTGCGCTTTATTATTAAACCGGCCCATAATTAATATGAACCGGCCTTCTGGGCCTTGGGCCTTGTCATCCATGATCCATACGCCGGGTTACCAGTGAGTAATATCTTTTAGGCAGGTTGCTTGTAAACCGTCCGGTGATAACGGATCGCCAGTGAATCACCAAGTGTAAACCGCCAAGTCCGGCCGGGTTATAATTCCGGCCGGTTCATACCGCGGGGGTATATCCCCGACAACTTGCATCATTGCAACACATTCTAGGCTCTTGTGAACAAGGCCATCAATGCAGAGACAGCTCAACTCACTTACGAGGAGTCTCGTAAGCACACCCTTGAATTGGGATCTTCCTCCGGTACTAGTTCTCAGAAGCGCCGGATTTGGGTTCCGAACTCTGTTCTTCCACCCACTTATCCTCCGAGGCCATCTTGTGTGGTACCTTATCCAGCCCTGTCTTATGCTCCACCCAAGCCTATTGGCAAACCGCTTGTCAATGCGGGTCCACGACCTACCTCAGGGACTTGCTTTACATGCGGAAAGCCAGGACACTATGCACGTGACTGTTCTCAGGCCAGTCTTGCTCCACCCCAGCCCGAGAAGTCCGTTCTTCGTAGTAAGCCACCACGCAAGACTATCATTGCCAATCCAGCTCCCACTAAACATGGACGTGTGCATCACGTCTCAGCTAAAGACGCTCATGATGATCCAAATGTCGTTCTTGGTACACTCCTTGTCAATTGCCATCCGGCTTCGGTTCTGTTCGATACCGGAGCATCTCACTCCTTTATCTCTGAAGGCTATGCTCGTTTGCACGACATGTCATTTTGTGACATGCCAACTCCGCTCGAAATACAAACCCCGGGGTCTAGATGGCAAACTACCAGAATAAGCCATGGTAATGGAATCCTTGTTGACAGACTTGTATTCCTTGCCTCACTAATAGCCCTCAAGTCTTCAGATATTAACATCATCTTGGGTATGGACTGGATGACAGCTCATCATGCCAAGATCGATTGTTACACTAGGTCTGTTCAGCTTACACACCCATCTGGCAAGATAGTCACTGTCTCCACTAGAGTTGCAAAGCGTCAACTCTATTCTCTTAATGCCAGCCCCCTTCCAGACCTTGAAGATATCCCGATAGTCCGAGACTTTCCGGATGTCTTTCCAGAAGAACTACCCGGTGTTCCACTTGATAGGGATGTAGAGTTCGTCATAGATCTTATCCCAGGAACTGTTCCAATTTCTAGGAGACCCTACAAAATGGCACCCCTAGAACTAGCTGAGCTTAAGAAACAACTTGATGAGTCCTTGCAAAAGGGTTTTATTCGTCCTAGTTCTTCTCCTTGGGCTTGTCCCGTCCTCTTCGTCAAGAAGAAGGATGGCACGGAACGGATGGTTGTAGATTATCGTCCTGTTAATTTGGTCACGATAAAGAACAAGTATCCACTCCCCAGGATCAACGACCTGTATGATCAGCTCGCTGGATCCTCAGTCTTCTCCAAAATGGATTTGAGGTTAGGCTACCATCAAATCAAAATTAAAAACGGAGACATTCCTAAGACGGCTTTTGTCACTCGTTATGGCCAGTACGAGTACACCGTCATGTCTTTCGGTCTAACCAATGCTCCAGCCACTTTCTCCCGCTTGATGAACTCGATCTTCATGGAGTATCTGGATAAGTTCGTCGTGGTTTACCTCGTTGATATTCTTATATACTCGAAGAACGAGGAAGAGCATGCCGAACATCTTAGACTTGTTCTAGAAAAACTCAGAGAGCACCGCCTTTATGCCAAGTTCTCCAAGTGCGAATTTTGGTTGCCAGAAGTGACCTATCTCGGCCACGTAATCTCAGGGAAGGGCATTGCTGTCAATCCTGAGAGAGTTCAGGCCGTTCTTGATTGGACTCCGCCTGAAACAGTTAAACAAGTTAGGAGTTTCCTTGGTCTAGCCAGCTATTGTCGCCGCTTTGTTGAAAACTTCTCGAAAGTGGCCAAACCTCTCACGGAACTTCTTAAGAAAGATAAAAAGTTTGAGTGGTCCCCACAGTGTGAGCACAGTTTTCAGGAACTGAAAAGACGCCTGACCTCTGCTCCCATACTTGTGCCACCGGATTTCACTAAGGACTTTGTTATCTACTGTGATGCCTCACGACAGGGACTAGGTTGCATTCTTATGCAGGATCGTCGTGTGATTGCCTATGCATCTCGACAGTTGCATCGACATGAGGAGAATTATCCTACACATGATCTAGAGCTTGCAGCTGTAGTCTATGCACTTAAGACCTGGCGGCATTACCTCCTTGGTAATCGTTGCGAGATCTACACCGATCACCAAAGTCTCAAGTATATCTTCACCCAACCAGATTTGAACCTTAGGCAAAGACGTTGGTTGGAGTTGATCTCAGATTACGACTTAGGAATTACCTACACCCCAGGCAAGGGAAATGTCATGGCTGATGCACTAAGTCGTAAGACCTATTGCAACAATCTCATGTTGCAGCAGGGCCAACCACTTCTCCATGAGGAACTATGTAAGCTTAACCTTCACATTGCTCCTCACGGATTCCTTTCAACTTTGGTGGCGAAACCTACTCTTGTGGATCATATCATAGAAGCCCAAAAGCATGATACCGGAATTACCCGGATCAAGAGAAACATTAAAAAGGGAGTTGGTGGATGTTTCTCTATGGATGATCGAGGTGTTGTTTTCTTTGAGAATCGCCTTGTGGTTCCCAAGAAGCAACATCTTCGGCAATTGATCCTTAAGGAGGCTCATGAATCTCCTCTCACGATTCATCCCGGTAGTACTAAGATGTATCAGGACCTACGCCAGAGGTTCTGGTGGACTAGGATGAAGAGAGAAATTGCTGAATTCATTGCTAAATGTGACGTTTGTCGTCGCGTTAAGGCAGAACATCAAAGACCTGCTGGCACCCTTCAGCCTCTAGCTATTCCTGAGTGGAAATGGGATAAAGTTGGTATGGACTTCATCACCAGCTTTCCCAGGACCAAGAGAGGGAATAATGCTATCTTCGTAGTCATTGATCGTCTCTCCAAAGTGGCTCACTTCCTACCTGTTCGAGAGAGTATCACTGCTAGTCAGCTTGCTGACTTGTATATTTCTCGAATAGTGTCACTTCATGGTGTCCCACTAGAGATCAATTCAGACCGTGGTAGTCTTTTCACTTCTCATTTCTGGGAGAGTTTCCAGACTGCCATGGGCACCCATCTTTCTTTCAGTACCGCTTTCCACCCTCAGTCAAGTGGTCAAGTGGAACGGGTTAACCAAATTCTCGAAGACATGCTTAGAGCTTGCGTTATCTCATTCGGTATGGATTGGGAGACATGTCTTCCTTTCGCCGAGTTTGCTTATAACAATAGCTATCAATCTAGTCTCAAGCAAGCTCCTTTTGAGATACTCTATGGACGAAGATGTCGAACACCTTTGAACTGGTCAGAAACTGGCGAAAGACAATTCTTTGGACCGGATATGATCCAGGAAGCGGAAGAGCAAGTTCGTATCATTCGTGAGAATTTGAAAACAGCCCAGTCTCGTCAAAAGAGCCAGTATGATCGTCATCATAAGGAAGTGGCTTATGAAGTTGGTGACAAAGCTTATCTTCGGGTTACTCCCTTGAAAGGTACCCATCGTTTCGGTATCAAGGGCAAGTTGGCTCCTCGTTACATTGGTCCTTTTCGCATTCTTGCTAAACGAGGAGAGGTTGCCTACCAATTGGAACTACCCCCACATCTTTCTCGAGTTCATGATGTCTTCCACGTCTCTCAACTCAGGCGTTGCTTCTCGGATCCCATCCGCGGAGTGAACCACGAAACGCTTGATCTCCAAGATAACCTCACATATCGAGAGTATCCCATTCGCATTCTGGATCAAGCAGAGCGTGTCACTCGACGTCATAACATCAAGTTTCTCAAAGTTCAGTGGTCCCATCATTCCGAGAGAGAAGCTACTTGGGAGCGAGAAGATCGTCTCCGACTGGAGTACCCCACCTTCTTTCCGCCTACTCCTGAATCTCGGGCGCCTACTCCTGAATCTCGGGACGAGATTCTTTCGAGTGGAGGCGAGTTGTCACAACCCTAGTTCTGGTATGCACTAGGTTAGTCCTGTGGTTTGCATCATGTTTAAATTTCAAATGAAATTGAAATGAGGACTTGTGAAACCCTCAGAAACCCTATTGAAAATGACCCAAATAAAAGTTGCTCCAAAAAGGTCCAAGAAAATGTTCATGTGGCCCTCTAAAAATATTGGTCAGAGATAAAAATCAAACCAATATTATTAGGAGCTCATAAGTATTTATTTTGGGCATTTGGAATTAATGCAATAAATATTTGCTTGGATATATAATTATTATATATTTTTATATGTCCATAATTCTGGTTCTTTATTTTTAGGGGCTTGGATTAATTCCTAGGTCCCTGCAAAATAAAATGTCAGAAGGAAAACAAATGAATTAAATTAGAAATTAAATCAAAACAAATGTCAGAAAAAAATAGAAAAGAAAAATAAAAGAACGCAACTTACCTGTGCCACCCTGGTGGCCCAACTGCCTGGCCCAGCAGTCGGCCCAGCCCACCGGCCACCGCACCGTCCCCCACCTCGCGCCAGTAGGCGAGGCGCGTGCCCGGCGCACGCGAGCGCTCCGCTCGCCACGCGAGCTGCCTGCCTGCCCTCTCCTGCCAGCGCAACGAGACGGCCGACGTCGCCACTGCCGTCTGGATCGAGCGCGCCCTCTTCTCACTCTCTCTGGACCCTCCCTTCTCCTCTATCTCCCTCTCCCGCACGGCTCCGAACGCCACCGTCGCCGCCGCTCGCCGTAGTCGTAGCCGGAGCCCTCCCCTCGCCCCTCCGTAGAGCCCACGAGCTCCGCCACGACTCCCTCTTCCTCTCCGCCCAGCCTCAAGACGCCGGATGCCCTGTGGAGCCGCCGTCGTCAACTTCTTCCTCCTCGGACGCCGCCGACCGCCGGCTCCGATTTGCCGTCTTCAACGCCTCCCCGAGCCCACTGGCCCGCTCAGCAGCCCCGTCGTGAGCTCTTCTCTGTTTCCCCCTTGCTTTCCCTCTCTTCTTCCCCTTCTCCCGCGTCGTAGCCGTGGTTTTCGTTCCGGCCGAAGCCACCGCCGCCGCGAGCCATGCTCCGGCGAGCTCCGCGGTTCCCACGACCTCCCCTATGCGCGGCTGGATGCGCCCGTGCACGGGCTACCCGCCGGTGGTTTCCGTTTGCCCAACCGTGGCCTCCAGCTCGTTCCGGCGAACTTCCGCCGTGGCTCGAGGTCGTCGCCGGCGAAACTCCGGCGACTGACGTGGCGCGTGCTTAACTGCTAATCCTGCCACCTAAACCACCCCCTAAGCCACTGACCATGGGCCCCAGGGCTTGGTCAAACCCTGGTCAGCTGGGTTTGACTCGGGTTTAGCCCCGGTGTCACTGACGTGTGGCCCCACACGTCAGGTTTGACCAGTCAACGCTGTTGACTTGCTGACGCAAGCATGACGCAGTGCTGACGCAATTAATTATTTTCTGGAATTATTTTTAAACAGGAAATTCCAGAAAATATTCAAAACTTCAAAAATTCATAGAAATTCAACCGTAGCTCAGAATGAAATAATTTATATATGAAAAATTATCAGAAAAATTCAATCTATCCATCTGTACCATTTTCATGCATGACAAATGAAGTTAAACCTACTGTTTAATTGAAAACACATATTTGGCATTTAGAATGCTTATTTTAAAATTGCATTTGAACCCTTGGCTCAAATGGACTTCTTTCAAATTGAATGCTAGTTGCACTAGCTCAAACAATTTCATAACTTCATGCCATATTCATGCATCATATTGTTGCATATGCTTGTGTTTGATTATCGGCACCGTTCTTCTCGATAGGTCCAACTCCGGAGACCGATCCAGAGTACCTGTCAGAGGAGCAGTGTTCTGCACGTTGTTTTACCAGGCAAGCAAACCCCCTTGTTCATTCCGATACAATCCCTCTCTCGCTCCTGCTCCCTGTTACTGCATTAGGACAACAACGATTTCAACTGCTACTTTATGCTGCGGTAGTTGAACCCATTCCTCTGCATGACCTGTCTTTCCACAGTAAATAGTTGAAACCCACTAGCATGTGTAGGAGTTGATTGAAGCCATGATGTGATCTTACCATGCCTTGCTTGCTATTGCTTAGAGTGTGTCAGGTCTGATTCATCGGGAATGAATTAGAGTGAAATGATATGTTCTGATGCTGAGGGTTAAGTGTGTGAACACGATTTGGTAAAGGTAGTGGTGGGAGGCCATGTAGGAGTACATGGTGGGTTGTCTCACTGGAACCGTCCCTAAGAACTGAGTTCCGAGTATGTTGTCCAATGACTAGTTACTACTGTTGGAAATATGCCCTAGAGGCAATAATAAATTGGTTATTATTATATTTCCTTGTTCACGATAATCGTTTATTATCCATGCTAGAATTGTATTGATAGGAAACTCAGATACATGTATGGATACATAGACAAACACCATGTCCCTAGTGAGCCTCTAGACGACTAGCTCGTTGATCAATAGATGGTTACGGTTTCCTAACCATGGACATTGGATGTCGTTGATAACGGGATCACATCATTAGGAGAATGATGTGATGGACAAGACCCAATCCTAAGCCTAGCACAGATCGTGTAGTTCGTATGCTAAAGCTTTTCTATATGTCAAGTATCTTTTCCTTAGACCATGAGATTGTGCAACTCCCGGATACCGTAGGAATGCTTTGGGTGTACCAAACGTCACAACGTAACTGGGTGGCTATAAAGGTGCACTACAGGTATCTCCGAAAGTGTCTGTTGAGTTGGCACGAATCGAGACTGGGATTTGTCACTCCGTATGACAGAAAGGTATCTCTGGGCCCACTCGGTAGGACATCATCATAATGTGCACAATATGTGATCAAGGAGTTGATCACGGGATGATGTGTTACGGAACGAGTAAAGAGACTTGCCGGTAACGAGATTGAGCAAGGTATCGGTATACCGACGATCGAATCTCGGGCAAGTGCTATACCGATAGACAAAGGGAATCGTATACGGGATTGATTGAATCCTTGACATCGTGGTTCATCCGATGAGATCATCGTGGAACATGTGGGAGCCAACATGGGTATCCAGATCCCGCTGTTGGTTATTGGCCGGAGAGTTGTCTCGGTCATGTCTACATGGTTCCCGAGCCCGTAGGGTCTACACACTTAAGGTTCGATGACGCTAGGGTTATAGGGGAAGTATGTACGCGGTTACCGAATGTTGTTCGGAGTCCCGGATGAGATCCCGGACGTCACGAGGAGTTCCGGAATGGTCCGGAGGTAAAGATTCATATATGGGAAGTCCTGTTTTGGTCACCGGAAAAGTTTCGGGCGATATCGGTAATGTACCGGGACCACCGGGAGGGTCCCGGGGGTCCACCAGGTGGGGCCACCAGCCCCAGGTGGCTGCGTGGGCTAAGTGTGGGAGGGGACCAGCCCCAAGGGGGCTGGTGCGCCCCCCCACCAAGTCCCAGGGCGCCTCCAAGAGGGGAAGGGGGGCAAACCCTAAAGCAGTTGGGCCCTAGGGCCCAATAGTGGTGCGCCTCCCCCTCTCTCCCCCTTGGCCGCCCCCCTAGAGGGTTTCTAGGGCTGGCCGCACCCTAGGGGAGGGAAACCCTAAAGGGGGGCGCAGCCCTCCCTTCCCCCTATATATATGTGAGGTTTTAGGGCTGTTGTACACATGAGAACATCTCCCTCTTGGTGCAGCCCTACCCCTCTCCCTCCTCGTCTCTTGCAGCGCTTGGCGAAGCCCTGCTGGAGTCCCGCGCTCCTCCACCACCACCATGCCGTCGTGCTGCTGTTGGTTGGAGGTTTCCCAACCTCTCCCTCTCTCCTTGCTGGATCAAGGCGTGGGAGACGTCACCGGGCTGCACGTGTGAAGAACGCGGAGGCACCGTCCGTTCGGTGCTAGGATCTTCGGCGATCTGAATCGCGGCGTGTACGACTCCATCAACCGCGTTCTTGAACGCTTCCGCTTAGCGATCTACAAGGGTATGTGGATCCAACTCTCCTCTCGTAGATGCATCTCCTAGATTGATCTTGGTGAACGTAGGAAAATTTTTGTTTCCCATGCGACGTTCCCCAACAGTGGCATCATGAGCTAGGATCTTGCGTAGATGCTTTCTCGAGTAGAACACAAAAGGGTTTGTGGGCGTTGATGTTTAAATTGCTGCCCTCCTTAGTCTTTCTTGATTCACCGGTATTATGGGATGAAGCGGCCCGGACCAACTTTACATGTCCACGTACATGAGACCGGTTCCATCGACAGACATGTGACTTTTGTTGCATAAGATGGCTGGCGGGTGTCTGTCTCTCCTATCTTAGTTGAATCGGAATAGAACAAGGCGGTCCTTGTAGAAGGTTAAATAGCAACTTGAATATCACCGTTGTGGCTTTGCGTAGGTAAGAAGCGTTCTTGCTAGATACCCATAGCAGCCACGTAAAACATGCAACAACAAATTAGAGGACGTCTAACTTGTTTTTGCAGGGTATGTTTGTGATATGATATGGCCAATGACATGATGAGATATATTTGATGTATGAGATGATCATGTTGTAATAGTTAATATCGACTTGCATGTCGATGTATACGGCAACCGGCAGGAGCCATAGGGTTGTCTTTAATTTTTGTATGACCTGTGTGTCAATCATTAAGCGCTATGTAATGCTTTACTTTATCGCTAAACGGTAGCAATAGTAGTAAGAGCATGGTGGGCGCGCGACAACCCCGATGGCGACACGATGATGGAGATCATGATGATGGGGATCATGGTGTTACGCCGGTGACGATGGAGATCATGCCGGTGCTTTGGAGATGGAGATCAAAAGCACAAGTTGATGGCCATATCATGTCACTTATGATTTGCATGTGATGTTAATCCTTTTATGCATCTTATTTTGCTTAGGACGACGGTAGCATTATAAGATGATCCCTCACTAAAATTTCAAGATAAAATTGTGTTCCCCCCGAGTGTGCGCCGTTGCGAAGGTTCGTCGTTTCGAAGCACCACGTGATGATCGGGTGTGATAGACTCTATGTTCGCATACAACGGGTGCAAGCCAGTTTTGCACATGCAGAACACTCGGGTTAGACTTGACGAGCCTAGCATGTACAGACATGGCCTCGGAACACGGAAGACCGAAAGGTCGAGCATGAGTCATATAGTAGATATGATCAACATGTAGATGTTCACCATTGACACCACCTCATCTCACGTGATGATCGGACTTGGGTTGGTGGATCTGGATCATGTCACGCTCGAATGACCAGAGGGATGTCAATTTGAGTGGGAGTTATAAATAATTTGATTAGGTAATAACTCACTTATCATGAACAATAGTCTAAAATGTCTTTGCAAATCTTTTGTTGTAGATGGCTCGCGCAGTAGCTCCCCTGAATTTTAATGCGTTCCTAGAGAAAGCTAAACTGAAAGATGATGGGAGCAACTTTGCGGACTGGCTCCGCAATCCGAGGATCATCCTCACAGCTGCCCAAAAGGTTTATGTCCTAAATGCACCGCTAGGTGAACCCCCCGCTCCTCAGGCCTCTGCGGACGTTATGAACGCCTGGCAGTCGCGTTCGGATGACTACTCAGTAGTGCAGTGTGCCATATTGTATAGCTTGGAAGGAGGACTTCAAAGGCGTTTTGAACGTCATGGAGCATATGAGATGTTCCAGGAGTTGAAGTTCATCTTTGAAAAGAATGCCAAGATCGAGAGGTATGAGACCACCGATAAATTCTTTGCTTGCAAGATGGAGGAGAATTCGTCTGTCAGTGAGCACTTACTGAAGATGTCTGGGTACTATACCCGCATAGCTGATCTGGGACTTGTGTTCCCGGATGAGGCTATCATTGACAGAATTCTCCAGTCACTCCCGCCTAGCTACAAGAGCTTCGTGCAGCAGTATAACATGCAAGGGATGAACAAAACCATCGCCGAGCTGTTTTCGATGCTGAAAGTCGCTGAGGCAGACATGTTGGAAATATGCCCTAGAGGCAATAATAAATTGGTTATTATTATATTTCCTTGTTCACGATAATCGTTTATTATCCATGCTAGAATTGTATTGATAGGAAACTCAGATACATGTGTGGATACATAGACAAACACCATGTCCCTAGTAAGCCTCTAGATGACTAGCTCGTTGATCAATAGGTGGTTACGGTTTCCTGACCATGGACATTGGATGTCGTTGATAACGGGATCACATCATTAGGAGAATGATGTGATGGACAAGACCCAATCCTAAGCCTAGCACAGATCGTGTAGTTCGTATGCTAAAGCTTTTCTATATGTCAAGTATCTTTTCCTTAGACCATGAGATTGTGCAACTCACGGATACCGTAGGAATGCTTTGGGTGTACCAAACGTCACAACGTAACTGGGTGGCTATAAAGGTGCACTACAAGTATCTCCGAAAGTGTCTGTTGAGTTGGCACGAATCGAGACTGGGATTTGTCACTCCGTATGACGGAGAGGTATCTCTGGGCCCACTCGGTAGGACATCATCATAATGTGCACAATATGTGATCAAGGAGTTGATCACGGGATGATGTGTTACGGAACGAGTAAAGAGACTTGCCGGTAACGAGATTGAGCGAGGTATCGGCATACCGACGATCGAATCTCGGGCAAGTGCTATACCGATAGACAAAGGGAATCGTATACGGGATTGATTGAATCCTTGACATCGTGGTTCATCCGATGAGATCATCGTGGAACATGTGGGAGCCAACATGGGTATCCAGATCCCGCTGTTGGTTATTGACCGGAGAGTTGTCTCGGTCATGTCTACATGGTTCCCGAACCCGTAGGGTCTACACACTTAAGGTTCGATGACGCTAGGGTTATAGGGAAAGTATGTATGCGGTTACCGAATGTTGTTCGGAGTCCCGGATGAGATCCCGGACGTCACGAGGAGTTCCGGAATGGTCCGGAGGTAAAGATTCATATATGGGAAGTCCTGTTTTGGTCACCGGAAAAGTTTCGGGCGATATCGGTAATGTACCGGGACCACCGGGAGGGTCCCGGGGGTCCACCAGGTGGGGCCACCAGCCCCAGGTGGCTGCGTGGGCTAAGTGTGGGAGGGGACCAGCCCCAAGGGGGCTGGTGCGCCCCCCCACCAAGTCCCAGGGCGCCTCCAAGAGGGGAAGGGGGGCAAACCCTAAAGCAGTTGGGCCCTAGGGCCCAATAGTGGTGCGCCTCCCCCTCTCTCCCCCTTGGCCGCCCCCCTAGAGGGTTTCTAGGGCTGGCCGCACCCTAGGGGAGGGAAACCCTAAAGGGGGGCGCAGCCCTCCCTTCCCCCTATATATATGTGAGGTTTTAGGGCTGTTGTACACATGAGAACATCTCCCTCTTGGTGCAGCCCTACCCCTCTCCCTCCTCGTCTCTTGCAGCGCTTGGCGAAGCCCTGCTGGAGTCCCGCGCTCCTCCACCACCACCATGCCGTCGTGCTGCTGTTGGTTGGAGGTTTCCCAACCTCTCCCTCTCTCCTTGCTGGATCAAGGCGTGGGAGACGTCACCGGGCTGCACGTGTGAAGAACGCGGAGGCACCGTCCGTTCGGTGCTAGGATCTTCGGCGATCTGAATCGCGGCGAGTACGACTCCATCAACCGCGTTCTTGAACGCTTCCGCTTAGCGATCTACAAGGGTATGTGGATCCAACTCTCCTCTCGTAGATGTGCATCTCCTAGATTGATCTTGGTGAGCGTAGGAAAATTTTTGTTTCCCATGCTACGTTCCCCAACAGTGGCATCATGAGCTAGGATCTTGCGTAGATGCTTTCACGAGTAGAACACAAAAGGGTTTGTGGGCGTTGATGTTTAGATTGCTGCCCTCCTTAGTCTTTCTTGATTCAGCGGTATTATGGGATGAAGCGGCCCGGACCAACTTTACATGTCCACGTACATGAGACCGGTTCCATCGACAGACATGTGACTTTTGTTGCATAAGATGGCTGGCGGGTGTCTGTCTCTCCTATCTTAGTTGAATCGGAATAGACAAAGGCGGTCCTTGTAGAAGGTTAAATAGCAACTTAAATATCACCGTTGTGGCTTTGCGTAGGTAAGAAGCGTTCTTGCTAGATACCCATAGCAGCCACGTAAAACATGCAACAACAAATTAGAGGACGTCTAACTTGTTTTTGCAGGGTATGTATGTGATATGATATGGCCAATGACATGATGAGATATATTTGATGTATGAGATGATCATGTTGTAATAGTTAATATCGACTTGCATGTCGATGTATACGGCAACCGGCAGGAGCCATAGGGTTGTCTTTAATTTTTGTATGACCTGCGTGTCAATCATTAAGCGCTATGTAATGCTTTACTTTATCGCTAATCGGTAGCAATAGTAGTAAGAGCATGGTGGGCGCGCGACAACCCCGATGGCGACACGATGATGGAGATCATGATGATGGGGATCATGGTGTTATGCCGGTGACGATGGAGATCATGCCGGTGCTTTGGAGATGGAGATCAAAAGCACGAGTTGATGGCCATATCATGTCACTTATGATTTGCATGTGATGTTAATCCTTTTATGCATCTTATTTTGCTTAGGACGACGGTAGCATTATAAGATGATCCCTCACTAAAATTTCAAGATAAAATTGTGTTCCCCCCGAGTGTGCGCCGTTGCGAAGGTTCGTCGTTTCGAAGCACCACGTGATGATCGGGTGTGATAGACTCTACGTTCGCATACAACGGGTGCAAGCCAGTTTTGCACATGCAGAACACTCGGGTTAGACTTGACGAGCCTAGCATGTACAGACATGGCCTCGGAACACGGAAGACCGAAAGGTCGAACATGAGTCATATAGTAGATATGATCAACATGAAGATGTTCACCATTGACACCACCTCATCTCACGTGATGATCGGACTTGGGTTGGTGAATTTGGATCATGTCACGCTCGGATGACCGGAGGGATGTCAATTTGAGTGGGAGTTATAAGTAATTTGATTAGTTAAAACTCACTTGTCATGAACAATAGTCTAAGTTGTCTTTTGCAAATTATGTAGTAGACCAATAACTGCGTTGTAGCTCCCTGTTTAATACGATCCTAGAGAAAGACTAAGTTGAAAGATATTGTAAGCAATGATGCGGACTAGGTCCGTAGTCTGAGGAGTGTCCTCACTGCTACGCAGAAAGCTTACGTCTTTGATGCACCGCTCGATGTGCAAACCCCTACAACGTTGTCTGTGGATGTTGTGAACACCTGACAGACACGTCCTGATAACTACTTGATAGTTTAGTGCACCATACTTTACGGCTTAGAATCGGGATTCCAATGACGTTTTGAACGCCATAGAACATATGAGATGTTCTAAGAGCTGAAATTGGGATTTCAGGCTCATGCCCGTGTTGAGAGGTATGAGACCTCTGACAAGTTCTTTTGCCAAAAAGATGGAGGAGAATGGCTCAACTGGTGAGCATGTGCTCAGAATGTCTGGGTGCTGAAATCACTTGAACCAAGTGGGAGTTAATCTTCCAGGTGAGATAGTGGTTGACGGAATTCTCTAGACACTATCACCAAGCTACTAGAACTTCGTGATGAACTATGACATGCAAAGGATGGTAATAATCCCGGTGCTGTCAGCGGTTCTTAGTACCGCAAAAGTAGAGATCAAGAAGGAGCATCAAGTGTTGATGGTTTAGCAAGACCACTGGTTTCAAAAGGGGCAAGGGATAGAAGGGAAACTTCATGAATGGCAAACCAGTTGTCGCTCTAATGAGGGAACCCAAGGTTGCACCCAAACCTCGAGACTAAGTGCTTCGATTGTAAGGGTAACGGTCACATGGTAGCGGAATTACCCCAAATACATGGTAGATAAGAAAAGCTGGCAACTTCAACAAAAGTATATTTGATATACGTGTTATTGATGTGTACCTTGATAGTACTCCTTGTAGCACATGGGTATTGGATACCGGTTCAGTTGCTATTATTAGTGACTTGAAGCAAAAAGCTACGGACTGAACGGAGACTAACTAAGGGCGAGGTGACGATATGTTGGAAGTGTTTCCAAGGATGATAAGATCACCATCGCACGCTCCCTCTATTTTCGGGATTAGTGTTGAACCTAGATAAATGTTATCAGGTGTCTACGTTGAGCATGAATATGATTAGATCATGTTCATTGCAATACGGTTATTCATTTAAGTTAGAGAATAATGGTTATTCTGTTTACATGAATAATACCTTTATGGTCATGCACCCAATGGTTTATTGAATCTCGATTATAGCAATACACATGATGATAATATTAATACCAAAAGATGTAGAGTTAGTAATGATAGTACCACTTTCTTGTGGCACTGCCGCTTAGGTCATTTTGGCATAAAATGCATGAAGAAACTCCATGTTGATGGATGTTTGGAGTCACTTGATTTTGAATCACTTGACACATGCGAGCCATGCCTCATGGGCAGGATGACTGAGATCCCGTTTTCAGGTACAATGAAACGGGCAAGTGACTTGTTGGAAATCATACATGCTGATGTATGTGATCCAATGAGAATTAAGGCGTGTGGTGGATATCGTTATTTTCTCATCTTCACTGACGATTTGAGTAGATATGGTATATTTACTTAATGAAGCAAAAGTCTGAAACGTTTGAAAGGTTCAAAAATTTCAGAGTGAAGATTAAGAATCATCATAACAAGAAGATCATGTTCCTACGATCTGATCAAGGGGATATTATCTGAATTATGAGTTTGGCAATCACTTAAGACATTGTGGAATTGTTTCGCAGTTGAAGTCCCCTGGAACACCACAGCGTAATGGTGTGTCCGGACATCGTAATCGAACCTTATGAGATATGGTGCGATCTATGATGTATCTTACCGATCTACCGCTGTTATTTTAAGGTTATGCATTAAGAGACAGCTGCATTCACTTTAGATAGGGCACCATCTAAGTCCGTTGAGACGACGTCGTATGGTTTGGCAAGAAACCAAAGTTGTCGTTTTCTTAAATGTTTGGGGCTACGATGCTTATGGCTTCAGCCAGGAAAAGCTCGAACCCAAAGCGGACAAATACATCTTCATGGAATACCCACTAGTAACGGTTGGGTATGCCTTCTATCTCAGATCCAAGGACAAAAATGTTTGTCGCTAAGAACGGGTCCTTTCTCGAGAAAGAGTTTCTCTCGAAAGAATTGAGTGGGAGGAAGATAGAACTTGATGAGGTTGTCAAACCCTCACTTCAACCGGATAGTAGTGCAACACAGAAAGATGTTTCTGTGGAATCTACGACAGTTGAAGAGGAAACTAATGATAGTGATCATAAAGCTCCAGATCAAGTTGCTATCGAACCTCGTAGGTCGACAAGGACAAGTACTACTCCTGAGTGGTACGGTGATCCTGTCTTAGATGTCATGTTGTTGGACAACGATGAACCTACGAACTATGGAGAAGCGATGGTGGGCACATATTCCGACAAATGGTTAGAAGCCGATAAATCCGAGATAGGATCCATGTATCAAAACAAAGTATGGACTTTGGTGGACTTGCCCTATGATCGGCAAGCCATTGAGACAAATGGATCTTTAAGACTAAGACGGACGTGGACGGTAATGTCACCGTCTATGAAGCTCGACTTGTGACGAAGAGTTTTTCACAAGTTCAAGGAGTTGACTACGATGAGATTTTCTCACCCGTAGCGATGCTTAAGCCCGTCGGAATCATGTTAGCATTAGCTGCATTTATGAAATCTGGCAGATGGGTGACAAAACAAGTTTCCTTACCAGTTTTCGTAAGGAAAGGTTGTATGTGATACAATCAGAAAGATTTTGTCGATCCTAAGGATGCTAAAAGATATGCTAGCTCCAGCGATCCTTCCATGGACTAGAGCAAGCATCTCGGAGTCGGAATATACACTTTGATGGAGTGATCAAAGTTTTTGGGTATACAAAGTTTGTTGGAAACTTGTATTTGCAATAAAGTGAGTGGGAGCACTACAACATTTCTGATAAGTATATGTGAATGACATATTGTTGATCCGAAATGATGTAAAATTTCTAGAAAGCATAAAGGGTTGTTTGAAATGAGTTTTTCAAAGGAAGACCTGGATAAAGTTGCTTACATAATTGGGCATCAAGATCTATAGAGATAGATCAAGACGCCTGATGATACTTTCAAAAGGAAACACACACCTTTGACATGATTTTGAAGGAGTTCAAAATAGGTCAGTCAAGGAAGGAGTTCTTGCCTGATTTGTAAGGTGTGAAGTTGAGTAAGACTCAAAACTTGACCACGGCAGCAGAAAGAGGAAGGACGAAGGTCGTCCCCTATGCTTTTGTCATAGGCTCTATACGGTATGCCATGCTAAGTACCGCACCTGATGTGTGCCTTGCCACATGTCTGGCAGGAGGGTACAAAGGTGATCCAGGAGTGGATTACTAGATAGTGGTCAAAATTATCCTTAGAGGAATAAGGAAATGTTTCTCGGTTATGGAGGTGATAAAGAGTTCGACGTAAAGAGTTACGTCGATGCAAGCTTAAACACCTATCCGGATAACTCTAAGTGGAGATACCGGATACGTATAATGGAGCAACAGTTTGGAATAGCTCCAAGTGGAACGTGGTAGCAGCATCTACGATATGACATAAAGTTTTGCGAAGTACATAGGGATCTGAATGTTGCAGACCCGTTGACTACAACCTCTCTCACAAGCATAACATAATCAAACACAGAACACATTGAGTGTTAATCACATATTGATGTGAACTAGATTGCTGACTCTAGTAAACTCTTTGGATGTTGATCACATGGCGATGTGACCTGTAAGTGTTAATCACATGGCGATGTGTCAGGGATATGGTTAATAGGTATAAACCGGACATTATAAACCGGAGTAGTAGTATCGTATTTAGTTTTATTATTCTAATAGATATTATGGCCCAGAAGGTTGTAAGGCCCATGTATAGGAACACGATTTGTAATCCGCCAAGAGATGTAACTTGAAAGATAAGAAAGAAAGGACAGAGACCGAGGCGGACACGATTATGAGCCGGCCTCGGGACTCTGTAAACCGGACCAGGCGTCACCTCTATATAAAGGGACAGCCCGGCAACGGTTCAAGGACAGGCAACAATCGATACGTCGAGACGCAGGCAAGCGATTCCGCTCCCTGTAAACCGACGACCAAGCAATACCAAACCAACTAGACGTAGGCTTTTACCTTCTCAAAGGGGCCGAACTAGTATAAAATCCTCTGTGTCCTTTGTGCGCCATGAACCCTTTCAAGCTAACCCGTGCGATGGTTCCATCATCAAGTCCGTTAAACCGGACATCTGCCGTGTTAATTCCACGACAGTTGGCGCCCACCGTGGGGCTCGCGCACGATGGTTTCGAGTTCTTGAAAGGCGGCTTCGAAGGGTTAAAGGGTTACGCGGTTGGCCGGATGACCAAGAGTCGCCGCGGCCGGATCTACATCGACGACGCGGGTTGGGGACCGGAGGCCGATTCAATCGAATACGGGTACCGGGTCCCCTTCGGCAGCATCCAAGTCTTCATCGGCAAAATCGGCGAACCGGGACCTGAGCCGGACACCCTCCCCAGCATCGTCGAGCCGGCTCAGCGGGCGAGATCGCCCCGGATCCAGCCGGCCATGAAGCGCGTTTTCGTTGGAGCAGTCCACGGAGTTCGAACCGAGGACAGGTCGGAATCTGATGGTGCAACAGTCGTCTACTCAGATGGCGAATCTTCATCCGGGGAAACTGAATCTCTGTATCAGTTGCGGGACGGCCGGTCTGAGGGCGAGTCCGATGGGAACAGTATTCCGGACCCCTTTGACCCGCCAAACCGGGTGGCGGTCTTCATGGCCGGTTCACAACCCCCGGTGAACGGAACAACAGCGGAAGCCGGCGCAGGGGGAAGCGGTTCAAATCCCCCCCTCACGGAAGTTCTATCCACCTTGATCGAAGAGCTCGCAGCTAAAGCAGTAGAGGTCGTGGCTCCAGCGGACAAGGTGCAGCATGATGCAGTGCTTCTTCAGTTAACGGCCCGGATCAATCAATTGAAGGAGGATTTAAAGGCAGAAGGAGAGATGTTAGCTATCAGACAAGCAGAATTGGATGATCAAGCTTTTCACTTGAGGATGGAGCAAGCTTCGGTGGAGGCAGTCAGGGGGAGGAAGTATCGATCCCGCCTACCGCCGGGTTACGAATCTGCGAATTTGTTTAGAACCCCGGGAACGGGAGCTAGCAACAATCCGGCCTTAAACCGGAGGAGTCCGCCGGTTCAGGAGGAGCCGGTTCTGCAGCCCACTGCCGAACGAGAGCGGCGGGTTACATCGGTGCCTTATGTGCCTGTCCCTCCGGGTCATTATTCAAACCCTGTGGATAATATTGCTGCTGCGGCCGCACGGTTGGCCGCTTTACCCGCGGAAGGAACATCTCCGGTGGCGATAGAAGCGCGCAGGGTCCAGAAGCTGCTTAATACGGCATTAATACAGCATCAAGCATATTCTCATAGCAGGGAGAGGTTGCATTCAACACCACGTCCCAATCGAAGTTACACCAGACATTGGGAAGAGCCTGAAGTTTCTAGCAGTGAACGGAGGAGGCATCAGCGTATGCAGAATAATCCGGCGGGGGCAGAGATACCGGCCCCGGATCAAAACCGGCCTAGATCGGAGGCCCGAGAGGAGATCCGCCAGTCGACGCCGGTTTACGCCGGCGCTACGGGGGCAGGAGCCACAGCGAGCAGCTTTGGGATACAATGTCTTGTCCCTGCCCTGCGGAGCGTCAAGCTGCCCAAGGATTTCAAAGGACCTCGCAAGGTGCCTAATTACACCGCCGATTTACCACCCGAAGCTTGGGTGGAGAGTTACGAGATGGCCATGGAGATGCTGGATGTGGATGAGTCGGCTTGCGCTAAATATTTCACTATGATGCTGGAAGGCACGGCCCGGACTTGGTTAAAGGCATTACCACCGAATTCCATTGGATCATGGGCAGAGCTGCGCAGCCAGTTCATCAAAAATTTCAAAGATACATGCAAGCAACCTATGTCGATAATAGATTTAGCAGCATGTGTGCAAGGAGAACAGGAGTCTACAGCAGCGTGGGTACGCAGAGTGGCCGAGATCTTGCACTCCTCAAACGGTATTAACCCGAGCACAGCGATTGTAACTTTGGAGAACAATTGCCGGTTTGAATCCTTGAAATTAAAACTCGGACGGCTCAAACGGGAGTGCAATGATATGGGGACTTTAATGAGCGCCCTAGTGAAGTACGGGGACTCAGATAATACTAAGTACCCGGAGCCAGAAGGAGATAAAATAGGGAAGGCCAGTAAGCCTGGTAAGCCGGCGCCGGTTAATCCGGTTACTTCAAGCTTCTTGGGCAAGCGGAAGGCAGAGAATAGCTCCGATTTTGTGGCTAATACACAGGTTCAAGGTGGTTTCCGGGTCAACCAGCAAGGTCCCACTCGCCAAGCTGGGGGAGGAAACCCGGGTTGGGAGCAGGATCCGGATCAACCCTGTCTAAGGCATAGCGGAGCAAGGGGGCCTGCAAAGCACACTGGAAGAGAGTGCATGGGCCCAGGGTACAACCGTTTTAATACCTTTAGCCGGCCCCCAAGTGGCGGTTCGGGGCCCGGGTTTCATGGTCCGGGTTACCAAGGGAACAGCTCCGGTTCAGGATATAGGGGCAACAGCGGTTATCAAGGGAACAGCGGTGGTTATCAACCCCGGCCGGGTGGCCAGAGTACTCAAGGAAGCTACAATGGTCAAGGAAATCAGTATCAAGGTGGTTATCAGGGTCAGGGGAATCAATCGTATCATCAAGGTGGTTACAACAATCAGAATAATCAGCAGCAGGGCCAGGGGGGTCATAGTAACCAAGGAAATCAGCAGCAGCAGCGTCCGCAACAGCAACAGCAATCCGGATACCAGAGTAATCCGAAGGAGTTGAGCAGCGGTCAGTATCATGTCTTCACCACGAGTTTATGTAAGAGAGATCAGAAGGTTTTGAAGCGGGCCGTCCATGCGGTAGAACCGGCAACGCCACAGTTTCTACGATGGTCAGAGCAGCCCATTGTTTGGAGCAGAGAAGACCACCCATTACGGGTAGATAACCCGGGACATTTAGCCTTGGTAGTGGCACCTCAGGTGGGAGGATACCGGTTTACTAAAGTACTCATGGATGGAGGCAGCAGTATCAATATATTATATTACGAGACCTTTCGCCGTATGGGTCTGACAGATAAACAACTGAGGACATCAAACACAGTGTTTCACGGGGTGGTCCCAGGTAAGTCAGCCTATCCAGTTGGCAAGATTGACTTAGAGGTTACCTTTGGGGATGAGCATGATTCCAGGTCAGAGATGATCACTTTTGAAGTTGTTAAAATCAGAAGCCCGTATCATGCTTTGTTTGGGAGGACGGTTTACGCTAAGTTTATGGCTAGGCCATGTTATGTTTACCTGCAGCTCAAGATGCCGGGTCATAAAGGCACAATTACAGTGCATGGCAGTCGTAAGATAGCAGTGGAGTGTGAAGAGGGTGATGCAGCCTATGCAGAAGCGGTATGTGCCACGGAAGAGTTAAAGTTCTATAAGGATAATGTTGATCCGGCGGATATGACTCCGCTGAAGAAGCCCACTACCGAGCATGATCCGGCTTTGAAATTTAAATCGGCAGAGGAGACCAAGCAAATTGATTTTGTGCCGGGGGATTCGTCCAAGCAGTTCACTATCAGCGCTAACCTTGACCCCAAATAGGAAAGCGCGCTCATCGAGTTCATCCGTGAGAACCGGGATATCTTTGCATGGAAACCTTCTGACATGCCAGGTATACCGAGGGAACTCGCTGAGCACAAATTGAATATCGATCCGAAGTTTAAACCGGTAAAACAATATCTGCGCCGCTTTAACGAAGAGAGGCGCAAGGCTATAGGGGAAGAAGTGGCCAGGCTTTTGGCAGCAGGATTCATAGTGGAAGTTTTTCATCCGGAATGGTTGGCCAATCCGGTGCTTGTTCTAAAGAAGAATGGGAAGTGGAGGATGTGTGTGGACTACACAGACCTCAATAAAGCTTGCCCAACTGATCCTTTTGCTCTTCCTCGCATTGATCAGATTATTGATGCTACAGCAGGGTGTGAGCGGCTGAGTTTTTTGGATGCGTACTCAGGTTATCACCAGATCAAAATGGCAGTTGAAGACCAGGAGAAGACGGCATTCATAACCCCTTTTGGTGCTTTTTGCTATGTGTCTATGCCTTTTGGGCTCAAGTGTGCGCAAGCAACCTATCAGCGTTGTGTTCAGAATTGTTTGAAAGGGCAGATAGGAAGGAACGTACATGCATATGTGGATGACATTGTGGTCAAGTCAAAGGAGGAAAGAACAATGATAGAGGACCTCAGGGAAACCTTTGATAATCTCCGGGCTTATAGGATGATGCTTAATCCGGAGAAGTGTGCTTTTGGTGTCCCGGCCGGTAAGCTTTTGGGGTTCCTGGTCTCGAACCGGGGAATAGAAGCCAGCCCGGAGAAGATCAAGGCCATCACATCTTTATCAAAACCGGCTTGCATAAATGATGTTCAGCGCATAGCCGGCCGGATCACGGCGTTAAGTCGGTTTATCAGTCGCTTAGGAGAAAAGGCAATCCCGCTTTATCAAATGTTGAAGAAAACGGACCGGTTTATTTGGAGCGATGAAGCAAATACAGCGTTTGAGAAGTTGAAACAGCAACTAGCGAAACCGCCGGTTTTAGCTGCCCCAATAGACAAGGAGCCTTTGCTATTATATGTTGCTGCAAACACACGGGCGGTTAGCGTTGCAATTGTGGTTGAGCGCAAGGAAGCAGGGAAAGAACATCCGGTTCAGCGACCGGTTTACTATGTGAGTGAAGTACTCATCGAGTCCAAGCAAAGATACCCTCATTGGCAGAAATTGGTGTATGGGGTGTTTATGGCAAACCGGAAATTGAAGCATTATTTCCAAGGGCATCCAATAACTGTGGTTAGTTCAGCTCCGTTGGGAGATATAATCCAGAATAGAGAAGCAACAGGCAGGATAGCTAAATGGGCCATTGAGCTCAGTCCACATGAGTTGAAGTATGTACCGCGAACTGCTATAAAATCTCAGGTACTGGTTGACTTCATCAACGACTGGACAGAATTGCAGACTCCCGAGGAGAAGCCGGATCTCACTTATTGGACGATTCACTTCGACGGTTCAAAGCAGTTGGAAGGCTCGGGGGCTGGAGTTGTTTTAACTTCCCCCAGAGGTGATAAATTTTGCTATGTACTCCGGTTGTTATTTCCTTGTACTAACAATGCAGCAGAGTATGAGGCACTGCTTCATGGTTTGAGGTTGGCAAAAGAGATGAATCTGAGCCGGGTTAAGTGCCTGGGGGATTCAGATCTAGTGGCACAGCAAGTTTCGGGCAAGTGGGATTCAAGGGATCCCCTCATGGCGGCTTATCGACGAGAGGTTGAAGCGGTCGCGGGACGTTTCAAAGGATATCAGGTGGAGCATATAGACCGGCGGAAGAACGAAGCAGCTGACGCTTTAAGCCGGCTAGCGTCGCAACGTAAACCGGTACCACCGAACACCTTTTTGGATGAGTTACACAATCCTTCGGTTCAAGTACCTTCAGAGGACGATCTAGCTATCCCAGACCCAGAGGCACAGTTGGTTGCAGCAACCCATGTTATTCCGGATTGGACGCTACCTTATTTGATATACTTAAGCCGGGGAGAATTACCAGAGAACGAAGATGAAGCGCGGCAGATAATCCGGCGTTCCAAGTCTATGACAATTGCCAACGGGGAGTTACATCATCGTAGTACCTCTGGAGTATTTCAACGGTGTGTTTCAGCTGAGGAAGGTTGTGAGATTCTAAGGGAGATTCATGAAGGAGATTGCGGTCATCATGCCGGTTCAAAGTCCTTGGTGGCTAAAGCTTTCCGGCATGGCTTTTATTGGTTAACAGCGCATGCAGATGCGGCAGACTTGGTACGCAAGTGTGATGCTTGTCAGAAGTTCTCAAGACGTGCCCTTGTTCCAGCACAAGAACTCCGGATGATACCAATAACTTGGCCTTTTGCAACTTGGGGGCTTGATATGGTTGGTCCTTTCAAGAGATCTCAAGATCAGAAAACTCATCTACTAGTGGCAGTGGACAAGTTTACAAAGTGGGTTGAAGCGGAGCCTATAAGCAAGTGTGATGCGGCCACAGCGGTTAAGTTCATCAAAAAAGTAATATTCCGGTTTGGTTTTCCACATAGCATCATCACAGATAATGGCACCAATTTATCTCAGGGTGAGATGGAAGAGTTCTGTCAACGAGAGCATATCCGTTTGGATGTATCTTCTGTGGCTCACCCCCAGTCCAACGGACAAGCAGAAAGGGCAAATCAAGAGATTTTGCGAGGAATCAAACCCCGGCTTATGACACCTTTGCAGAGAACCCCAGGATGTTGGGTTGAAGAGTTACCATCTGTCCTTTGGAGTATTAATACTACGCCAAACCGGTCTACAGGTTACACACCTTTCTTCATGGTTTACGGTGCAGAAGCAGTTCTTCCAAGTGACATACGCCATGATTCTCCAAGGGTGACGGCCTATGTGGAAGCTATCAATGAAGAGTCAAGGCAAGATAGTTTGGATCGGTTGGATGAAGAACGTGACATAGCTGCAGCACGGTCGGCGATTTATCAGCAAGACCTGCGCAGATATCACAGCCGCCGGATCAGAACAAGGACATTCCAGGAGGGTGACTTGGTACTCCGGCTTATCCAAGATCAAACGGACATGCACAAACTATCCCCGCCATGGGAAGGGCCCTTTGTCATCAGCAAGAGAACCCCAGGATGTTGGGGGCTAATGTATTAAACAGCAGTTCAAGCTTACAAAAAGTTCCGGATCATCTACTATAAAGCAGATAAACCGGAACTTGGGGGCTGTTATAAGGTAAAGATGCGTTGAAAAAAGCAAGGGCAGAACAGGAAAATTTACCTCGTATTTCTCTCTCATGAGGTTCACCAGCCTAGCTTCATAATCACGGCTGCTGTGAAGCCGGTTCAGATATCCGGAATAAATATCCTGGGGACTCAGACTGGAAAGGCTGGAGATATCCGCACTTAAATCCCCTTTTTCCTTAGTTACCTTCTCCGTTTTGGCAGTGTGTTTTGCCAAAACGGTGGGTTCGGCTGGCGCAACATAGGTAGCGCCAGTAAACACAACATCAGGAGAAGAAGGTGCATTAGGAGGGATAGTTTTATCTTGCGCCGGATCAGGAGAGCTCGGATTAACTTGAGGAGAGCCGACCCGGGCTGGGCTTGGCGGATCTTGGGCAGCATCAGTAGCAGGAATATCAAGAACAGGTTCTTGAACCGGTGTAACAGGAGTACCTTCGGGAGGAACAGCTGTCGACGGTTCGATTACCGGTTCATCAGCAGAAGGATCAACAGCAGGCTTCTTACCCTTGGCCTTTTTGCTGGGTTTCGGTTTACTGGAGAAACAAACAAAGATAGGTTAGCATTATAAAAGGAAAAGGAAGGATTTAAACCGGAAAGGTGAAAAGAATTACCCTGGAGCTGTCTTCAAGGGTGGAAGCTGTGTTGCAGTTGACTCGCCCGATGAAGATAGTGGAGTTTCCTGATAATCAGGATCAGTCGGTTTAAGCGGTTTTCTAATAAGGCCGGCCTTGGGATGAAGAAGTGTTGGAGAAAGTATCACCTCAGCACGGCGTTTCCGAGCCGGGGTTAAAGAGATGCCAGAAGATTCCACTGCTAAACCGGAGTGGCGAGTGGTCCGGCGCAATGCTTCGTGCTGTTGCTTCTTCAAATCAAAATTGGGATCCAACTTAGCATAAGGGTGAGAAAATTGGTACTTTCTAACAGTCCGACGGATCTTTTGAGGAGGGGGTTCTGAATCGGAAGAAGTAAGGGTTACCTCAGTCTCCACCGGGTTATCACCTTCGAGTGGATCCTGTGAAAAGGGCATCATTAGAGATAAGGACAAATATATTAAAGCAAATGTAAACCGGAGTAATGTATACCTCGGAGTCCGGATCATCATCTTCAGAAGGAGAACCGGCGTCAACAACTGCCTTCCTTTTCTTGTTTGCAGGAGTTTTCCGGCGAGTTTGTTTTACAGGTTTGTCCTGAAGTTTCCTTCTCCAGAAGGGGTTATCAGCCTGAATAAAAATCAACAGCACGTAAAGAACGGTTCAAAGAAGGACGGTTTATGAAGCGCGGGTTAAGGAAAACTTACATCAGGCTGTGTGTTCTTCTTAAAGTATGGAGCCAAGCCAACCTTGGAGCAATCTGTTGAGGCAGGGTTGACGATCTTTTTGGCCGATTCTATCACCTCCGATTCAGAAAGTGTCTCTTTAGTAAATCTTTGAGGATCTTCCGGTTCACCAGAATAATTGCACATTAAATCGGAGCGCCGGCTTAAGGGGAGAATGCTCCATGACAACCAGCAGCGAAGAAAATCGGTTCCAAGAAGTCCATTAGCCATGAAGGCTCTCAGTTTGGAAAGTTGAGATGAAAATTGAATCCGTTCAGTGGCACTCAACCGCTGCGGCAGAGGATGATTCGCCGGGATGCGAGTCTCACGATAACCCGGCAGCGGATTTTCACCTTCAGGAGATGTGTCTATGCAATAGAACCAAGTCTTGTTCCACTCCTTGGGGTGAGTGTGTAAAGCGGCGTGTGGGAAAACTACATCCCTCCTTTTTTGAATGCTGATACCACCAAGCTCTTGGTGAGGCCCACTAGTGAACTCAGTGCGCCGGTTCGCATGAAAGAAATCCCGGAACAGATCAACTGAAGGCTCTTCTTGTAGATACACTTCAGAAAAGACTTGGAAGTCACAGATATTGGAAACAGAGTTTGGCCCAATGTCTTGCGGGTGCAGTTGAAAGGTGGCAAGAACGTCCCGGAAAAATTTTGAACCGGGGGGAGAGAAACCCCTGGACATATGATCCATAAAGACTATGACCTCTCCGGACCTGGGAGCGGGAAGGCGTTCATTACCCGGGGCGCGCCATTTCAACTCGGCCCGAGGACCTAACGTGCCAATACTCGACAGCTTGACTAAGTCTTCTTCAGTCACAGCTGAACGAACCCAGCCACACGAAACGTATTGCTTGGCAGACATTTGAACAAAGTGCTGAAGAGAAGAAGGTACAGAACAAATTATGAACATACAAAAGATTTGGGACCTGTATATGTGTATTGCGTAAGAGGCAAGAACTATCTAGCAAAGTTAAACCGGCAATCATAAATACAAGATGTATCATTTCCGGTTTAAAAATGGCAGTTGAAGAGGAATAACTACGTCATGGCATCAGTCTACATCATTTCCGGTTTATGGTATGGTGATCTAAACCGGAGCGTTTCTAACGAATCTACTGAGGAGAAAAAACAGGTTTCTAAGTAAGTACTAAGCGGGAAAGATCTGAGTATGCTGAAGAAAAGAAGTTAATTTACAGCAGAGTAATAAACGATAAGAAGAAGACTACGCAGACTAGTTATATCATACCGAAAGGACAAGTTTACATGATGGATGGGAATAGCAAGGTTTTCGACACATCTACAGCGGGATAAAAATGGAAAAGGATCTACAAAGAGTTATCACGAATCACAGGTTCAGAGAACGAACAGCATGAAGCTCGCGAAGAACCCTAATGGCGGAACGGATAAGTTACAGGGCTATTACGGTAAGAGCCGATCCAATGCTAAGCGAGAGATCTACAGATAAGGGGTTAAAGGTTATGAGAGTCCTATGGTGTAAATATCTATGAAGGAGCGGAGCTTCGTCAGGAGCTCTAATGGCAGAAGAACACGGGCAAAGCAATGGCATATATAGATCTATGGAGAGGAAGACGAACGTACCAGGGACGGTGAGAGTTGGCGGCGGAGAAAATCTGGTCAAAGCCCAGGTTGATGCAGCGGCCGGTCAAGGACGGAAGATTCGGCGGTCGTCGGTGGCGTTCTTGAGCTCGAGCAGCAATGAAGTTCTTGCGGGTCAGGAGGCAAGAGGAGGAAGAAGATGCGAGAGAAGATAACGAATGGAGCGGGGCGGTATTTATGGCCAAAGGTCAGGTCTGAAACGGCAGGCGCGAAAATCGAGGAGACAGAAATCGGATAAAGATCCCGTGATGCCTCGATATTCGGGATAATCCTTAAAATACGCTACAGTACAGCTCACAGCGTTAAATGCGGAGATGATGTCATTGTCAGGCTTTAATGATTTTGGAGGATGACGTCAGAGCCGGTTTACAATGAGATGAAGACAGAAGAAAATTACAGAAGACGATGAAGATTGATATGAACAAGTTCAAATCATTCTGGGGCCTAATGTCAGGGATATGGTTAATAGGTATAAACCGGACATTATAAACCGGAGTAGTAGTATCGTATTTAGTTTTATTATTCTAATAGATATTATGGCCCAGAAGGTTGTAAGGCCCATGTATAGGAACACGATTTGTAATCCGCCAAGAGATGTAACTTGAAAGATAAGAAAGAAAGGACAGAGACCGAGGCGGACACGATTATGAGCCGGCCTCGGGACTCTGTAAACCGGACCAGGCGTCACCTCTATATAAAGGGACAGCCCGGCAACGGTTCAAGGACAGGCAACAATCGATACGTCGAGACGCAGGCAAGCGATTCCGCTCCCTGTAAACCGACGACCAAGCAATACCAAACCAACTAGACGTAGGCTTTTACCTTCTCAAAGGGGCCGAACTAGTATAAAATCCTCTGTGTCCTTTGTGCGCCATGAACCCTTTCAAGCTAACCCGTGCGATGGTTCCATCATCAAGTCCGTTAAACCGGACATCTGCCGTGTTAATTCCACGACACGATGTGAACTAGATTATTGACTCTAGTGCAAGTGGGAGACTGTTGGAAATATGCCCTAGAGGCAATAATAAATTGGTTATTATTATATTTCCTTGTTCACGATAATCGTTTATTATCCATGCTAGAATTGTATTGATAGGAAACTCAGATACATGTATGGATACATAGACAAACACCATGTCCCTAGTGAGCCTCTAGACGACTAGCTCGTTGATCAATAGATGGTTACGGTTTCCTAACCATGGACATTGGATGTCGTTGATAACGGGATCACATCATTAGGAGAATGATGTGATGGACAAGACCCAATCCTAAGCCTAGCACAGATCGTGTAGTTCGTATGCTAAAGCTTTTCTATATGTCAAGTATCTTTTCCTTAGACCATGAGATTGTGCAACTCCCGGATACCGTAGGAATGCTTTGGGTGTGCCAAACGTCACAACGTAACTGGGTGGCTATAAAGGTGCACTACAGGTATCTCCGAAAGTGTCTGTTGGGTTGGCACGAATCGAGACTGGGATTTGTCACTCCGTATGACGGAGAGGTATCTCTGGGCCCACTCGGTAGGACATCATCATAATGTGCACAATATGTGATCAAGGAGTTGATCACGGGATGATGTGTTACGGAACGAGTAAAGAGACTTGCCGGTAACGAGATTGAGCAAGGTATCGGTATACCGACGATCGAATCTCGGGCAAGTGCTATACCGATAGACAAAGGGAATCGTATACGGGATTGATTGAATCCTTGACATCGTGGTTCATCCGATGAGATCATCGTGGAACATGTGGGAGCCAACATGGGTATCCAGATCCCGCTGTTGGTTATTGGCCGGAGAGTTGTCTCGGTCATGTCTACATGGTTCCCGAGCCCGTAGGGTCTACACACTTAAGGTTCGATGACGCTAGGGTTATAGGGGAAGTATGTACGCGGTTACCGAATGTTGTTCGGAGTCCCGGATGAGATCCCGGACGTCACGAGGAGTTCCGGAATGGTCCGGAGGTAAAGATTCATATATGGGAAGTCCTGTTTTGGTCACCGGAAAAGTTTCGGGCGATATCGGTAATGTACCGGGACCACCGGGAGGGTCCCGGGGGTCCACCAGGTGGGGCCACCAGCCCCAGGTGGCTGCGTGGGCTAAGTGTGGGAGGGGACCAGCCCCAAGGGGGCTGGTGCGCCCCCCCACCAAGTCCCAGGGCGCCTCCAAGAGGGGAAGGGGGGCAAACCCTAAAGCAGTTGGGCCCTAGGGCCCAATAGTGGTGCGCCTCCCCCTCTCTCCCCCTTGGCCGCCCCCCTAGAGGGTTTCTAGGGCTGGCCGCACCCTAGGGGAGGGAAACCCTAAAGGGGGGCGCAGCCCTCCCTTCCCCCTATATATATGTGAGGTTTTAGGGCTGTTGTACACATGAGAACATCTCCCTCTTGGTGCAGCCCTACCCCTCTCCCTCCTCGTCTCTTGCAGCGCTTGGCGAAGCCCTGCTGGAGTCCCGCGCTCCTCCACCACCACCATGCCGTCGTGCTGCTGTTGGTTGGAGGTTTCCCAACCTCTCCCTCTCTCCTTGCTGGATCAAGGCGTGGGAGACGTCACCGGGCTGCACGTGTGAAGAACGCGGAGGCACCGTCCGTTCGGTGCTAGGATCTTCGGCGATCTGAATCGCGGCGTGTACGACTCCATCAACCGCGTTCTTGAACGCTTCCGCTTAGCGATCTACAAGGGTATGTGGATCCAACTCTCCTCTCGTAGATGCATCTCCTAGATTGATCTTGGTGAACGTAGGAAAATTTTTGTTTCCCATGCGACGTTCCCCAACAACTACCACACATTGGGTTCCGGTAACTCGACCCCTCTCGACTTATTAATCAACATGATCTCTGTCCAGGAGTTGCAACTAGTTTCTGGCGTTTGTAGGTAGTGTTATTTCTCTACCAGGTGGCACCCGGCAGGGTGGGCTTGTGACAGACTAGGCACACGTGGCCCGGTGTACCGAGTGGCACCCGGATGGTGGGCTCGGGAACCCTGTACACATCGTTTGGGTCCGTGATGGAAACCTCGGCCGGACTCCCTTGCGGATGGAACCCGAATAGGCGATAAACCTGGACGAGAGACTTGTGTGGTTAGTCAGGTCATGGCCGACACCCTCGCCAGGCTTCCGCTTGAAGGTTGCCGAGATACACGACGTGTACCTGGCGGTAAGTGGCGAGAGCGTGTGTGAAGAAGTACACCCCTGCAGGGTTATCATAATCTATTCGAATAGCCGGGTCCGCGGATATGGACTTCTTGGATACTTACGTGGTACATAGACAACTTGAAGTGGATACTCTAAAATACTCAAGACAAGTGTGAGTGCTATGGATGGCCTTCTCGTAGGGAGACGGGAATGAATCCATAGTGGTGTATTGTGTGGTGCTTAGTGGACTCGTGTGCGCCACCTCAAAAGAGTTACCAGCAATCGTAGAATAGGATAGCCACTAAGTCAAAGCTGGCTTGCTGCAACTAAACCCCACTATGCCTTCTTGATACAAGTGCATGTATGATAGGATCTGATGTAAGTCTTGCTGAGTACCTTTGTACTCATGTTTGCTTAATTTATGTTTTGCAGATAGGATTGATGTCTCACTAGTAGTTCCGCTTGGACTTCGACAAGTAGCTTGTACCTCAGCTACGTTCTTGGACGAGTGTTGTAGATAGTCAGGCTCTTCAGCCTTTTTCATTTGTAGATGTCTGTACTCAGACATGTAGTGCTTCCGCTTGTTGCTTGTATGCTCTGAATGTTGGGTCGTGAGACCCATGCTTGTAATACTTGGCTCATCGGAGCCTAATGAATAAATACTTGTTTATTAGAGTCTTATTGTGATGCCATGTTGTATTTGCACATATTGAGCATATTGTGTGTATGTTATTGAAATGCTTGGTATGTGTGGGATCCGACACCTAGTTGTTTACCCATGGTGGCCTATCTTACAGGGAAATGTCTCCTAGTGTTTTCCACTGAGCCTTGGTAGCTTGCTACTGCTCCGGAACACTTAGGCTGACCGGCATGTGTCCTTCTTCGTTCCTGTGTCTGTCCCTTAGGGGAAATGTCACGCGTTGTTCCTTTAAGTCCTTGTAGCTTGCTACGACTTGGGTTCATACGTTGATGACCGACACGTTCGTTGCTGGGTCATGGATGCCTGTCTCTATAATTTAGTGCCACTTTTGGTTTATAACTGGTCATGTCGGCCCGGGTTCTCTGTCATATGGATGCTAGCGACACTATCATATACGTGAGCCAAAATGCGCAAACGGTCCCGGGCCAGGTAAGGTGGCACCCGTGGGGATACCGTGCGTGAGGCTGCAAAGTGATATGGTGTGTTACATGCTAGATCGGTGTGACTTAGGATCGGGGTCCCGACAGCGTTGGTATCAGAGCCTGACTGCCTGTAGGATTACCAAGCCAAAATGGTCGAAGTTGAGTCTAGAGATTCCTTAGTTATATAAGGGAATTGATTGTGGAAGGGAACGTAAGGCTATTTTTACTCCTTTTACCTCATGTCTTCTGATCTGGGTCAGCTTACCTTTCCTACGGGGTTAAGGAACTAGGCTTTCTTTTCCGTCTATCAGGATCACGAGTTACTACTCCGTAGTCCCTTAGGATTGGTTGATCAGAGTCCTAATATTGTTCCAAGTTCTTCCGGTGAAGTTGTGTAGTACGATCACAGTACCTTGAGTGATGATGTTGAGATGTTGTACTACCCTTATCTGGCAGGATGTCTCATTCTGAGCATTTTACTGCCGTTATGCTGCCGGAATTATCCCAGTAGTTTGAGAGATACTAATTTCTTGTTCTACCTTATGCATCCTATAGTTGTTGATGTTTCTGTCTTCGGTTTCGCTTCTCAGGATGTCTTCAGTTAAGCGAAGCTCAGCTGCTCGTAGACAGAACCATGGAGGTGGTAGGGATAAGGAGGGTCCTCCCGACCAGCCTTCGTTGGCGGAGTTAATGTTAGAGATGGAGAGAAACAAGCGTGAGTCTAACCGCTTGTTGGCACGTATTGAGGAGAACACCGCACATCAGTGCGAGGAATCGGCAACCATCCATGACTTCATTCGTCTGAAACCACCCACCTTCCATCATTCCATTGAGCCACTCGACGCAGATGACTGGCTCCGTAGTATCACTCACAAGCTGCGTTCTGCAAACGTAGCTGAGGATGACAAGGTCATCTATGCCACTTATCACCTGGAAGGTCCTGCTAGTCTTTGGTGGCAGAACTATGAGGCCATGATTCCAGCTGGCCAGATTCCTACCTGGAGAGTTTTCACCGAGGCTTTTCGTGAGCATCATATCCCTCAAGCCCTTATCGATCGTAAGAGAGAAGAGTTCTGTAGTCTTACACAGGCTAAGATGGCTGTTGATGCTTATAGTCGAGAGTTTGAGAACCTCGCCCGCTATGCTACAGAAGAAGTGTCCACGGACGCCAAGAAGCAGGCTAGGTTCCGGAAGGGTCTCAACCCCAAACTGTGTCGTGATCTCCACTTGCATCATTGCAACACATTCCAGGCTCTTGTGAACAAGGCCATCAATGCAGAGACAGCTCAACTCACTTACGAGGAGTCTCGTAAGCACACCCTTGAATTGGGATCTTCCTCCGGTACTAGTTCTCAGAAGCGCCGGATTTGGGTTCCGAACTCTGTTCTTCCACCCACTTATCCTCCGAGGCCATCTTGTGTGGTACCTTATCCAGCCCTGTCTTATGCTCCACCCAAGCCTATTGGCAAACCGCTTGTCAATGCGGGTCCACGACCTACCTCAGGGACTTGCTTTACATGCGGAAAGCCAGGACACTATGCACGTGACTGTTCTCAGGCCAGTCTTGCTCCACCCCAGCCCGAGAAGTCCGTTCTTCGTAGTAAGCCACCACGCAAGACTATCATTGCCAATCCAGCTCCCACTAAACATGGACGTGTGCATCACGTCTCAGCTAAAGACGCTCATGATGATCCAAATGTCGTTCTTGGTACACTCCTTGTCAATTGCCATCCGGCTTCGGTTCTGTTCGATACCGGAGCATCTCACTCCTTTATCTCTGAAGGCTATGCTCGTTTGCACGACATGTCATTTTGTGACATGCCAACTCCGCTCGAAATACAAACCCCGGGGTCTAGATGGCAAACTACCAGAATAAGCCATGGTAATGGAATCCTTGTTGACAGACTTGTATTCCTTGCCTCACTAATAGCCCTCAAGTCTTCAGATATTAACATCATCTTGGGTATGGACTGGATGACAGCTCATCATGCCAAGATCGATTGTTACACTAGGTCTGTTCAGCTTACACACCCATCTGGCAAGATAGTCACTGTCTCCACTAGAGTTGGAAAGCGTCAACTCTATTCTCTTAATGCCAGCCCCCTTCCAGACCTTGAAGATATCCCGATAGTCCGAGACTTTCCGGATGTCTTTCCAGAAGAACTACCCGGTGTTCCACCTGATAGGGATGTAGAGTTCGTCATAGATCTTATCCCAGGAACTGTTCCAATTTCTAGGAGACCCTACAAAATGGCACCCCTAGAACTAGCTGAGCTTAAGAAACAACTTGATGAGTCCTTGCAAAAGGGTTTTATTCGTCCTAGTTCTTCTCCTTGGGCTTGTCCCGTCCTCTTCGTCAAGAAGAAGGATGGCACGGAACGGATGGTTGTAGATTATCGTCCTGTTAATTTGGTCACGATAAAGAACAAGTATCCGCTCCCCAGGATCAACGACCTGTATGATCAGCTCACTGGATCCTCAGTCTTCTCCAAAATGGATTTGAGGTTAGGCTACCATCAAATCAAAATTAAAAACGGAGACATTCCTAAGACGGCTTTTGTCACTCGTTATGGCCAGTACGAGTACACCGTCACGTCTTTCGGTCTAACCAATGCTCCAGCCACTTTCTCCCGCTTGATGAACTCGATCTTCATGGAGTATCTGGATAAGTTCGTCGTGGTTTACCTCGATGATATTCTTATATACTCGAAGAACGAGGAAGAGCATGCCGAACATCTTAGACTTGTTCTAGAAAAACTCAGAGAGCACCGCCTTTATGCCAAGTTCTCCAAGTGCGAATTTTGGTTGCCAGAAGTGACCTATCTCGGCCACGTAATCTCAGGGAAGGGCATTGCTGTCAATCCTGAGAGAGTTCAGGCCATTCTTGATTGGACTCCGCCTGAAACAGTTAAACAAGTTAGGAGTTTCCTTGGTCTAGCCAGCTATTGTCGCCGCTTTGTTGAAAACTTCTCGAAAGTGGCCAAACCTCTCACGGAACTTCTTAAGAAAGATAAAAAGTTTGAGTGGTCCCCACAGTGTGAGCACAGTTTTCAGGAACTGAAAAGACGCCTGACCTCTGCTCCCATACTTGTGCCACCGGATTTCACTAAGGACTTTGTTATCTACTGTGATGCCTCACGACAGGGACTAGGTTGCATTCTTATGCAGGATCGTTGTGTGATTGCCTATGCATCTCGACAGTTGCATCCACATGAGGAGAATTATCCTACACATGATCTAGAGCTTGCAGCTGTAGTCTATGCACTTAAGACCTGGCGGCATTACCTCCTTGGTAATCGTTGCGAGATCTACACCGATCACCAAAGTCTCAAGTATATCTTCACCCAACCAGATTTGAACCTTAGGCAAAGACGTTGGTTGGAGTTGATCTCAGATTACGACTTAGGAATTACCTACACCCCAGGCAAGGGAAATGTCATGGCTGATGCACTAAGTCGTAAGACCTATTGCAACAATCTCATGTTGCAGCAGGGCCAACCACTTCTCCATGAGGAACTATGTAAGCTTAACCTTCACATTGCTCCTCACGGATTCCTTTCAACTTTGGTGGCGAAACCTACTCTTGTGGATCATATCATAGAAGCCCAAAAGCATGATACCGGAATTACCCGGATCAAGAGAAACATTAAAAAGGGAGTTGGTGGATGTTTCTCTATGGATGATCGAGGTGTTGTTTTCTTCGAGAATCGCCTGGTGGTTCCCAAGAAGCAACATCTTCGGCAATTGATCCTTAAGGAGGCTCATGAATCTCCTCTCACGATTCATCCCGGTAGTACTAAGATGTATCAGGACCTACGCCAGAGGTTCTGGTGGACTAGAATGAAGAGAGAAATTGCTGAATTCATTGCTAAATGTGACGTTTGTCATCGTGTTAAGGCAGAACATAAAAGACCTGCTGGCACCCTTCAGCCTCTAGCTATTCCTGAGTGGAAATGGGATAAAGTTGGTATGGACTTCATCACCGGCTTTCCCAGGACCAAGAGAGGGAATAATGCTATCTTCGTAGTCATTGATCGTCTCTCCAAAGTGGCTCACTTCCTACCTGTTCGAGAGAGTATCACTGCTAGTCAGCTTGCTGACTTGTATATTTCTCGAATAGTGTCACTTCATGGTGTCCCACTAGAGATCAATTCAGACCGTGGTAGTCTTTTCACTTCTCATTTCTGGGAGAGTTTCCAGACTGCCATGGGCACCCATCTTTCTTTCAGTACCGCTTTCCACCCTCAGTCAAGTGGTCAAGTGGAACGGGTTAACCAAATTCTCGAAGACATGCTTAGAGCTTGCGTTATCTCATTCGATATGGATTGGGAGACATGTCTTCCTTTCGCCGAGTTTGCTTATAACAATAGCTATCAATCTAGTCTCAAGCAAGCTCCTTTTGAGATACTCTATGGACGAAGATGTCGAACACCTTTGAACTGGTCAGAAACCGGCGAAAGACAATTCTTTGGACCGGATATGATCCAGGAAGCGGAAGAGCAAGTTCGTATCATTCGTGAGAATTTGAAAACAGCCCAGTCTCGTCAAAAGAGCCAGTATGATCGTCATCATAAGGAAGTGGCTTATGAAGTTGGTGACAAAGCTTATCTTCGGGTTACTCCCTTGAAAGGTACCCATCGTTTCGGTATCAAGGGCAAGTTGGCTCCTCGTTACATTGGTCCTTTTCGCATTCTTGCTAAACGAGGAGAGGTTGCCTACCAATTGGAACTACCCCCACATCTTTCTCGAGTTCATGATGTCTTCCACGTCTCTCAACTCAGGCGTTGCTTCTCGGATCCCATCCGCGGAGTGAACCACGAAACGCTTGATCTCCAAGATAACCTCACATATCGAGAGTATCCCATTCGCATTCTGGATCAAGCAGAGCGTGTCACTCAACGTCATAACATCAAGTTTCTCAAAGTTCAGTGGTCCCATCATTCCGAGAGAGAAGCTACTTGGGAGCGAGAAGATCGTCTCCGACTGGAGTACCCCACCTTCTTTCCGCCTACTCCTGAATCTCGGGACGAGATTCTTTCGAGTGGAGGCGAGTTGTCACAACCCTAGTTCTGGTATGCACTAGGTTAGTCCTGTGGTTTGCATCATGTTTAAATTTCAAATGAAATTGAAATGAGGACTTGTGAAACCCTCAGAAACCCTATTGAAAATGACCCAAATAAAAGTTGCTCCAAAAAGGTCCAAGAAAATGTTCATGTGGCCCTCTAAAAATATTGGTCAGAGATAAAAATCAAACCAATATTATTAGGAGCTCATAAGTATTTATTTTGGGCATTTGGAATTAATGCAATAAATATTTGCTTGGATATATAATTATTATATATTTTTATATGTCCATAATTCTGGTTCTTTATTTTTAGGGGCTTGGATTAATTCCTAGGTCCCTGCAAAATAAAATGTCAGAAGGAAAACAAATGAATTAAATTAGAAATTAAATCAAAACAAATGTCAGAAAAAAATAGAAAAGAAAAATAAAAGAACGCAACTTACCTGTGCCACCCTGGTGGCCCAACTGCCTGGCCCAGCAGTCGGCCCAGCCCACCGGCCACCGCACCGTCCCCCACCTCGCGCCAGTAGGCGAGGCGCGTGCCCGGCGCACGCGAGCGCTCCGCTCGCCACGCGAGCTGCCTGCCTGCCCTCTCCTGCCAGCGCAACGAGACGGCCGACGTCGCCACTGCCGTCTGGATCGAGCGCGCCCTCTTTTCACTCTCTCTGGACCCTCCCTTCTCCTCTATCTCCCTCTCCCGCACGGCTCCGAACGCCACCGTCGCCGCCGCTCGCCGTAGTCGTAGCCGGAGCCCTCCCCTCGCCCCTCCGTAGAGCCCACGAGCTCCGCCACGACTCCCTCTTCCTCTCCGCCCAGCCTCAAGACGCCGGATGCCCTGTGGAGCCACCGTCGTCAACTTCTTCCTCCTCGGACGCCGCCGACCGCCGGCTCCGATTTGCCGTCTTCAACGCCTCCCCGAGCCCACTGGCCCGCTCAGCAGCCCCGTCGTGAGCTCCTCTCTGTTTCCCCCTTGCTTTCCCTCTCTTCTTCCCCTTCTCCCGCGTCGTAGCCGTGGTTTTCGTTCCGGCCGAAGCCACCGCCGCCGCGAGCCATGCTCCGGCGAGCTCCGCGGTTCCCACGACCTCCCCTATGCGCGGCTGGATGCGCCCGTGCACGGGCTACCCGCCGGTGGTTTCCGTTTGCCCAACCGTGGCCTCCAGCTCGTTCCGGCGAACTTCCGCCGTGGCTCGAGGTCGTCGCCGGCGAAACTCCGGCGACTGACGTGGCGCGTGCTTAACTGCTAATCCTGCCACCTAAACCACCCCCTAAGCCACTGACCATGGGCCCCAGGGCTTGGTCAAACCTTGGTCAGCTGGGTTTGACTCGGGTTTAGCCCCGGTGTCACTGACGTGTGGCCCCACACGTCAGGTTTGACCAGTCAGCGCTGTTGACTTGCTGACGCAAGCATGATGCAGTGCTGACGCAATTAATTATTTTTTGGAATTATTTTTAAACAGGAAATTCCAGAAAATATTCAAAACTTCAAAAATTCATAGAAATTCAACCGTAGCTCAGAATGAAATAATTTATATATGAAAAATTATCAGAAAAATTCAATCTATCCATCTGTACCATTTTCATGCATGACAAATGAAGTTAAACCTACTGTTTAATTGAAAACACATATTTGGCATTTAGAATGCTTATTTTAAAATTGCATTTGAACCCTTGGCTCAAATGGACTTCTTTCAAATTGAATGCTAGTTGCACTAGCTCAAACAATTTCATAACTTCATGCCATATTCATGCATCATATTGTTGCATATGCTTGTGTTTGATTATCGGCACCGTTCTTCTCGATAGGTCCAACTCCGGAGACCGATCCAGAGTACCTGTCAGAGGAGCAGTGTTCTGCACGTTGTTTTACCAGGCAAGCAAACCCCCTTGTTCATTCCGATACAATCCCTCTCTCGCTCCTGCTCCCTGTTACTGCATTAGGACAACAACGATTTCAACTGCTACTTTATGCTGCGGTAGTTGAACCCATTCCTCTGCATGACCTGTCTTTCCACAGTAAATAGTTGAAACCCACTAGCATGTGTAGGAGTTGATTGAAGCCATGATGTGATCTTACCATGCCTTGCTTGCTATTGCTTAGAGTGTGTCAGGTCTGATTCATCGGGAATGAATTAGAGTGAAATGATATGTTCTGATGCTGAGGGTTAAGTGTGTGAACACGATTTGGTAAAGGTAGTGGTGGGAGGCCATGTAGGAGTACATGGTGGGTTGTCTCACTGGAACCGTCCCTAAGAACTGAGTTCCGAGTATGTTGTCCAATGACTAGTTACTACCACACATTGGGTTCCGGTAACTCGACCCCTCTCGACTTATTAATCAACATGATCTCTGTCCAGGAGTTGCAACTAGTTTCTGGCGTTTGTAGGTAGTGTTATTTCTCTACCAGGTGGCACCCGGCAGGGTGGGCTTGGGACGGACTAGGCACACGTGGCCCGGTGTACCGAGTGGCACCCGGATGGTGGGCTCGGGAACCCTGTACACATCGTTTGGGTCCGTGATGGAAACCTCGGCCGGACTCCCTTGCGGATGGAACCCGAATAGGCGATAAACCTGGACGAGAGACTTGTGTGGTTAGTCAGGTCGTGGCAGACACCCTCGCCAGGCTTCCGCTTGAAGGTTGCCGAGATACACGACGTGTACCTGGCGGTAAGTGGCGAGAGCGTGTGTGAAGAAGTACACCCCTGCAGGGTTATCATAATCTATTCGAATAGCCGGGTCCGCGGATATGGACTTCTTGGATACTTACGTGGTACATAGACAACTTGAAGTGGATACTCTAAAATACTCAAGACAAGTGTGAGTGCTATGGATGGCCTTCTCGTAGGGAGACGGGAATGAATCCATAGTGGTGTATTGTGTGGTGCTTAGTGGACTCGTGTGCGCCACCTCAAAAGAGTTACCAGCAATCGTAGAATAGGATAGCCACTAAGTCAAAGCTGGCTTGCTGCAACTAAACCCCACTATGCCTTCTTGATACAAGTGCATGTATGATAGGATCTGATGTAAGTCTTGCTGAGTACCTTTGTACTCATGTTTGCTTAATTTATGTTTTGCAGATAGGATTGATGTCTCACTAGTAGTTCCGCTTGGACTTCGACAAGTAGCTTGTACCTCAGCTACGTTCTTGGACGAGTGTTGTAGATAGTCAGGCTCTTCAGCCTTTTTCATTTGTAGATGTCTGTACTCAGACATGTAGTGCTTCCGCTTGTTGCTTGTATGCTCTGAATGTTGGGTCGTGAGACCCATGCTTGTAATACTTGGCTCATCGGAGCCTAATGAATAAATACTTGTTTATTAGAGTCTTATTGTGATGCCATGTTGTATTTTCACATATTGAGCATATTGTGTGTATGTTATTGAAATGCTTGGTATGTGTGGGATCCGACACCTAGTTGTTTACCCATGGTAGCCTATCTTACAGGGAAATGTCTCCTAGTGTTTTCCACTGAGCCTTGGTAGCTTGCTACTGCTCCGGAACACTTAGGCTGACCGGCATGTGTCCTTCTTCGTTCCTGTGTCTGTCCCTTAGGGGAAATGTCACGCGTTGTTCCTTTAAGTCCTTGTAGCTTGCTACGACTTGGGTTCATACGTTGATGACCGACACGTTCGTTGCTGGGTCATGGATGCCTGTCTCTGTAATTTAGTGCCACTTTTGGTTTATAACTGGTCATGTCGGCCCGGGTTCTCTGTCATATGGATGCTAGCGACACTATCATATACGTGAGCCAAAATGCGCAAACGGTCCCGGGCCAGGTAAGGTGGCACCCGTGGGGATACCGTGCGTGAGGCTGCAAAGTGATATGGTGTGTTACATGCTAGATTGGTGTGACTTAGGATCGGGGTCCCGACAGGGCGAGGGAGACGAAAGCTCAACCACGCACCAGGGTCCTCCCCGCCGAAGCCATCGACCTGTACCCGGGAGGTTACCACTTCTTTGCTTTGTTCTTCCATTGCGGTCTCTGTCCTCCGTATTCAGAGTTTTTCTGCGATGTGATGAACACATATGGATTTCACCTCTTAGACTTCACCCCGAACGCCGTCCTCACTTTGGCCGTTTTCGCACATCTGTGCGAAAACTATGTCGGGGTCCACCCAAACGTAGCTCTCTTCCGCCACTTCTTCACACCTAGAGTAGAGTCCGGATCTCCTCTCTCCGGCGGTATCTCCTGGATCTTCAGGCTCGGCAAGAAGGAGGCGTACTTGATTGGAGAGCTCTGTGGCAAGTGGGAAGAGTGGAGGGCTGATTGGTGCTGGGTCATGGAAGATGAACCCGAGCAGTTCACCTCGCCGCGCCGGACTGCAATAGTGCGCGGCAAGGATTGGAGTGACTTGGCCCCGGAGGACGACAAGCTGCAGATTGCCCTTGCTAGGATCCTTCGTCTCCGGGCCGCCAACCTTACTGTAGGTGAAGTCGGGGCTGATTTCCTCCGCCGCCGCATTGCTCCCCTGCAGGAAAGGAAGAGACCTGCCTGGGAGTTTGGCAACGCGGCAGACCGCATGAGGCTGCGCCCCGAGCTGAATTATAATTTCACCGTCTTGGAACTCAAAGGGATGGTCCGGGAGCTGTTCAAACATGACCCCAAACACAAGGAGTGGTTCACCCCGTCCTGGGGAGTAGTTCCGTTGTGCAATAATACTGCTCTCAGTGCCATCCGCGCGGCAATGCCCGAGTGCGACTCCCACGGGGTTGTTCCCACTTGGCTGACGCCTTCAGAGGAGACCGTGCAGGCCTTCTTCGACAGCCTGGTCGAACGGCCACGCAACCCCGAGGAGAAAAAGGGCCTCACCCGGGCGACCACCGACCGGGATGTGGCATATATAGCCAACAGGATGGAGGAGGCGGCCGCGGCGGCGGCCGCGGGGGAATTCGGGTACACCGTGGAGGAAGCGGAAGCGGCGGACGCGGTGAGTCAGGCCGAGGAGGAGGAAATCCTCAAGCTGTTGAAGATTGCGCCCGAGGAGTTTGCCGGGGAGCCTGCCAGGGAGCCTGCTGGGACGAGCGAGGCTATCGGGCAAGGCACTGAGTCTAGTGAGCCCGCCGAGGAAGACGCCGAGTCGGGCGATTCCGACGAAGACTCGGGCGGGTCACTGAACCTCGACGACGCCTCCTCATCTTCGGAAAACTCTCCGCCACCACCAAGTCCTCCACCGCCGCAGAAGAAGCGCCTCCGCAAGACCGCTGAGACGGCGAGGCCACCGGCGCCCCGACAACAGCCGACGCGCTGTGCGACGCGGGCCACCACGACGAGCAAGGTCGTCAAGGAGGCGTCCCGTGTCCCAGCGGCGAGCGGAGGGGGATCCTCCCGAAGCGGCTCTGGTGTTCCTTCCATCCCTCTGTCCTCGGGGACGACCGGAGCAGGGTCTTCGCAACCCACGGCTCCGGAGCCCGCCAAGCGCCCGAGGGAGCCTTCTCCTCCAGCTCCTCGCGCCGGAGCACGCGAGGCGGAGTTTGACTTCTCCGCCCTCAGCTCCGACGAAGAGGAGGAAGAGTAAGTACTTGATACTCTTATTTCCTTTGATTTTTGTTGCTTTTGAATTCTCTTGCTTGGTTCTGATCTTGTTTGGCTTCCAGGACCTTGACCCAGAGGATGGCGAAGAGGGCCAAGATCCCTGTGGTTGACCTTGAGGACGACGAGCCTGTCGCAGCGACGGGGGACGCGCCAGTGACAAGCTTGCCGGACCAGCCTGCTGCCCTGGAGGGCAGCCGCCAGCGCAGCCCCCAGCGTAAGTCTCGTGTTCACTTTTCCACTTGATGGGCGCGCTTGAGCTTTTTATCCTTATTGATGTCTTGTTGTCTTGTGCAGAAGTGGAGCCGCAGCCGCATGAGCACCAAGAGGCCGCCCCCGACGAGCCGCTTGTTCTACCCTCCCCGCCAAGGAGGAGCTCCCCGGCGAGGGACAGTGCTTCGCCAAGGATGGGTACTCCGCCAAGGGCGAGCACCCCACCAAGGGCGAGCACCCCGACAAGGGTGGGCACCCCTCCAAGGGAAGGCGCAAGCGGCCCTCCGCCAGCAGGGGCCACTACTACGCCGCCAAGGGAGAACTCCCCGGCGAGGGACCCCGTTACCGAAGAGGCCCGCGCAGGTAGCCCTTGTACTTTTCTTCTATCGAATTCTTCTTTTTTGGATATTTGCTTGATGGTTCTTTCTTTTCTTTTTCTTCTGTTAGATCCCCCCGCCCCGGAGCCGATGGAGACGGAGACTATCGCCGAGGAGGAAGTGCGCGGCGACGCTGGCGTCGCCACCACCGCTGAGGGAACGGCCGGCGCCGATGAGCCAGCCGCTGAGGAGACCGCCCCGACCGCTGACGCGGCAGCTGGGGAAGGGACCGGCGACCGCACTGCTGGCCCCGAGGCCACAGGAGCGCCGGACGCTGCGCCGGCCGCCGACCCCTCCGCCCCCGCGGCTGGGTCGGGCGTCTATCTGGAGGCCACCAACGGGGTCTTCATCCAAGTCCCGTGGGCGTCTTCATCAAGGGCACCCGCGGAGGGGGAGAGCTTCGACGGAGAAGTTCTCGCCTCCGCCGGGCTGAGGATTGTCGACGCGCCCGGCAGCAGCGACGAGCCCGAAGAGGAGCAACTCCTACGCCGGCTTCTGGCCTTGTACCGGGCCAGGCAGGCTAAGTTGGAGTCCCGGGAGGCTCTGGCTGCCAAGGCTGGTGCTGATCTGGAGAAGCGTGCCGCGGAGCTCCGTGCCGCCAACCAGGCGGCCCGCCGGAACTTGGCGGAGGAGCGCGAAGAGCTTGCCGGAGCACACCAAGCGTTCCTCCTTGAGAAGGCCGAGGTGGAGGAGCGGCAGCGACTGGCCGCCGAGGACTTGTCTCGGCGGGAGGGAGAGCTCAACCAGCGCAAGGTTGACCTCGATAGCCATGAGGACGACCTCACCGCTCGTGAGCACGCCATTGGCGGGGCTCTGCAGGAGGCGAGGGATGCCGCTGCTGACGCAGAGACCGCCAAGAGGGATCTAGAGGCCCGGGTGGCGCAGTTGGAGACGGGCTTGAAGGCGAGTGAGGACAGGGTTGCCGCGCTCAACGTGGCGCGGGAGAAGGACGCCCACACCAATTCGGAGCTGCAAGTCCGTCTCTCCGAGAAGGGCAAAGAGCTCAACGATGCCAAGGACTCCATCACAGACTTGGAGCTGAAGGTCTCCACCCTCAACGACTCACTTGACGCCGCCCGGGACCATGAAATGAAGCTGAAAGAAGACCTCCGGTCTGAAAGGGCGCTGTTGGACAGTGCTGCCCTGTCGCAAAACAACTTCCAGCGGACGGTGGAGCAGTGGACCGAGGAGCTCGTCGCCTCCGCCGCCAACATCGACAAGGAGATGGTGGCGCTGAGGGCGGAGCACCTCGTGTACTCCCCCGACGAGAGCCTCCCCCACAGCGCCAAGTTGAGCCTATTCTCCAGAGGAGTGGCGCCGGCTCTCGCGCAGCTACGGGAGAAGATCCCCACGCAGCTGGCTGACGAGGCGCGCCGGCTTTGCATGGGTACTATGGAGCGGGTGTTGTCGAAGATCGTCTACCGCAACCCCGGGATCAACCTCAACAACGTCCTCCGGACCTTGCCGCCCGAAGCTGATCAGGAGGCGTTGAAGGCACAAGTTGCCCATATCGTGGCCAAGGCGGGCAAGATCAAGAGAGTTGACGGAGACCGTGTAGACTAGGCCCCTTCCTTCCTGCTTTCCTTGCCGCTGCCGATTAAGTCATGGATAGTAGTTGGTTAGAACAGTGGCAAGTTATCTTGTAATATAACTTTATTTTGGATAGTCAATGAAGCGTTATCTCCCTTGCTTGGTTCCTTCACTTTGTATACTTTCCACCCTACACTTTCAGGGAACTTGCCGGCAAAGGGACCCTTGCCGCGAGCGCTGAGTGCGGGACTCTTAGCAGCCTGCCAGCAATGCCCTCGCCGGCAAGAAACCTTGCCCAGCTAGTCGCATCACACTTAGGTTGCTGAGCGAACTCGAAAACGAAATAAGGGCGCGACACTTGTCGCAGCTCACTTAAGCCGTTGAGCGTGCTCGAAACAAAGTAAGGGCGTGGCTAGCCACGGGTAGGTTCCTCTGCGCACAGGTTTTCTATACAAGGTGTGGTTGTTCAAGGAAGATAACTAAGAATTTTTTTAAAAAATTTGAATGCTCAAACTTTGGCAACTTAGCTTTCATGGATTGTTTGCTTCCCGGCAAGGCTTTCCTTTCTTGAACAGCACTCGTTCCATACCACTGTCTCCTTCCCCCCCGGCAAACTTGTGCGCGAGGAACACCTCTTCTGCTTGAGAGAAAAAGTAAGAAGGGAGGAAAAATAGATATGGAGCCTTGCGGCTTGTTATTGCTTACCGGGTTTGTGTGCTGCACGAAGTGTCAGATAATATATGCAATAAAAACAAGAATGCATGAAACGGCAAGCTGTGCGGAGCACAATAGTTTTACTGATGCACGGGGTCTGCGCCCGGCTTTGTACAAAGGTTTACATGCAACAGCGGCAAGACTTGTACAAAAGATGGTTGCCGGAGCGGATCACGGCAACCGCGCCTTATGGGTGAAACTTGCGAAGATGCTCAATATTCCAGGAGTTGCTCACCGGTAAGCCTTCTTCGGTCTCAAGGCGGACAGCGCCGGGCCTTGTGATTTGCCTCACCCTGTAAGGGCCTTCCCACTTCGGCGTCAACTTGTTGGAGTTCTTGGCGGACTGAACGCGCCGAAGAACAAGGTCGCCTTCCTCGAGACTCCTGGCCTTGACCTTGCAGCTATGATAGCGGTGCAAAGCTTGCTGGTATCGAGCAGCTCGTACAGCAGCCTGGAGACGGTCCTCCTCGAGGAGCAGTGCTTCATCTTGCCGCAGCTGCTCTTGCTCGAGCTCATCGTAAGCGAGTACTCGAGGAGACCCGTATACGAGTTCCGTGGGGAGAACTGCCTCCGCTCCATAGACAAGAGCAAAGGGTGTCTGTCCGGTGGCTCGATTTGGTGTCGTCCTGATTGACCAAAGAGCCGCCGGCAACTCCTTGATCCAGTTTCTTCCGCACTTGTGTAGCCTGTCGAAGGTTCTTGTCTTGAGTCCGTGCAGCACTTCAGCATTTGCTCTCTCCGCTTGACCATTGCTCCTCGGGTGAGCAACGGAAGCGAAGCAGATCTTGGCGCCAAGGTCTTGGGCGTATTGCATGAAGGTGCGACTTGTGAACTGTGTGCCATTGTCGGTGATGATCCTGTTAGGGATTCCGAAACGGCAAGCGATCGATCTGAAGAACCTGACTGCTGACTGCGCGGTCACCTTTCTCACTGGTTCCACTTCTGGCCACTTTGTGAACTTGTCGATAGCAACGTACAAGTACTCAAAGCCCCCGACAGCGCGGGGAAAGGGGCCGAGGATGTCGAGCCCCCAGACCGAAAAGGGCCAGGACAAAGGGATCGTCTGGAGAGCTTGAGCTGGCTGGTGTATTTGCTTGGCATGGAACTGGCACGCTTCACACTTGGTTACTTGTGCAGTTGCATCTTGGAGGGCTTCTGGCCAGAAGAAACCTTGCCGGAACGCCTTCCCGGCAAGCGCTCTTGCGCCAATGTGGTGTCCACATATGCCTCCGTGGATTTCTGTCAGCAGCTTCTGTCCATCTTCTCGGGAAATGCATTTCAATCTGACACCATTGAGTCTTCTTCTGTACAGTTCATTGCCAACGAACTGGTACATACTTGACTGCCTGGTTATCCTCTCTATCTCTTCTGGTTCTTTGGGAAGTTCTCCAGTTTGAAGAAAACGGACGATTTGCTGCGCCCATGCTGGAGCCTGGGGCTCAACAACAAGGACTAAAGGCACCAGGGCTGCTGCGGGAACGTCAGCTTCTACGGCAAAGACTTGAGGTTCTGCCGGAGCTTCAGGTTCCCCGGCAAGTCTGCCGGGGCAAGACTTGCTGGGAACATCTGCTTCAACTGCACGAACCCTTGGGTCCGCAGGAGCAGACTGTTCCTCAGCAACTCGGTCGTCGATCTTGGGGACCTTGGCGGCGGCTTCGGGAAGATCCGCCGGCAAGTAGTCGCCGGAGATCAACTTTCTTTTCTTGTTCTGCCCAACTGATGGTGTAACAGATGGTTGAGTTAACTTGAGCAGGAAGGTCCCTGGTTCCAGAGGTAACTTCATTGCAGCACACTTTGAAAGGCCATCTGCGATATCATTTTGAGCTCTTGGGACGTGCTCCATCTGCAGGCCTTCAAAGTGTTCCTCAAGCTTCCTCACTTCATCGACATAAGCTTCCATCAAAGGACTCTGGTAGCTCTTGTTTACTTGTCGGACCACCAACTGTGAATCTCCTCGCACAATCAGCTTCTTAATCCCAAGTTCGGCCGCAATTCTGAGGCCGGCAAGCAAACCTTCATACTCAGCAGTATTGTTTGTCGATAGCTCCTTGGGAAAGTGCATTTGGACAACATACTTGAGGTGCTCCCCGGTGGGTGCGACAAGCAGCACACCAGCACCGGCGGCTTGCAGCGAGAAGGCACCGTCGAAGTACATTATCCATTCCTTGCTTGCTTCCTGGACGGGGATGTTTGTTTCTGGGACTTCTTCGTCTGGTGTTGGTGTCCATTCTGCTATGAACTCTGCCAAAGCTCTGCTCTATATAGTTGAAGTACTCTCAAACTTGAGACCAAAGCTTGACAGCTCTAGTTCCCACTCGACGATCCTGCCTGTTGCTTCTGGATTTTGCAATATCCTTTTCAACGGAAAGCGAGTGACCACCGTTATCTCGTGTGCTTGGAAGTAGTGGCGCAGCTTTCTTGAGGCCATGAGGAGGCCGAAAAGTAACTTCTGCACCCCAGAGTATGTTGATCTAGCCCCCTGCAAGAGGGAACTTACAAAATAAACCGGGCGCTGCACCATCTTCTTTCGCACTTCTCCTTGTTCCTGCGCGGACTTGTCCTTGTCGGGGCCAGAGCTTGTCGGGGAAGTCGCCTGCTTGTCGCTGGAAGTGCTTGCCGGGGCTGTGGGCTCTTCCTCTGCCTCCCTCTCCACTACCAACGCAGCACTAACCACTTGATTGGTTGCTGCTAAGTATAGCAGCAACTTCTCTTGTGGCCTAGGTGCGACAAGTATTGGAGTAGAGGATAGGTATCCTTTCAAGTCTTGCAGCGCTGCCTCCGCTTCCGGAGTCCATTTCATAGGACCTGCCTTTTTCAAGATTTTGAAGAAAGGCAGGGCGCGTTCTGCAGACTTTGAAATGAACCTGCTGAGAGCAGCCACACAACCCGCAAGCCTCCGTACATCCTTGACGCGCTTTGGGGCTTCGATCTGCTCGATGGCCTTGATCTTGTCGGGATTGGCTTCAATCCCCCTCTGGGACACAAAGAACCCGAGAAGCTTGCCGGAGGGGACTCCGAAAACACACTTCTCGGGGTTCAACTTGAGGTGTATCTTGCGCAGATTGTCAAAGGTTTCTTCTCTTGAATTAGGGTATCCTTGCTCTTGCTCTTGACCACTATATTATCCATGTATGCTTCTACATTCCTGTGTATCTGTGGCTCAAAAGCAGTGTGGACCACCCTTGCAAATGTTGAGCCCGCATTCTTCAGTCCAAAGGGCATGCGTATAAAGCAATATGTGCCACATGGAGTAATGAATGTGGTCTTCTCTTCATCTTCCTCAGCCATGAATATCTGGTGATACCCGGAGTATGCGTCAAGAAATGAAAGCAACTCACATCCAGCCGTGGAGTCAACGATCTGGTCAATGCGTGGCAAGGGAAATGGATCCTTGGGACAAGCTTTATTCACATCAGTGAAGTCTGTACAAAGTCTCCACTTCCCGTTAGCCTTACGCACGACGACTGGATTGGCCAGCCACGTGGGATGAAGTACACCTCTAACAAGGCCTGCTGTTTCCAACTTCTTGATCTCCTCGGCTATAAACTCTTGGCGCTCCACCGCTTGCTTCCTGACCTTCTGCTTGACGGGCCGCGCATGAGGACAAACATCAAGCTTGTGCTCAATTACCTTCCTGGGAACGCCGGGGATGTCAGACGGTTGCCATGCGAACACGTCGACATTCGCCCGCAGGAAGGCAACGAGCGCGCTTTCCTATTTGGGGTCGAGCGTAGCACTGATGGTGAAGGTACCACCAGTGCTGTCCTCCTTGGCGAACACCTTCTTGGTTGCCGGTGGAGCTGCCATTCCCTTCTTGCACTTGCCGGTGGAGCTCGATGGTGCGTCTTCGATGGCAGCGCAGCACTCCGAAGAGGTGCGTTTGCCGGAGTGGGCCCCAGAGCTCTTGCCGGACTTGGTCTTGGTCTTCCCCCCGGGAGCTTCAGCGGCAAGTGTGTTGTTGTCTGCTGCGGCTGCTGCGTCCCGGTAGATCTTGTCGGCGCAAATAAGCGCGTCCTTCTTGTCGCCGGGGACAGAGATGATGCTTATTGGCCCTAGCATCTTGAGCATGTTGTAAGCATAGTGGGAGGCTGCCATGAACTTGGCGAGCGCAGGACGGCCAAGTATCCCATTATATGGTAATGGGATATCGGCAACGTCGAATGTGATCCTCTCCGTCCTGAAGTTAAGCTCTCCGCCAAAGGTCACCGGCAGCGTGATCTTCCCCTTCGGCTTGCTCCTTCCCGGGTTGATTCCTTGAAAAGTCCCGGTTTCCTCGAGCTCGCCGTCGGGGATCTGCAGCTTCTTGATCACAGCGGAGGAGATCAAGTTGAGGCCGGCCCCGCCGTCAACTAACATCTTGGTGACCTTGAGGTTGCGGATAGTTGGTGAAACAAACATCGGCAAGCACCCGACCGCAGTTGTGCGGTCAGGGTGGTCCTCAAGGTCGAAGATGATGGGCGTGCCGGACCATTTCAGCAGCCTGCGCGACTCGACGGGTGGCTCAGCTGCATTCACTTCCCGCACCCATTGCTTGAGTTGGCGGTGGGAAGTGTGCAGGGAGGCACCTCCGTCGACGCACAGAACTTTTGTGGCCTTCTGGAACTCCTATTCGCTGTTGTCTCCGTCATCTATGTCCTCGTCATCGTCTTCGTCTTCATCCTTGTCGCGGCCCCGGGGAGGTCTGTCTCCTTGCCTCTGCTTGGCCTTGCCACGGCGTCCTCCTCGGCCATTGAACGGCCGCTTCTTGCTGGGCTCTCCTCCGCCTCCTTGGGCCTTCTCCTTGTCGCGACGCTCGTATTCAGCCTTCTGCTGTTCTACGAGGTACTCTACTCTCTTGCAGTTCTGGAGATCGTGGCCCTTGGTGCGGTGGATCTTGCAGTACTGCTTGTCGGAGCCGTCCTGCTTGTCGGCTGCTGCTACAGGGGTGGCCTCCTTGCCGGAGCCACCAGCCTGTGTCTTCTTGGCGGCAGCCTCCTTGCCGGACTGCTCGACAACCAGTACCTCCTTGTTCTTCTTCTTCCTGCTGTTCCGCCACCGGTTTTTCCTTGTCGGGGCGGCATCCTCGCTGTCACTTCCTCCTGCACCGGTATCCTCTTCGGGGAGTCTCCTCCCCTCTTCAGCACGGGCACACTTGTCGGCCAGAGCATAAAGCTCGCTGACGTCCCGGATCTTGGTCATCGCCATCTCCTCCCTCATCCGGCGGTTACGCACGTTCTGGTGGAACGCGCTGATAACCGCGGCGGGGTGGACATCCGGGATGTTGTGCTGAACGCGGCTGAACCTTTGGATGTACTTGCGCAGGGAATCTCCCTCCTTCTGGGCAAGAATATGGAGATCGCTCTCCTGGCCGTGGGGTTTGTGGCCGCCCGTGAATGCGCCGACAAACTGGTGGCACAAATCTGCCCAAGAAGAGATGGAGTTCTCCGGCAAGTGCATAAGCCAAGACCTAACGTTTGGCTTAAGCACGAGCGGGAAGTAGTTTGCTAAGATCTTCTCGTCGCGTCCCCCGGCAGCCTGCACCGCAATGGTGTAGATGCTGAGGAACTCCGAGGGGTGTGTCTTGCCATCGTACTTCTCGGGTACGTCGGGCTTAAAGTTCTTCATGCTGGGCCACTGGACTTGCCGCAGCTCTCGGGTGAAGGCAGGGCAGCCTGCCGCGTACGGCAAGTCGCCTAGTTCACCGGGCGCGTGCATGTCGACAGCGGTCCCAGCGCGCTGATCGGACTGTCGTCGTGCTTCTCTTCGACGCTCGATGCGGGTTCGAGCGTCCTCTTGTCGCCTGTCGTCGAGGAGTTGGTGCTGGTCGCGGCGAGCCCGCGGATCCGACGACGCCGTGGAGTCGTCGTCGACGTTGATCCGGCGAGTCGGCGACTTCTGCTTCTGTGGTGGGGAGTGCACGGTAGTTGCACCCTCGGCGGTCTTGTCTCCATCAGCCTTTGCTTGACTGACTTGCCGCGGCCGTGATGTTGCGGGCTGCTGCGGCGTGTCATTGTTGGCGAAGGCGATGAGGCTCTGGATTGTAGCCCTCCAGTCTTCGGCTTTGTCTGCCGTTGGAGGGAAGTCGAGGAGTAGCTGAGCTCTGGCTAGAGCTTATGCTGGAGAGGAGGGAAGCGGTGGCGAGCGGTGCGAGGAGCGAGATATGCTCGGACTTCTAACAGCGTTAGAAGGAGCAGGTTCTCGCCCCGACGACCGCGCCTTGCTCATGCCAGCGCGTTGGCCTTGAGCGTCCCGCGACCCGCCGGCTTGGCTACGTCCCAGGAGGCGTATGGTACCCCCGGTACCACGCCGCTGCTGGTCCGGCACCACCTGAGAGGGGCGCGGTGCGTGCACGGACACCGAGGTCTTGGAGTGGGCTCGGTCGTCCGTCTTGTCCTTGGATTTGGCGGCGCCGTGAGTGTCCTCACCGGCGTCCACCCTTCCGCCAGCGTCTATCCCACCAACCGTTGGTTCCGGTGGTGGCGGGACCGACGCAGACGGGCCTCCGACCTCCGAAGCTTTCTTCTTCGGCGGCATGTTGATGTAGTCGATGAGGTCGATGAAGCTGGCGAAGCTGGTGAAGTTGCTGAAGGTTGCGCCCGCGTGAGCGCCGGATCAGGTTCGCACAACCTCGACGCCCCCCTACCTGGCGCGCCAAAGATGTCGGGGAAACTGGTCGCCCACGAACACCTATGGGACCGGAGCCCCTTCTACGGTACGGCAAGGGTGCGGAGGGAGCACAAAGAGCAGATCGAGGGGCACACGCGGGCAGTTTACCCAGGTTCGGGCCGCGCGGACGCGTAAAACCCTACTCCTGCCTTGGTTGTATTGAGTTCTTGAGCTCGGGAGCTTGAAGATCTATAGTACTAGCTACACCGAGCGTGGGAGTGTTCAAGTTTCTGGAATCGAACCTCCCCTACGTTGTGCATGGGCCTCCTTTTATAGCTCAAAGGGGTCACCGACAGGTGTCAACGTAGAGGAGGGTAAAAGTGTAAAATCGGTGGTAGATGGAACAGTGCATGAACAGTGTATGCACAGTTGTCTATACCTAACCCTGACGGTGGGGGACAAGGGCATTGAATGCCCATCGCCGTCACCGAAAAAGCGTCCGTCCGGGCGTCTCCGTTCGCCACGATGATGGCCTCGTCACCGCGGCCCGCCACCGTTTACCCCAGGCTGCACAGCCATCCGCCACGTGCCCCTGGAAGGGCCCCAGGGCGACGCGTGGCCAGATGAGCTGGAGCGTAGGCACACAGTGTAAGCCTTCCCCGGCAAGCACCTTGCCGGGGTGGCTATCTTGCCGGGCCCGGAAGCTTGTCGCTCTCCGGGCCCTGCCGGGGCGCATGGTGCGCCGCGATATATCTTCTGAAGTGTTGTTCTTTGGCCTACCTGGCAAGCTCCTCTTGCCAGGGTCTTGTGCTGGAATGATAACGTGGAGCCTGGCGCGGCCTTCCTGACAAGCTCCTCTTGCCGGGGCCTTGTTCTTCTGATTTGTATACTTTGTTCTTGAATGGTTCTAAAGGATCCAGAGCGGGCCTTGGCGGGCGCGTGGTAAGCCCGACCACGGGACGCTGCTACTGCCCGTGCACAAGTCGGGATACTAAGGTACCCCTACTTTAGTACACCGACAGATGGATTATGAGATTATGTTCAGATTGTGTGTGAGTAATATATTTGATTTACCTCTTTTATATTTATGTTCTTGAGTATTTCTTGCATGTTCTCCGTTGCTGTTTATTGCTTTGGCCAAGTAGTAGGTAGTAACTCCAAGAGGGAACGTTATGCTTGATTGTGGGTTCATGCCCCTCGATGACTAGCTTGAGTGACAGAAACATGAGTCTAGGGGATGTGCTGTTGCCACAAGGGGGAAAACAACGGTGCTTGTACTCGCGGGTGCAAGGATTGTTTACTTTACGCAAAGTTCTTTTAATGTAGTTGTCTGTTGCTTTGAGTTTACACTATGGGTGGCACTCGCAACTTAATACCAGCGAGATGTTCTGGATAGATATCTCAAGGTGGATGATTAGTAGTAGATGCAGATGGATTTCGGTCTACTTGCCTTGGCGTACCGCCCATGCTTTTGAGCCTCTACCTTTCTTTGCAGCATAGTTAGCATTGGTTTGCGCACATAATCCTGTCAATTGCCCAGCTGTAATTCATTTACCTCACTTAGATGTTTTATCGTCTTTTGGGAGAGAGACATCACTAGTGAACATCATGGGACCTCAGTCCATATTACCATCATTGATCACATCCGCTATTTACTTTCAGTTCTTACTTACTAGTTGCAGTCATACCTATCACTATTATCTCTTGCGTTTGATCCTTTGTAAACGACAAGGCCGGAGGGATTGCCAACCTCTCTGTACTCGTTGGGAGCAAAGTTATTTGTATCTGTGTGCAGGTCCGGTTGATCGCTAGTTGCGCCGCTAGCAGTTGACACCTTCTTGTTGAACCTTGGAGTCTCAGGGGAATTCGATCCTTGGTATCTTTGCCAAGGGAAAACTACCGCTACACTGCATCTCAAACCTTCCACTTGGGGTAACCAACGAGGGGCGAGAAGCCATCAGCAAGATGACATGATGTAGAGGGATAAACTCAAACTTAGTGATATAAACCCCATCTTTTTATCCTCGATGGCAACAAAACAATACGTGCCTTGCTGCCCCTACTGTCACTGGGAAAGGACACCTCAAGATTGAACCCAAAGCCAAGCACTTCTCCCATTGCAAGAACTATAGATCTAGTAGGCCAAACCAAACCAATAATTCGAAGCGACTTGCAAGGATATTATAATCATACATAAAGAGTTCAGAGAAGAACCAAATATTTCTCATAGATAATCTTGATCATAAACCCACAATTCATCGGATCTCGACAAACACACCGCAAAAAGAGATTACATCGAATAGATCTCCTCGAAGACCGAGGAGAACTTGGTATTGAGATCCAAAGAGAGAGAAGAAGCCATCTATATACTAGCTATGGACCCGAAGGTCTGTCGTAAACTACTCACACTCATGGTGAGGCGATGATGATGATGTAGAAGCACTCAGTGGAAGATCCCCCCTCCGGCGGAGCTCTGGAACAGGCCCCAAGATGGGATCTCACGGGAATAGAAGGTTGCGGCGGTGGAACTAGGGTTTTCTCTGTTGTTCTGATAGTTTCGGGGTATGTAGGTATATATAGGAGGAAGGAGGGCACCGGGGGCCAAACGTGGGGCCCACGAGGCAGGAGGGCGCACCCTATAGGGGGGCGCCCCCACCCTCGTGGGCGCCACGTGTGCCCTACTCCGTGGTTCTCAAGTCTCCCGTGCATGTTTTTCTCTGAAAATATCTCTCCCGAAGGTTTCATTCCGTTTGGACTCCGTTTGATATTCCTTTTCTGTGAAACCCTGAAATAGGTAAGAAAACAGCAATCCCGACTGGGCCTTTGGGTTAGTAGGTTAGTCCCAAAAATAATATAAAAGTGTATAACAAAGCCCATTAAACATCCAAAACATCATAAATAATAGCATGGAATAATAAAAAATTATAGATACGTTGGAGACGTATCAAGCATCCCCAAGCTTAATTCCAGCTCGTCCTCGAGTAGGTAAATGATAAAAACAGAATTTTTGATGTGGAATGCTAACCAACATAGTTTTTCAATGTAATTCTCTTAATTGTGGAATGAATGTTCAGATCTGAAAGATTCAAGACAAAAGTCTATATTGACATAAGAAATAATAATACTTCAAGCATACTAACAAAGCAATCATGTCTTCTCAAAATACTATGGCTAAAGAAAGTCATCCCTACAAAATCATATAGTCTGGCTATGCTCCCTCTTCATCACACAAAATATTCATATCATGCACAACCCGGATTTCAGCCAAGCACTTGTTTTCATACTCTATTCTTTCAAACCTTTCAACTTTCACGCAATACATGAGCGTGAGCCATGGACATAGCACTATGGGTGGAATAGAGTGGTGGTTGTGGAGAAGACAAAAAGGAGGGAGATAGTCTCACATCAACTAGGCGTATCAACGGGCTATGGAGATGCCCATCAATAGATATCAATGTGAGTGAGTAGGGATTGCCATGCAACGGCTGCACTAGAGCTAATATGAATGAAAGCTCAACAAAAGAAACTAGTGGGTGTGCGTCCAACTTGCTTGCTTATGAAGACCTAGGGCATTTGAGGAACCCCATTGTTGGAATATACAAGCCAAGTTCTATAATGAAAATTCCCACTAGTGTATGAAAGTGACTAAGCATGAGACTCTATATCATGAAGAACATGGTGCTACTTTGAAGCACAAGTGTGGAAAAAGATAGTAGCAATTGTCCCTTTTTCTTTTTTTGGGCCTTTATTTTCTTCTTTGGCCTTTCTTTTCTTTATTCTTTTTTTCTTGGAGGGGCTTTCTTGATTTAGCCTTTCCTCACATGGGACAATGCTCTAATAATGATGATCATCACACTTTCATTGGATTACAACTCGATATTACAACTCAATACTAGAACAAGATATGACCTATATGAATGCCTCCGACGGTGTACCAGGATGTGCAATGAATCAAGAGTGACATGTATGAAAAATTATGCCTGGTGGCTTTGCCACTAATACGATGTCAACTACATGATCATGCATGGCAATATGACAATATGATGCGTGTCATATGAACGGAATGGTGGAAAGTTGCATGGCAATATATCTCAGAATGGCTATGGAAATGCCATGATAGGTAGGTATGCTGGCTGTTTTGAGGAATATATATGGTGGCTGTTTTGAGGAAGGATATATAGTGGGTGTATGGTACCGGCGAAAGTTGCACGATACAAGAGAGGCTAGCAATGGTGGAAGGGTGAGACTGTGTATAATCCATGGAGTCAACATTAGTCATAAGAACTCATATACTTATTGCAAAAATCTATGAGTCATCAAAACAAAGCAATCAACGCATGCTCCTAGGGGGGAGGTTGGTAGGAGTTAACCTTCGCGCGCCCCCGACCTCCACACAAAGGTTGACACTTTACAAATACCTCATGCTCTAACTTCGTCACATAGTGGTTCACCATACGTGCATGCTACGGGAATCACTAACTTTAACACAAGCATTTCTCAATTTCATAATAACTCCACTAGCATGACTCTAATATCACTATCCTCATATCTCAAAACAATTATCAAGCATCCAACTTCTCATCATATTCAATGCACTTAGTATGTAAGTTTTTACTACACTGATATTGGATATCATGTGAAGACTAGTTTTATAGCCTAAGCACATTACCATGCTGTTTTAATAGACTCTCAAAAGGATATAAGTGAAGCATGAGAGATCAACCATTTCTTCAAAATATTATCACCACCGTGCTCTAAAAGATATAAGTGAAGCACTAGAGCAAAAACTATTCAACTCAAAAGATATGAGTGAAGCACATAGAGTGTTCTATCAATTCCTAGGACATACTTAACTCTCTCAAATAGTTGTGTCCAGCAAGGATAATTGTGGCAAACTAACAAGCAAAGACTCAAATTATACAAGACGCTCCAAGTAAAACACATATCATGTGGTGAATAAAATTATAGCTCCAAGTATAGTTACCGATGGATGAAGACGAAAGAGGGGATGCCTTCCCGGGGCATCCCCAAGCTTAGGATTTTGGTTGTCCTTGAATTTTACCTTGGGGTGCCTTGGGAATCCCCAAGCTTAGGCTCTTGCCACTCTTTGTTCCATAGTCCGTCAAAGCAATACTCAAAACTTGAAAACTTCACAACACAAAACTTAGACAAAAATCTCGTGAGCTCCGTTAGTATAAGAAAGCAAACCACTACTCAAAGGTACTGAAATGAATTCATTATTTGTTATATTGGTGTTAAAACTACTGTATTACAACTTCTCTATGGTTCATACTTCCCAATACTACTCATAGATGCATTGAAATAAGCAAACAACACACGAAAAACAGAATCTGTCAAAGATAGATCAGTCTGTAGTAATCTGCAGGTTTCACATACTTCTGTAACTCTAAAAAAATCAAACTAAATTGGTAAACGCGAGGAATTTGTCTATTAATCATCTGCAAAAAGAATCAACTAAATAGCACGCTCTAGTAAAATCTGGTGACCATTCTAGCGAGCGCTAACGATTCTGTTTTTCACAGCAAGATCATATAAACTTCACACAAGCCTTCCCAAAGGTTCTACTTTGCACAAATACTAATTAAAACACAAAACCACATCTAAACGGAAGCTAGATGCAATATTTATTCCTAAACAGAAGCAAAAACAAAAAAAATATAAAATTGGGTTGCCTCCCAACAAGCGTTATCGTTTTACGCCCCTAGCTAGGCACGATACATGGATAGATCTAGGTATTGCCATCTTTGGAAGGCAATCCATAAGTGGCTCTCATAATAGATTCATATGGTAATTTGATTTTATTTCTAGGAATGTGTTCCATGCCTTTCCTTAATGAAAATTGGAATCTAATATTTCCTTCCTGGGTTGAGTGTGACCCTTTTTGGGGAGGTAGTGTTCCCACTATTCCCTCTATAATTTCATGTGCAATACTAGGATCAACTTCGATAAAATTCCCTTTGGGAACGCAATCCAAGAGTTGTCTCTGAGACATATTCAATCCAACATAAAAATTGTGAAGCAACATTCTAAAATTCACCTCTAAGGTGCACTTACGATAAGATTCCAACATCCTAAACCAAGCATTTTTAAAATTTCTCCTTGCTTTTGCTTGAAGTGAAGAACTTCAAACTCGGGAGACAAAGGAGCGGATAAGGGGCTAGCCATGACAACAGGGCAAAGCGAATGATAAACACACGACAGAAGAAGGGCAAATAAAACGGCAAGGGTGAAGTGGGGGAGAGGAAAATGAGAGGCAAATAAATGTAATGCGAAGGATAAGGGTTTGTGATAGGTACTTGGTATATGACTTTTGCGTAAGGCTCCCCGGCAACGGCGCCAGCAATTCTTCTTGCTACTTCTCGAGCTTGCGTTGTATTCCCTCGAAGAGGAAAGGGTGATGCAGCACAGTAGCGTAAGTATTTCCCTCAGTTTTTGAGAACCAAGGTAACAATCCAGTAGGAGATCGTGCGCAAGTCCCTCGCACCTGCACAAACAAATAAGAACTTCGCAGCCAACACAATAAGGGGTTGTCAATCCCTTTACGGTCACTTACGAAAGTGAGATCTGATAGAGATGATAGTTTGACATTTTTGGTATTTTTGGTTATAAGAACAGAATGTAAAAGCGAAAAAGTAAAGTAGATTGTAGATTGATATGTTGAGAATAGACCCGGGGGCCATAGTGTTCTCTAGTGGCTTCTCTCATCATAGCGATATTCTACGACGGGTAAACAAACTACTATCGAGCAATTGATAGAAAATCAAATAATTATGAAACTATCTAGGCATGATCATTATATATAGGCATCACGTCCGATACAAGTAGACCGAAACGATTCTGCATCTACTACTATTACTCCACACATCGACCGCTATCCAACATGCATCTAGAGTATTAAGTTCATAATAACAGAGTAATGCCTTAAGCAAGATGACATGATGTAGAGGGATAAACTCAAACTTAGTGATATAAACCCCATCTTTTTATCATCGATGGCAACAATACAATACATGCCTTGCTGCCCCTACTGTCACTGGGAAAGGACACCGCAAGATTGAACCCAAAGCCAAGCACTTCTCCCATTGCAAGAACTATAGATCTAGTAGGCCAAACCAAACCAATAATTCGAAGAGACTTGCAAGGATATTATAATCATACATAAAGAGTTCAGAGAGGAACCAAATATTTCTCATAGATAATCTTGATCATAAACCCACAATTCATCGGATCTCGACAAACACACCGCAAAAAGAGATGACATCGAATAGATCTCCTCGAAGACCGAGGATAACTTGGTATTGAGATCCAAAGAGAGAGAAGAAGCCATCTAGATACTAGCTATGGACCCGAAGGTCTGTGGTAAACTACTCACAACTCATGGTGAGGCGATGATGATGATGTAGAAGCACTCCGTGGAAGATCCCCCCTCCGGCGGAGCTCCGGAACAGGCCCCAAGATGGGATCTCACGGGAACAGAAGGTTGCGGCTGAGGAACTAGGGTTTTCTCTATTGTTCTGATAGTTTCGGGGTACGTAGGTATATATAGGAGGAAGGTGGGCACCGGGGGCCAAACGTGGGGCCCACGAGGCAGGGGGCACGCCCTATAGGGAGGGGGCGCGCCCCCACCCTCGTGGGCGCCACGTGTGCCCTACTCCGTGGTTCTCAAGTCTCCCGTGCGTGTTTTTCTCCAAAAATATCTCTCCCGAAGGTTTCATTCCGTTTGGACTTCGTTTGATATTCCTTTTCTATAAAACCGTGAAATAGGCAAAAAACAACAATCTGGACTGGGCCTTTGGGTTAGTGATGGCTTCTCGCCCCTCGTTGGTTACCCCAAGTGGAAGGTTGAGATGTAGCGTAGCGGCAAATTTCCCTTGGCAAAGATATCAAGGATCGAATCCCGTGAGACTCTTAGGGTCGACAAGTAGGTGTCAACGGCACCAGAAACTTAGCGATTGACGGGACCTGCACACAGATACAGATAACTTTGCTCCCAACGAGTACAGAGAGATTGTCAATCCCTCCGGCCTTGTTGTTTACAAAGGATCAAACACAAGAGATAATAATGATAGCTATGACTGCAACTAGGAAATAAAAATAGGAAGTAAATAGAAGGTGTGATCAGCGGTGGTAATATGGACCGGGGTCCCATGATGTTCACTAGTGATGTCTCTCTCCCAAAATACGATAAAACAACAAAGCGAGGTAAACAAATTACAGCTGGGCAATTGACAGGATTATGTGCGCAAACCAATGCTAACTATGCTGCAAAGAAAGGTAGAGGCTCAAAAGCATGGGCGGTACGCCAAGGCAAGTAGACCGAAATCCATCTGCATCTACTACTAATCATCCACCTTGAGATATCTATCCAGAACATCTCGCTGGTATTAAGTTGCGAATCCCACCCAAAGTGTAAACTCAAAGCAACAGACAACTGCATTAAAAGAACTTTGCGTAAAGTACAATCCTTGCACCCGCAAGTACAAGCACCGTTGTTTTCTCCCTTGTGGCAACATCACATCCCCTAGACTCATGTTTCTGTCACTCAAGCTAGTCATCAGGGGGCATGAACCCACAATCAAGCATAACGCTCCCTCTTGGAGTTACTACCTACTACTTGGCCAAAGCAATAAACAACAACAGAGAACATGCAAGAATTACTCAAGAACAAAGATATAAAAGAGGTGAATCAAATATATTACTCAAACACAATCTGAACATAGTCTCATAATCCATCAGATCCCAGCAAACTCAGCAAAGCAACAGCAGAAAGATTACACATGTGCCTCGATCATGTAGGGCAGCTCACGAGGTCTAAACCATGAAGAGCAAAGAGGGGAGGAGAACATCACATAGCTACTGATCATGGACCCATGGTCCAAGGTGGACTACTCACGACTCATCCGGGAAGCGTCCATGGTGGTGGAGAAGCTCCCGGTAGTGGTTCTCCCCTCCGGAGGGTGCCGGGAAGAGTTCTCTTGATGCTCCCGATCTTGGAAGCGCTGCGGCGGCGGAACAGAGGCGAGATCGCGAAAAAGGGTTCTATCCTCGAGGGTTTCGGGACGAGAGGGATATATAGGCGAAGGGGGGCAGCCAGAGGCGGAGCAGGGGCCCCAGGCGCCCCCCTGGCGCGGCCAGGGGTGGGGCCGCGCCAGGTGGCCGCCTGGGCCTCCCGTGGCTTCCCTCTGGCCCATCTTTGGTTCTTCGCGAAGCTTCCTGTACGCTGATTTTTCCTATATTTTTCCTGGAATTTTTGGAGCACTTTTAATATGGGGGAAACCTGAAATAGAAAAACAGCAGAAAAAAGGAACTGGCACTGTGGTGCACTGAGTTAATAGGTTAGTCCAAATATGATCAAAAGTGTATGGAAGTGCATCAATATCATAGCAATATCACACAAAAGAAGCATGGAGCAAGCAGAAATTATAGATACGTTTTGGACGTATCAACATCCCCAAGCTTAATTCCTGCTCGTCCTCGAGTAGGTAAATGATAACAAGCATAATTTCTGTGGTGACATGCTACCAACCATATAAGAACTTTTTAAGTAAAGCAATCAAGGCATGTAATTCAATTCAAGTCATAACAAGCAAGAGTCTATATTAGCATTGTAACAAGCAACATAAGAACATAAAGGTGCAAGAGCTCTCGCTGTTCGTGACTCGAATGTCTCCAAATGGTGTTTGCGTGCAAGAAAGGGGATAGGGATATACGAGAGAGTAAAACATAGTTTTTGTATTGTTGAGAACTTAATCTACTAAAGTTTCACACTTGGTCTTCTTTGGAATCTTATCTTGACTCATCCCCAGACCACTAGCCAGGTACAAGTCAAAATGATCCACTCCCTTTCGATATTTTGAGCACTCATGCAATGGATGAGCGTAAGCAAGAAAGTTGACACTTAGGATGGCAAAGAGAGAAAAATGATGAAGGGGGAAGACAAAAAAGGTGTGAAAGGCTCACATCAATGAGGACAATCATAGGCGAGAGAAAGCCAAATGATAGATATGATGTGAGGAGTAGGGATTGCCATGCAACGGATGCACATATGAGCTAAGGTAAGCTCTCCAATGGAACTAGTGGGGGTGCATCCAACTTGCTCGCTCAAGAAGACCTAGAGCTCTTTTGAGGAGGCTCCTCATTGGAATATACAAGCCAAGTTCTATAGTGTGAAGGTCCCCACATAGCTATATGCATGAATGATAATCTCTATGGAGTACAAGGTATAAGATGAAGTACGAGTGTGGATCTCTCAAAAGGAATAGTAGTGTGCCCCCTTCTATCTTTTTATTTCTTTTTCTCTTTTTTTTGTGGCCTCAATGGCTCTTTCTATTTAACTCTTATTTGTCCTCTTTGGGATCTTTTCCTCACTTTAGGGGCAACACTCTATGTATTACAATAAGTATAGAAGATCTTTCACACTTTACAAAAGTACTCAACATAAAGAAAATGAAACTATCATGATGTATGCAAATGTATGCCTCTGCCGGTGTAGCAGGATATGCAATGATACTAGCGCATCATGTAGCAATGATTAGGGCAAGGCCCAACTAGCATGCGGCTCATCGATCAAGCAAAAAGCATGTATGACATGAAGATCAAGTCATGAGAAGATGGATGTTGCATGGCAATGTATCTCGGAAAGGCTATGGAAATGCCTTGATAGGTAGGTATGGTGGCTGTTTTGAGGAAGGATATAATGAGGCTTATGATGACAGAGCGTATCGTGCCAAGGATTTGGATGCACCGGCGAAGTATGCGCCAACTCTCGAGGTGAGAAAGGGCAATGCATGGTACCGAAGAGGCTAGAAAAATATGGCTAGGTGGAAGTGTCAACTTCCGAATACTCACATTAGTCCGAAGAACTCATGCACTTATTATCGGTAACTCTCAATCTAATTAGGAGGTTCACAAAGAGACAAGTACCCCGAGGAGGAGTGTATGGGGGTTTGGTTATCCTTGCGCATCCTCGACTCATGGTACGTGAGTGTACTCTAATATTCGATCCCTCCAAAGATTAGTGATCCATCTAGTAGCTAAAGTTCTCAACTATTTTGTAGGTTTTCGGAAATAAACACGGATTGCCCAAAATACGACATCTATCACTAATAGGCTAAAGCTCTTGACACCAAAAGTTCAGACATTACTCATGGCAATACCTCAAAACTATTGCAAGTTACTACTAAAATTAAATAGCAACCTCAATTACCTACTTTAAGTTAAGACACACAACTCAGTGCAACAGGCAAACTCTCTTAACAAGATAAACATGAAAACTCAAGAGAGTTCAGCAACAAACTAAACAAAAGCTCTTTAAAAAGAAAAGCATGAAAACTAAGAGCTAAACATGCCAGCAGCTATGGAAAGACAAAGAACACACACAACAAAGATAAGCATGAAAATCCTATGTTGTGTTCTAGGTTGAAGTGGAGCGTGTTTCTCTCCCACACAAAGAAAGCTGGGTTCTAACTTGTTATGAACAGCAAGCAAAGCTAAAGAAAACTAAAAAAAGAAACTAAGAGCAAGACGCTCCAAGCATAGCACATAACGCATGAAGTGAAAAAATATAGTGGAACGAAAGACGAACTGATAATTGTTGATGGAGAAGGGGATGCATGGGGGCATCCCCAAGCTTAGACGCTTGAGTCTTCTTGAATATTTCTTGGGGGTGCACGGGGGCATCCCCAAGCTTGAGCGTTTGACCCTCCTGAATCTTCTTTTATCATTTTCTCTCGCACACTTGAAAACTCCCTTCATACATAACTCATCATAATCTGATTAGCGAGGTTAGTACCCACAATAAAATAATTTTTCCCTACTGGAAATAAAGATAATCTTGAAGAGCTACTGTTTCTCAAGATTGCCAAAAGGTTTTTGCAAAGAAAATGCAAGCCCGAGGTTTGCAAAACGAAGAAAAGGCAAAACAGGACAGAATCTGTGAAAAACAGACCAGCAGGTAGTAAATAATTGTTTCGGGGCACTTCTGCAACTCAAATCAAAAAACTCAGAACAGACGCTCGAAAGCCAATTGTATAGAGCACGCTGTCAAAAAAATTCAGATCAAAAAGATGATCTGGTGATTTTATTCGAATTCTTCTGTCCAAGGACAGAATCTGTTTTCTGGACAGCACGTCACAACTTTTGAACTTTCTTGCAATCGGAGGCTAAACTTGGCACAAAGCTGAAAAGAAAAGATACAATGATGATGCTACTGTAGTAACAAACATCAAGACACAACAAAAGCAAAATAAAACCTAATTCGTTGTGGGCAGCCTCCCAAAAGCGCTTTCTTTTATGCCTTTAAGGTAGGCATGATGCAAAAAGAGAAGATCAAGTTTTATCAAGAGTAAGAGAATAGCTAGCCCGTGTAACGGACTCAAAAGGCAACTTAATCTTCTTCTTAGGGAAGTGTTCCATCCCTTTCTTGAGAGGGAATTGGAATTTTATATTCCCCTCTTTCATGTCAATGATAGCACCAACGGTGCGAAGAAAAGGACGTCCCAAAATAATTGGACATGAAGGTTCACATTCAATATCCATAATAGTAAAATCAATGGGAACATAATTGTCATTGACAATGATAAGAACATCGTCGATCTTCCCCAAAGGTTTCTTTATGGAAGAATCAACAAGACGAACACCAAAAGAACAAGGATCAAAAGGTTTCAATTCAAACATATCATACATTCTTTTGGGCATAATGGAGGTACTAGCTCCAACATCACATAAAGCATAGCAAGAGAAGTTGTTCAATTTAATTTTGACTATGGGATCCCAACCATCTTCTAGCTTCCTAGGGATGGAAGTCTCAAGCTTGAGATTTTCTTCCCTAGCTTTGGTAAGAGCATTGGTCATATGCTCCGTGAAGGCAAGATTAAGTGTGCTAGTGTGGGGGTCTTTAGCCATTCTGTGAAGAAAACCAATAACTTCAGAAAGGGTGCAATTATCAAAATCAAAGTCACTACTATCAAGTAAAGTGGTAGTGGTGTCCTTTAGGCTCACTTGTTTGGTAGCTTCTATGGTCATAGGAGTTTCTTGTTCTACGGTTGAGGTCATAGCATCACCATTAATAGGTCCAATGGGACTAGGAGTGCATTGGGTGCTAAGAGTTTGGATATCCTCAACAACTTGGATAGTAGCAACAGTGTGGTGGGTAGGAAGGCTCTTAATTCTATCTTCTTCCTCCTTTTCTCTAGCCCATCTCTCTTTAAGTTTAGCCATCATCCTAATGTTTTCATTAATTTGCACTTGAATAGCATTCATAGGAGTGGTCTTCCTCTCCTCAAGAGGAGAAGTTCTAATTTTAAGCAACTCTACCTCATGGGCTAAATTGTCTACCTTCGAAGAGAGATTATCTAGTTTGTCTAGTTTTTCTTCTACACTCTTATTGAAGGCCTTTTGGGTAATGATGAAGTCTTTAAGTATAATCTCTAGTTCAGAAGTGGAGTTCTTGGTGCTAGGATAAGTATTGTTGTTCCCATAGGAATTAGAGGGGAACGGTCTAGGGTTGCTACCAAAATTACTCCTATAAGCATTGTTATTGAAGTTGTTTCTAGAGATAAAGTTCACATCTACTTGATCTTGAGCAATCAAAGAATTTAAAGGAACATCATGAGGATCAATAGAAGATTGCTTGGAAAGTAGAGACATGATCAAGTCAACTTTTTCATTTAGGGAGAAAATCTCCTCGACAGAGTTTACCTTCCTACCTGTTGGAGCGCGTTCGGTGTGCCATTGGGAATAATTGGTCATTATCTCGTCGAGAAGTTTCATGGCAGCACCAAGTGTAGTTGACATAAAGGTTCCTCCCGCGGCCGAATCTAACAAGTTCCGCGAGGTAAAGTTCAAGCCTGCATAAAAAGTTTGGATAACCATCCAAGTAGTCAAACCATGAGTAGGGCAGTTCTTGACAAGAGATTTCATGCGTTCCCAAGCTTGGGCAACGTGTTCATTATCCAATTGTTTAAAATTCATTATGTTACTCCTTAGTTGGATAATTTTAGCAGGGGGATAGTACTTCCCAATAAAGGCATCCTTGCACTTGTCCCAAGAATCTATACTATTCCTAGGCAAGGATTGAAACCAGATTTTAGCTCCTCCTCTCAAGGAGAAAGGAAAAAGCTTAAGCTTAACAATATCACCATCTACTTCTTTGTACTTTTGCATATCATAGAGCTCAACAAAATTACTTAAGTGCAAAGCAGCATCATCTCCAGCACCGGAGAATTGATCTTTCATAACTAGGTTCAGTAAAGCAGGTTTAATCTCATAAGAAGGTGCTGAAGTGGCAGGTGTAGCAATAGGCGTGCAGATAAAGTCATTGTTGTTATGACTAGTGAAGTCACACAACTTGGTGTTCTCGGTGGAACCCATAGCAGCAGCAAGCAAGATAACTATTTTTGTGATTTTTGGTAAAGGACACTAAAGCAAAAACTGCAAGGTAAACTAACAAGACTAAAAAGCAAAGATAAAAGATAGCGTGCAACTCCCCTATCTTGAAGAGTGGAGTCCCCGACAACGGCGCCAGAAACTTGCTTGATGGCTTCTCGCCCCTCGTTGGTTACCCCAAGTGGAAGGTTGAGATGTAGCGTAGCGGCAAATTTCCCTTGGCAAAGATACCAAGGATCGAATCCCGTGAGACTCCGAGGGTCGACAAGTAGGTGTCAACGGCACCAGAAACTTAGCGGTTGACGGGACCTGCACACAGATACAAATAACTTTGCTCCCAACGAGTACAGAGAGATTGTCAATCCCTCCGGCCTTGTTGTTTACAAAGGATCAAACACAAGAGATAATAATGATAGCTATGACTGCAACTAGGAAATAAAAATAGGAAGTAAATAGAAGGTGTGATCAGCGGTGGTAATATGGACCGGGGTCCCATGATGTTCACTAGTGATGTCTCTCTCCCAAAAGACGATAAAACTACAAAGCGAGGTAAACAAATTACAACTGGGCAATTGATAGGATTATGTGCGCAAACCAATGCTAACTATGCTGCAAAGAAAGGTAGAGGCTCAAAAGCATGGGCGGTACGCCAAGGCAAGTAGACCGAAATCCATCTGCATCTACTACTAATCATCCACCTTGAGATATCTATCCAGAACATCTCGCTGGTATTAAGTTGCGAATCCCACCCAAAGTGTAAACTCAAAGCAACAGACAACTGCATTAAAAGAACTTTGCGTAAAGTAAACAATCCTTGCACCCGCAAGTACAAGCATCGTTGTTTTCTCCCTTGTGGCAACAGCACATCCCCTAGACTCATGTTTCTGTCACTCAAGCTAGTCATCAGGGGGCATGAACCCACAATCAAGCATAACGCTCCCTCTTGGAGTTACTACCTACTACTTGGCCAAAGCAATAAACAGCAACGGAGAACATGCAAGAATTACTCAAGAACAAAGATATAAAAGAGGTGAATCAAATATATTACTCAAACACAATCTGAACATAGTCTCATAATCCATCAGATCCCAGCAAACTCAGCAAAGCAACAGCAGAAAGATTACATATGTGCCTCGATCATGTAGGGCAGCTCATGAGGTCTAAACCATGAAGAGCAAAGAGGGGAGGAGAACATCACATAGCTACTGATCATGGACCCATGGTCCAAGGTGGACTACTCACGACTCATCCGGGAAGCATCCATGGTGGTGGAGAAGCTCCCGGTGGTGGTTCTCCCCTCCGGCAGGGTGCCGGGAAGAGTTCTCCTGATGCTCCCGATCTTGGAAGCGCCGCGGCGGCGGAACAGAGGCGAGATCGCGAAAAAGGGTTCTGTCCTCGAGTGTTTCGGGGCGAGAGGGATATATAGGTGAAGGGGGGCAGCCAGAGGCGGAGCAGGGGCCCCAGGCACCCCCCTGGCGCGGCCAGGGGTGGGGCCGCGCCAGGTGGCCGCCTGGGCCTCCCCTGGCTCCCCTCTGGCCCATCTTTGGTTCTTCGCGAAGCTTCCTGTACGCTGATTTTTCCTATATTTTTCCTGGAATTTTTGGAGCACTTTTAATATGGGGGAAACCTGAAATAGAAAAACAGCAGAAAACAGGAACTGGCACTATGGTGCACTGAGTTAATAGGTTAGTCCAAATATGATCAAAAGTGTATGGAAGTGCATCAATATCATAGCAATATCACACAAAAGAAGCATGGAGCAAGCAGAAATTATAGATACGTTTTGGACGTATCAGTTAGTAGGTTAGTCCCAAAAATAATATAAAAGTGTATAAGAAAGCCCATTAAACATCCAAAACATCATAAATAATAGCATGGAACAATAAAAAATTATAGATACATTGGAGACGTATCAAGCTCCTCCATGTATGGTCGGCCAAGGAGAGCTCCTCCATGGAGCTCCACTTGCCTCCCCATTTAGCCTTCATGTGGGACATATAGTATCAGCATTTTGGTGTTTCCAAGTGTCACCCACCCCCTGGTTTTTCCTATAAATAGAGGTGGAGAGGAGCTCTCCACACTCACTCCTTACACTCATAAAAATGCCATGCATGATCTAGCTTTATCTCTCCCTCCCACCAAAATAGTTTCGTAGAGCCGAAAGGTTGTCTGGGTTTTGACAGGAATTAGTTCTGGACGGCGAAGCCATGCCGAATAGCTGACACCGTATGTGTGCAACCTGGTAGAGAGGTTGTACTTTCGATCTTAGTTCAGTAGTGCCTCCCGGAGGGCAGTCCAAGTGACCGTCTGAGATTCTGAGAGTACCTCCCAAACGGTTGTCCAGGACACCGTCCTAGGGACTGTCCGACCACCTCCTGAAGGGCTGTCCGAGGAGCTGATGGAGAGAACATCCTCGCGGTTGGGAGGTTGTAAATCCTAGCTACAGGGATCTTCACCGACGATCTACATCGACTCTACTTCCGCTGCGCTTTGAGTCGGTAATGATCAGGTGAAAACCTTGTGTGCATCTCCATAGTGATCCTGGGCGTGCTCGCAGTATCGAATAGTTTATGTTTTCTGCCGCGTTACCCTACAATTTCTGTTTGGGGTTCTTCTTGTGAGAATAGATTTTCCACACCCAGCTGGACATTCATGAGTTATGTTGCTGGTCATCTGTTACACAACCGATAACAAATATAATATTTAGGCATTTACAACAAGAGATTTGGGCATTTAAGCAATCAAGCCACCATATTAATACCCCTGATACAACAACCTGATGACATAGTTTTAAAAACCCATATCAGTGGCTGCCGGTGAGGCTATCTCATTATGTGTATTTTAAAACTGAACTAAAAAACCATACCACAAATAAACTGAACCGAAGCACTTTTATGGTTTCTTGGTTCTGGTATGGTCATTACTTGGAAGGCCAAAGGTGAATCATATTGTTATATTGACCAAGTGGATATTCAAGAACAAACAATACGCTCATGGTCGAGTGGTTCACAACAAGGGAAGATTGGTGGCTCAAGGTTTCCTCTAAGTTGAAGGTGTCGAGTACAGTGAAACTTTCGCTCCTTGCCCACCTTGAATCTATTTGCATGTTTCTTGCATATGCATTGCATAACTTTAAGTTGCAACAAATGGATGTGAAGAATGCATTTCTCAATGGTTCCCTAAATGAATTGGTGTATGTCAAACAACCTCCGGTGTTCAAGGATCCCAGGTTCTGCAATCATCTCTATAAACTCGATAAGGCGCTCTAATGGATGTGAAGAATGCATTTCTCAATGGTTCCCTAAATGAATTGGTGTATGTCAAACAACCTCCGGTGTTCAAGGATCCCAGGTTCTGCAATCATCTCTATAAACTCGATAAGGCGCTCTATGGCCTTAAGCAATCACTATGAGCTTGGCATGAGCACCTTACCGAGTTGTTAGAAGATCGTGAGTTCGAAATTGGGAAATCATTCACTCTTTTTACTAAGAGGGTTAACGAGGATTTTTCATATGCCAATTATATATAGGTGATGTTATCTTTGGTTAACAAAGTTCTCAATGATGAGTTTGCTAAGCTAATAGCTGAGAAGTTTGAGACACCTACGATGAGAGAGTTTTAGTCTTTCTTGGACTCAAAATCAAGCAATTAAATGGAGCAATCTTCATCAACTAAGCCAAATATACCCAAGCTTAGGAGGTTCAAGATGAAGGACATGAAAGGGGCAAAGACACATATGCCAACCACAAGCCAGCTTGACCTTTATCCCAATGGTAAAGCAGTGGATCAAAAAGTATGTCATTCTATGAATGGATCTTTGCTTTACCTTTGTGCAACTAGACCGGATATTATATTTACTATGGGCAATGTGTGTACGATTTTGTTGGGGAACGTTGCATGAAAAAAAAATCTACGCACACGCAATGATCTATCCATGGAGATGCATATCAACGAGGGGGAGAGTGTGTCTACGTACCCTCGTAGACCGTAAGCGGAAGCATTAGACAACACAGTAGATGTGGTCGAACTTCTTCGCGTTCCTACCAATCGAGCACCGAACGTACGTCACCTCCGCGTTCAGCACACCTTCAGCTCGATGACGTCTTCCGCCTTCTTGATCCAGCAAGACGGCGAGGTAGTGGATGAGTTTTGGCAGCACGACGGCGTGGTGACAGTGATGGTGATGTGATCTCCATAGGGCTTTGCCTAAGCACTATGAAAATATGACCGTGGGAGTAAACGGTGGACGGGGGCGCCGCACACGGCTAAGACAATGTTGTGTGTCCTTATGTGGTGCCCCATCCCCACATATATATAGGTGGGAGGGGAGGGGAGGCAGCCAGGGTGCCCTATGGCTTGGCCGCCGCCCCCTAGGGGCCCTGCCTTGCCCTGTGCCCCCTTTCCTTCTATGAAGAAGGGGGAAGGAAAGAGGGGGGGGGGGAGGGAAGGAAAGGGGAGTCCTACTCCACACTTTCCTGTCCTTCCCCTCTTTCCTTCTCCTCCACATAGGTCTAGCCTCTATAGGGGAGAACTAGCCCCTTGTGGGCTGGTGTGTTCCCTCACTTGGCCCATAAGGCCCATAGCTTTGTCGGGGTTGCCCGAAACTTATTCCGGTGACCCGGTAAGTACCCGGTACCCTCCAAAACACTTCAGGTGTCAAAATACCATCGTTCTATATATCAATCTTTACCTCTTGACCATTTCGAGACTCCTCGTCATGTCCGTGATCTCATCCGGGACTCCGAACAACATTCGGTCACTAAATCACATAACTCATATAACATTATATCGTCAATGAACGTTAAGCGTGCGGACCCTACGGGTTCGAGAACTATGTAGACATGACCAAGACACCTCTTCGGTCAATAACGAATAGCAGAACATGGATGCCCATATTGGCTCATATGTATTCTACGAAGATCTTTATCGGTCGAACCGTTATGAAAACATACATAATTCACTTTGTCTATCGGTATGTTACTTGCCCGAGATTCGATCTTCGGTATCTCTATACCTAGTTCAATCTCATTACCGGAAATTTTCTTTACCCATTCCGTAATACATAATATCATAACTAACTCATTAGTATTTGCTTGCAAGGCTTCTTATGATGTGTATTACCGAGAGGGCCCAGAGATACCTCTCCGATACTCGGAGTGACAAATTCCAATCTCGATCCATGCCAACTCAACAAACACCTTCAGAGATTCCTTTAGAGCATATTTGTGATCACCCAGTTACGTTGTGACGTTTGATAGCACACAAGGTATTCCTCCGATATCCGGTACTTGCATGATCTCATGGTCTAAGGAACATGTATTTGACATACAAGAAAGTAGTAGCAAAAACTGAACGATGATATGCTAAGCTAACGGATGGGTCTTGTCCATCACATCATTCTCCTAATGATGTGATCCCGTTTATCAAATGACAAATCATGTCCATGGTTAGGAAACCTTAACCATCTTTGATCAACGAGCTAGTCTCGTAGAGGCTCACTAGGGACACGATATTTGTTTATGTATTCACACATGTATTTAGGTTTCCTATCAATACAATTCTAGCATGAATAATAAACCTTTATCATGACTAAGGAAATATAAAATAATAACAACTTTATTATTGCCTCTGGGGCATATTTCCATCAGATTTCAGGCCTCACCAAAAGAAAGCCACTTAGTTGTGGTTAGGAGAATCTTTTGATATTTGGCTCATACTCTAAACATTGGCTTATTGTGCCCTAAAGGAGCAAGCTGTGATCTTATTGTCTATTCGGATTCGGATTGGGCGGGAGACAAAGTCGAGAGGAATTCAACTTCCATGGGTTGCCAATTTGTTTGTAGGTCCTTGGTGAGTTGCTCTTCCAAGAAGCAAAATTGTGTGTCTCTTTACACCACCGAAGCCGAGTACATCACCGCCACAAATTGTTGTGCCCAATTGCTATGGATGAGGCAAACTTTAAAGGATTTTGGTGTCATTTGTGAGCAAGTGCCTCTTTTATGTAACAATGATTATGCAATTAAGATCGCCTAGAATCACTTGCAACATAGCAAGACAAATCATATTGAGATTCGTCACCACTTCATTCGGGATCACGTGAACTGTGGAGATATTGAGCTATCTTATGTAGGCACCGGGAAGCAACTAGCGAATAATTCCACGAGCCCTCTAGATGAAACAAGATTCAGAGAGTTAAGCCATGAGCTAAATATCATTGATTCCAATAACGTGGTATAAGATCTTGAAGGAAATATGCCCTAGAGGCAATAATAAAGTTGTTATTTTATATTTCCTTATTCATGATAAATGTTTATTATTCATGCTAGAATTGTATTGATCGGAAACCTTAATACACGTGTGAATATATAGACAAACACTATGTCCCTAGTGAGCCTCTACTAGACTAGCTCATTGATCAAAGATGGTTAAGGTTTCCTAACCATGGGCATGGTTGTCATTTGATAACGGGATCACATCATTAGGAGAATGATGTGATGGACAAGACCCATCCGTTAGCTTAGCATAATGATCGTTCAGTTTTATTGATATTGCTTTCTTCATGTCAAATACATATTCCTTCGACTATGAGATGATGCAACTCACGAATACTAGAGGAATGCCTTGTGTGATATCAAACATCACAACGTAATTGGGTGATTATAAAGATGTTCTACATGTATCTCCGAAGGTGTTTGTTGAGTTGGCAAAGATCGAGATTAGGATTTGTCACTCAGAGTATCGGAGAGGTATCTCTGGGCCCTCTCGATAATACACTTCATAAGAAGCCTTGCAAGCAAAGTGACTAATGACTTACTTGCAGGATGATGTATCACGGAACGAGTAAAGATACTTGCCGGTAACGAGATTGAACTAGGTATGAAGATACCGACGATCGAATCTCGGGCAAGTAACATACCGATGGACAAAGGGAATAATGTATGTTGTCATAACAGTTCGACCGATAAAGGTCTTTGTAGAATATGTAGGAGACAATTTGAGCACCCAGGTTCCGCTATTGGTTATTAACCGGAGAGGTGTCTCGGTCATGTCTAGATAGTTCTCGAACCCGTAGGGTCCGCACGCTTAATGTTCGATGACGATATTGTATTGTATGAGTTATGTGATTTGGTGACCGAATATTGTTCGGAGTCCTGGATGAGATCACGGACATGATGAGGAGTCTCGAAATGGTCGAGAGGTAAAGATTCATATGTAGGAAGATAGTATTCGTACATCGGAAGTGTTCCGAAGTGTATCGGATAATTATCGGAGTAACAGAGGGGTTACCGGAACCCCCCCGGGGGGTATATGGGCCATATGGTCCATGAGAGGGGAGCACAATAGCCCATAAGGGGTGGCGCCCCCTATGGCAGGTGTCCAAATTGGAGAAGGAGAAGAGGGGGTTCTGCCCCCTTCCTTTCTTCTCCGGTTAAATATGGTAAGGGGGGGGGGGATTGGGGAAGACCCCAAGTAGGGCTCAGCGTACTTGGGGTGCACCTTGGCTGCCTCTCCTCCCCTCCCACCTATATATATATGTGGGGAGGGGGCTCCTAGAAGACACAACATCAATTGTTAGCCATGTGCGGCGCCGCCCCCTCCACAGTTTGCACCCCCGGTCATATTCTCACGGTGCTTAGGCGAAGCCCTGCATGGATCACTTCACCATCACCGTCACCACGTCATCATGCTAACAAAACTCATCTACTTCCTCGACATCTTGCTGGATCAAGAGGATGAGGGATGTCAAGGAGCTGAATGTGTGCAGAACTCGGAGGTGCCGTACATTCGGTGCTTGATCGGTCGGAGCTAGAAGAAGTTCAACTACATCAACCGCATTGTCAAACGCTTCCGCTTTCGGTCTATGAGGGTACGTAGACACACTCTCGCACTGATTGCTATACATCTCCTAGATAGATCTTGCATGAGCGTAGGATCTTTTTTGAAATAGCATGCTACGTTTTCTAACAGTGGCATCAAGAGCCAGGTCTATGCGTAGATGATTTGCACGAGTAAAACACAAAGAGTTGTGGGCGGTGATAGTCATACTGCTTACCACCAACGTCTTATTTTGATTCGGCGGTATTGTGGGATGAAGCGGCTAGGACCAACCTTACATGACTACATTCATGAGACCGGCTCCACCGATAGACATGCTACTAGTTTTGCATAAAGGTGGCTGGCGGGTGTCTGTTTCTCCTACTTTAGTTGAATCTAATTTTACTGTGGCCGGTCCTTGGAGAAGCTTAAAACAACAAACTTGAATAAATAGCATTGTGGTTTTGATGCATAGGTAAGAACGGTTCTTGCTAGAAGCCTGTAGCAGCCACGTAAAACTTGCAACAACAAAGTAGAGGACGTCTAACTTGTTTTTGTAGGGTATGTTCTGATGTGATATGGTCAAGACATGATGTGATAAACATTATTGTATGAGATGATCATGTTTCGTAAGATATCTGACAACCGACAGGAGCCTTATGGTTGTCTCTTTATTGTATGAAATGCAAACATCATGTAATTGCTTTACTTTATCACCATGCGTTAGCGCTAGTTGTAGAAGCAATAGTTGGCAAGACGACCACGACGCTATGATGAAGATCAAGGTGTCGAGCCGGTGACGATGGAGATCATGACAATGCTTTGGAGATGGAGATCAAAAGCACAAGAAGATGATGGCCATACCATGTCACATATTTTGATTTCATGTTTATCTTTTGTGCATCTTATTTTGCTTAGTACGGCGGTAGCATTATAAGATGATCCCTCAACTAAATTTCAAGGTAAAAGTGTTCTCCCTGAGTATGCAGCATTGCTACAGTTCGTCGTGTTGAGACACCACGTGATGATCGGGTCTGATAGACTCTACGTTCACATACAACGAGTGCAACACAGTTTTGCACATGTGGAATACTCAGGTCAAACTTGACGAGTCTAGCATGTACAGAAATGGCCTCAGAACACTGGAGAGTGAAAGGTCGAATGTGAATCATATAGTAGATATGATCAACATAGAGATGTTCACCATTGACGACTACTCCATCTCACGTGATGATCGGACATGGTTTAGTTGATTTGGATCACATATCATTTAGATGACTTGAGGGATGTCTATCTATGTGGGAGTTTTTAAGTAATTTGATTAATTTAACTTAATTTATCATGAACTTATTCCTGATAGTATTTGCATATCTATGTTGTAGATCAATGGCCCGTGCTACCGTTCCCTTGAATTTTAATGTGTTCCTAGAGAAAGCTAAGTTGAAAGATGATGGTAGCAACTACACGGATTGGGTCCTTAACTTGAGGATTATTCTCATTGCTGCACAGAAGAATTATGTTCGTGATGCATCGCTAGGTGAAAGGCCTGCTGCAGGAGCAGATGCTGATGTTTTGAACGTCTGGCAAGCTCGATCTGATGACTACTCGATAGTTCAGTGTGACATGCTTTAAGGCTTAGAATTGGGACTTCAAAGACGTTTTGAACATCATGGAGCATATGAGATGTTCCAAGAGTTGAAGTTAATATTTCAAGAAAATGCCCGAGTTGAGAGATATGAAGTCTCCAACAAGTTCTATAGCTGCAAGATGGAGGAGAACAGTTTTGTCAGTGAATACATACTCAAAATGCCTGGGTATCATAATCACTTGACTTAGGTGGGAGTTAATCTTCCAGATGATAGTGTTATTGACAGAGTTCTCCAATCACTGCCACCAAGCTACAAAGGCTTCGTGATGAACTATAATATGCAAGGGATGGAGAAGACAACTCCTGAGCTCTTCGCAATGCTCAGAGTTGTGGGGTAGAAATCAAGAAGGAGCATCAAGTGTTTATGGTTAACAAGACCACTAGTTTCAAGAAATAGGGCAAGGGAAAGAAAGGGAACTTCAAAAATAATGGCAAACAAGTTGCCACTCCCGGGAAGAAGCTCAAAGCTGGACCCAAGCCTAAAACTGAGTGCTTCTACTACAAAGGGACTGGTCACTAGAAGCGGAACTTCCCAAGTATTTGGTGGATAAGAAGGATGGCAAAAGTGAACAAAGGTATATTTGATATACATGTTATTACTGTGTACCTTACTAATGCTCGTCGAAGCGACTGTGTATTTGATACTAGTTCGGTTTTTCATATTTGTAACTCGAAACAGAAGCTACAAATTAAACGAAGATTGGCCAAGGACGAGGTGACGATGCGCGTCGGGAATGGTTCCAAGGTTGATGTGATCGTTGTCGGCACGCTACCTCTACATCTACCTTCGGGACTAGTTTTAGACCTGAATAATTGTTATTTGGTGCCAGCGTTGAGCATGAACAGTATATCTGGATCTTGTTTCGTGCGAGACGGTTATTCATTTAAATAAGAGAATAATGGTTGTTCTATTTATATGAGTAATATGTTTTATGGTCACGCACCTTTGAAGAGTGGTCTATTTTTTGGAATCTCGATTGTGGTGATACACATATTCATAATATTGATGCCAAAAGATGCAAAGTTGATAATGATAGTGCAACATATTTGTGGCATTGCCGTTTAGGTCATATTGGTGTAAAGCGCATGAAGAAACTCCATGCAGATGGACTTTTGGAATCACTTGATTATGAATCATTTGATACTTGCGAACAATGCCTCATGGGCAAGATGACTAAAACTCCGTTCGCCGGAACAATGGAGTGAGCCAATGACTTATTGGAAATAATACATATTGATGTATGGGGTCCGATGAGTGTTGAGGCACGCGACGGGTATTGATAACCCACAAGTGTAGGGAATCGTTTGCAGCCTTTTTTGATAAGTAAGAGTGTCGAACCCAACGAGGAGCTAAAGGTAGAAAAAATATTCCCTCAAGTTCTATCGACCACCAATACAACTCTACGTTAACGTTTTCTTTATCTAAAATAGAAATAAAAGTAGAAGTACTTAGTGGTAACTTGGAATAAAATACTTTGCAAGACAATAAAAGTAGAGTAGTAGCAAGCTTTTTTTAACACAAGAGAATGATTTGTTCATAGGCCATCAACTACGTTACTAGATTGATAGTAAGTTTATATGTGGGAGAGGCCACTGCTAGCATATCGTCCCTTACTTGGAATTCTATGCACTTATGATTGGAACTCTAGCAAGCATCCGCAACTACTATCGTTCATTAAGGTAAAACCCAACCATAGCCTTAAGATATATTGGTCCCCCTTCAATCCCATATGCATCAATTTCTATGCCAGGCTGAAGCTGCTGTCACCCTTGCCCTCCAATACATAGTCCTATCAGCATACAACTAACCCTATGGTGTGATCCACATGCGCGCTCATATGATGGGCACCAAAGGAAAGCAACATAACCAAAAGCAATTTAAACCAGCCATAGCAATTTCACCGATAAGCCCGTAGGACAAAACAGATCTACTCAAACATCATAGGATAGCCAAATATCATTGGGAAATAATATATGGAGTTGAGCACCATGTTTAAGTAGAGAATTACAGCAGGAATAGAGAGGTTACACCGCTGCAATGAGGGGGATAGAGTTGGTGCGGACGGTAGCAAGATTGTTGATGTAGATCGCTGTCCCGATCGTTGCCCCGGTGGCACTCCAGCGCCACCGGAAGCGAGGGGGAGAGAGCCCCCCTCCTTCTTCTTCTTCTTCCTTGGCCTCCTCCCTAGGTAGGAGAAGGGTTCCCCCTCTGGTCCTTGGTCTGCATGGCATGGGAGGGGCGAGAGCCCCTCCGAGATTGGAGGTATCTCTCTGTCTCTCTCTGTTTCCCGTCTTCCCCAGATCTGGCCGAAAACCGTTTCTCAATTCCTGGAGATCCGTAACTCCGATTGCGCTGAGATTTTCACACGATTTTTTTTCTGGATATAAGCTTCCTTGTACCCTAAGTAGAGGTCCAACCGACGTACAAGGTGGGCACAACCCACCACGCCACGCCTGGCTCCTCTGGCGCGCCGTGGTGGGTTGTGCCCACCACAGGCCTCCATTTGCGGTGGTTCCACCATGAAATTTTATTGCATTTGGACTTCGTTTGCTATGGATACTCTGCGATACAAAAAACACGCAGAAAACAGGAACTGGCACTGGGCACTGGGTAAGTAAGTTAGTCCAAATAAATCATATAAAAAGTTGCCAAAAGTATGTAAAAGTTGAATAATATTGGCATGAAACAATAAAAAATTATAGTTACGACGGAGATGTATCAGCATCCCCAAGCTTAATTCCTGCTCGTCCTCGAGTAGGTAAATGGTAAAAAAGATATTTTTTGATGTGGAATGCTACCTAGCATAAACTTGATCATATATCTAGTCATGGCATGAATATTAAGACATGAGTGATTCAAAGCAATAGTCTATAATTTGACATAAAGACATCAATACTCGGGCATCCCAACAAACAATCATGTCTTTCAGAATATAAAATGCTAAAGAACGTTATCCCTACAAAATCATATAGTCTTGTCATGCTATGTATTCCCAGCTCAAAGTATAAATCATGTACTACCCCAGTGTCAGCCAATCAATTGGTTCATACTTTTTAACGCGCTTCAGCATTTTCAACTCTCACGCAATGCATGAGCGCGAGCCATGGATATAGCAATATAGGTGGAATAGAATGCGGTGGTAGTAGACAAAAGAAGGGAAGAAAGTCTCACATCAACTAGGCAAACTAATGGACTATGGAGATGCCCATCAATAGATATCAATGTGAGGAGTAGGGATTGCCATGCAACAGATGCAACTAAGAGCTATAAGTGTATGAAATCTCAATATGAAACTAAGTGGGTATGCATCTAATCCTATGAAAAATTCCCACTAGTATATGAAAGTGAAAGCATATGAGACTATCTATATGAAAAACATGGTGCTACTTTGAAGCACAAGTGTGGTATTTGCATGACCCATTTTTTCATTCATTTTTTTCTTCTTTTTATTTTTTATTTTTGGTGGGCTTCTTTGGCATTTTTTATTTGGGCTTCTTTGGCCTCTTTTATTATTTTTAAAGTCCGGAGTCTCATCCTGACTTGTGGGGGAATCATGGTCTCCTCTATCCTATCATCATGGGGGCATGCTCTAAAAATGAATAATGATGATCATCACACTTCTATTTACTTATGACCCAAAATAAATAAAAATTACAACTCGATACCTATGACATAGTATGACTCTAAATGAATGCCTCTGGCCATGTATCAGGATGTGCAATGATCTAGCATAGCAAAGGTATCAAAAAACGAACAAGCCATGAGAATATCGTGCTAGCTGTCTTACGATCATGCAAAGCAATGTGAAAATGAATGCTCAAGTCAACTATATGATGGACGTGCATGGAAATATATCTCAGAATGGCTATGGAAATGCCATAATAGGTAGGTATGGTGGCTGTTTTGAGGAAGGTATAATAAAGTTTATGTACTGGCGAAAGTTGCGCGGCACGAGAGAGGCTAGCAATTATGAAAGGGTGAGAGTGCGTATAATCGATGCACTCACATTAGTCATAAAGAACTCACATACTTATTGCAAAAGTTTATTAGCCCTCGAAGCAAAGTAATACTACACATTCTCCTAGGGAGGAGGCTGGTAGGAGTTAACCATCGCGCGCCCCCGACCTTCACACAAAGATAGGACAATCAAGGATAAATTGTGCTCTAACTTCCCGGCATAACGAGAGACTATACGCGCATGCTTCGGGAATCACAAACCTTAACACCAATATCTTACTAAACACAATCATCCACTAGTACCTACCACATATTATCATCTCTATATCGCAAAACTATTGCAAGGAATCAAACATACCATATTCAGTGATCCATAAGTTTTATGTAGGATTTTATGACTAACCATGCAATTGACCAATTCATGTTGACTCTCTAAATAGATATAAGTGAAGCATGAGAGTTTAATTCTTTCTACAAAAGATCATGCTCTAACAAATATAAGTGAAGCACAAGAGCATTCTATGAACATCGGTTTTCTATGTGAAGAGAAACAGGCAATCCAAACTTTAAATGATATAAGTGAAGCACACGAGCATTCTACGAACATCGGTTTTCTATGTGAAGAGAAACAGGCAATCCAAACTTCAAATGATATAAGTGAAGCACATGAAGCATTCTATAAAGCCATACTCAAAAGATATAAGTGAAGTGCAAAGAGCATTCTACAAATCAACCAAGGACTATCTCATACCAACATAGTGCATTATTAAAATAAAAATAAAAGGCACACGACTCTCCAAGAATTTACGCATATCATGTGAACGAAACGAATCCGAAAACATACCGATATTTGTTGAAGAAAGATGGGATGCCTTCCGGGGCATCCCCAAGCTTAGACGCTTGAGTCTCCTTGAATATTTACATGAGGTGCCTTGGGCATCCCCAATCTTGAGCTCTTGCCTCTCCTCCTTCTCCTCACATCGAGACATCCTCGATCTTTGAACACTTCATCCACACAAAACTTAACCGAACTTTTAGTGGCGGGGTTAGTGCATATGATCAATGAAATCCCATCATGTACTTCTCTAACATTATTGTACAATTACAAACAAACATTACACACTGTATGCTATCACAATTCTATGGCCCCAAGTCAAGGAGGCTTCAACAAGAACTCAAACATACGCAAATAATGAAGCTATAACAGCAATCTATGAAAACAGGACAATCTGTAAATATTTGAACATCCACCATACTTCTGTAACTCTAAAAATTCTGAAAAATTAGGAAAAAAACATTTTGTATAGCAAGACTGTGCAAAATGTTTCAGAACCATTTGACTTTCCAGTAAAAAAAATGTAAAAACGCGCACTACAGCCAAAGTTTCTGTTTTGCACCGCACAAACCAACAAGCAATTTAATCATCCTAAATGCAAACTCTTGGCACATTATTTTTATAATACAATGGAATTGTACGAGGGGATAAATATTTTTGTTGAAAAGTTTCTGTAATTAAGATTCACAAAGTTTCCATGAGCCTGTACAAGTTTAAGGACACCCCCACTTCAACGGTGCTCGTCCTTCTTACTTTCACTTTCCTTTTTGAAAAAGTTTTAGGTTCCCCTCTATATTTTTTGTTGATTTTAAACTTTATAAAAGCACTCAACAGAAATAAATGACTCTTTTTTTAACTTCCGGGTTGTCTCCCTGGTAGTGCTTTCTTTAAAGCCATTAAACTAGGCATAAAGTTCTCAAGTAATGAATCCACCCGGATCCCAAGGTTTATCAAAGCCAATTTTAACTATCAATGATTTGGCATTTAGTAGTGAGCACAAAGTGATATGTGTCATGCGACAACGAAGTCTAACTCTCTTCCTATGCATCGGCATGTCATACGAGAACAATTCATGCACATCAAGTAAAGGTCAATACATAGCATAATCTGTTTCTTGCTATTTTGTTGTGTTGGAAACATAAAGAGTTGGAGATATATTTCCTCTCTCATAATAATTGCAAGTAGGAGCAGCAAGCATCTGCATATTATACTCATCAAAATCATCATGTGTAATGGTAGGATGCAACCCATCAATATAATCCTTAATAAGAGCAAACTTCTCCGATATAGTGTAGTTTGGAGAACTCAAAAAGATAATAGGACTATCATGTGTGGGTGCAATAGCAACAATTTCATTCTTGACATAAGGAACTAAATAAAGTTCATCTCCATAAGCATAACTCATATTGGCATCTTGGCCACCAGCATAGCAAGCATCATCAAAAAGGGGTATTTAAAAAAACAAACGGGATCATAGCAATCATCATAGCATTCATCCTTTGGTAAGCACAGAGGGAAATTCAACAATGTATGAGTTGAGGGGTTACTCTCATCAAAAGGTGGGCACGGGTAGCTAATCCGTTCTTCCTCCTTTCGTTCTTCACTCTCCTCCTCATCTTTTTCATCCAATGAGCTCACAGTGTCATCAATTTCTTCTTCCATAGTCTCCTGCAAAATATTAGTCTCTTCTTGGACAGCGGATACCTTCTCAATAAATAAATCAATATCGGAATTGTATTTGTAATTATCATAGCAATATTTAAGGATGGCAAATTTTTCAGGTCTATAAACATCATCATCAAAAGCTTCATACTTTTCAAACAAAGATTTAATTTCATAAGCACCCTTAAAAGCAACAAATTCCTCTATTCTTTCCACATCATAGCAATCATATATACCTCGAGCATAAGAAGCTAAGGTTTCATTGTCATTAAATTCACATGAAAAGGGTAAGTGTGGAGCATCAATCCTAGAGCAACAAGTACAATCATATCTCAAGCATAAATCCCGAGCATACCAATGCAACATATAAATTTGATCCCATAATAGTTTCCCTTTATGAGTCAAGTGATAATCCCTAAAGTATTCACGTTGATTCAACGTTACTCCCATTATCAAGTTGAATGGGGTTTTCTCAGGATTATCAAAGTAGTTCATAATATTTTTCACATAACGAGCATCGAGGGTTTTAGGAGGGTCCCCATCTCCATGAGCAGAAATTACCACTATTTTCGTGGTGTTTCATGTTCCATATCCATGACTAAATATAGAGAACAACTTAGAATAGAAAATAAAAACTACTTACTGATAAGGCAAACAAGCACACATGAGAATATTCACCCCACACATGAGAATATTCACCCCATAAAAGGTCTTGCTAACCCACAAGTGTAGGGGATCGTTTGTAGCCTTTTTTGATAAGTAAGAGTGTCGAACCCAACGAGGAGCTAAAGGTAGATCAAATATTCCCTCAAGTTCTATCGACCACCGATACAACTCTACACACACTTAACATTTGCTTTATCTAAAATAGAAATAAAAGTAGTACTTAGTGGTAACTTGTAATAAAATACTTTGCAGGACAATAAAAATAGAGTAGTAGCAAGCTTTTTGTAACACAAGAGAATGATTTGTCCATAGGCCATCAACTACGTTACTAGATTGATAGCAAGTTTATATGTGGGAGAGGCCACTGCTAGCATATCATCTCATATATACCTCTACAAATCCCTACTTCCCTATGCGAAGGGCATTTCTTTTACTCATGCAATTTTTATTTTTGAATTTGAGTCTCCATCTTCTCTTATAAAGAACCAACTAGGAAACACTATGATCATACTTGAGCATTGGGTGTAACTAATATGCGAATGTGTTTCATGAATGGATCAATGGTTGAGCATGATGGGTTAGGGATAACTTATTTTAGCATTAATATTTTGAAAGACATGGTTGCTTGTTGATATGCTTGAGTATTTAAATCTCATGTCAAAACTAGACTATTGCTTTGAACCATATAAAAGTCCAAAAGTCCATGCTATAAAGAAAAGAATATGATATGACATGATAGGAAGCATTCCACATCAAAAATTATGTTTTTATGATTTACCTACTTGAGGACGAGCAGGAATTAAGCTTGGGGATGCTGATACGTCTCCAACGTATCTATAATTTTTGTTTGTTCCATACTGTTATATTGTCATGCTTGGATGTTTTACAACCATTTTATTATCATTTTATATCTTTTTTTGGTACTAACCTACTGACATAGTGCCAAGTGCTAGTTGTTGTTTTCTGCATGTTTTTTACATCGCTAGAAATCAATATCAAACGGAGATCAAACACCGCGAAACTTTTTGGAGATTTTTTGTGGGCCAGAAGACACCTGATGGGCCAGAGCTACACCTGGGGGTGCCCTGAGCGGGGCACAACCCATCAGGGTGCGCCAGGCCCCCCTGGCGCGCCCAGGTGGGCTGTGCCCACCTCGCTGGTCTCCCGCACCGCCTCTTTACCCTATAAATCACAAATATTCTGAAACCCTTCGAGACAGACCAAGATCAGAAGTTCCGCTGCCGCAAGGCTCTATAGTCCACGAGATCCAATCTAGAGCCCTTTCCAGCACTCCACCGGAGGGGGGAAATCATTACCGGTGGCCATCTTCTGTTGGGGATCGTAGCAGAAAATCAAAAAATTTCCTACGCATCACCAAGATCTATCTATGGAGTAATCTAGCAACGAGGGAGAGGGGAGTGCATCTACATACCCTTGTAGATCGCGATGCGGAAGAGTTGCAAGAACGCGGATGAAGGAGTCGTACTCGCTGTGATTCAGATCGCGGTTGATTCCGATCTAAGCACCGAACAACGGCGCCTCCGCGTTCAACACATGTGCAGCCCGATGACGTCTCCCACGCCTTGATCCAGCAAGGAGAGAGGGAGAGGTTGGGGAAGACTCCATCCAACAGCAGCACGACGGCGTGGTGGTGGTGGAGGAGCGTGGGACTCCAGCAGGGCTTCGCCAAGCACTGCGAGAGACGAGGAGGGAGAGAGGTAGGGCTGCACCAAGTCAGAGAGGTCAAACCGTGTTCTGGGTAGCCCCAAAACTCACATATATATAGGGGGAAGGGAGGGGCTGCGCCCCCTCTAGGGTTTACCACCCCTAGGGGTGCGGCCACCCCAGATCCCATCTGAGGGTGGCGGCCAGAGGGGGAGAGGGAGAGGGGGGCGCACCAGATTGGGCCGTAGGGCCCATCTGCCCTAGGGTTTGCCCCCTCCCCTCTTGGAGGCGCCTTGGGCCATGGTGGGGGGGCGCACCAGCCCACCTAGGGCTGGTCCCCACCCACACTTGGCCCACGCAGCCCTCTGGGGCCGGTGGCCCCACCCGGTGGACCCCCGAGACCCTCCCGGTGGTCCCGGTACGCTACCGATAGCGCCCGAAACTTTTCCGGTGACCAAAACGGGACTTCCCATATATGAATCTTTACCTCCGGACCATTCCGAAACTCCTCGTGACGTCCGGGATCTCATCCGGGACTCCGAACAACATTCGGTAACCGCGTACATACTTTCCCTATAACCCTAGCGTCATCGAACCTTAAGTGTGTAGACCCTACGGGCTCGGGAACCATGCAGACATGACCGAGACAACTCTCCGGCCAATAACCAACAGCGGGATCTGGATACTCATGTTGGCTCCCACATGTTCCACGATGATCTCATCGGATGAACCACGATGTCAAGGATTCAATCAATCCCGTATACAATTCCCTTTGTCTATCGGCATAGTACTTGCCCAAGTTTCGATCGTCGGTATACCGATACCTCGTTCAATCTCGTTACCGGCAAGTCTCTTTACTCATTCTGTAACACATCATCCCGTGATCAACTCCTTGATCACATTGTGCACATTATGATGATGTCCTACCGAGTGGGCCCAGAGATACCTCTCCGTCATACGGAGTGACAAATCCCAGTCTCGATTCGTGCCAACCCAACAGACACTTTCGGAGATACCTGTAATGCACCTTTATAGCCACCCAGTTACGTTGTGACGTTTGGTACACCCAAAGCATTCCCACGGTATCCGAGAGTTGCACAATCTCATGGTCTAAGGAAAAGATACTTGACATTTAGAAAGCTTTAGCATACGAACTACATGATTTGTGCTAGGCTTAGGATTGGGTCTTGTCCATCACATCATTCTCCTTATGATGTGATCCCGTTATCAACGACATCCAATGTCCATGGTCAGGAAACCGTGACCATCTGTTGATCAACGAGCTAGTCAACTAGAGGCTTACTAGGGACATGGTGTTTGTCTATGTATCCACACATTTATCTGAGTTTCCTATCAATACAATTCTAGCATGGATAATAAACAATTATCATGAACAAGGAAATATAATAATAACCAATTTATTATTGCCTCTAGGGCATATTTCCAACAGTCTCCCACTTGCACTAGAGTCAATAATCTAGTTCACATCGCCATGTGATTAATACTCATAGGTCACATCGCCATGTGACCAGCATCCAAAGAGTTTACTAGAGTCAGTAATCTAGTTCACATCAATATGTGATTAACACTCAATGAGTTCTGGTTTTGATCATGTTATGCTTGTGAGAGAGGTTGTAGTCAACGGGTCTGCAACATTCAGATCCCTATGTACTTCGCAGAACTTTATGTCATATCGTAGATGCTGCTACCACGTTCCACTTGGAGCTATTCCAAACTGTTGCTCCATTATACGTATCCGGTATCTCTACCCAGAGTTATCCGGATAGGTGTTAAGCTTGCATCGACGTAACTCTTTACGTCGAACTCTTTATCACCTCCATAACCGAGAAACATTTCCTTATTCCTCTAAGGATAATTTTGACCACTATCTAGTGCTTCACTCCTGGATCACCTTTGTACCCTCTTGCCAGACATGTGGCAAGACACACATCAAGTGCGGTACTCAGCATGGCATACCGTATAGAGCCTATGACAAAAGCATAGGGGACGACCTTCGTCCTTCCTCTTCCTTCTGCCGCGGTCAAGCTTTGAGTCCTACTCAATTGTACACCTTACAACTCAGGTAAGAACTCCTTCTTTGACTGATCTATTTTGAACTCCTTCAAAATCATGCCAAGGTGTGTGTTCTTTTGAAAGTATCACCAGGCGTCTTGATCTATCTCTATAGATCTCGATGCCCAATATGTAAGAAGCTTTATCTAGGTCTTCCTTTGAAAAACTTTTTTCAAACAACCCTTTACGCTTTCCAGAAATTCTACATCATTTCGGATCACCAATATGTCATTCACATATACTTATAAAAAATGTTGTAGTGCTCCCACTCACTTTATTGTAAATACAAGTTTCTAACAAACTTTGTATACCCAAAAACTTTGATCACTCCATAAAAGCATATATTCCGACTCCGAGGTGCTTGCTCTAGTCCATAGAAGGATCGCTGGAGCTAGCATATCTTTTAGCATCTGTAGGATCGACAAAACCTTTTTGATTGTATCACATACAACCTTTCCTTACGAAAACTGGTAAGGATACTTGTTTTGTCATCCATCTGCCAGATTTCATAAATGCAGCTAATGCTATCATGATTCCGACGGACTTAAGCATCGCTACGGGTGAGAAAATTTCATCGTAGTCAACTCCTTGAACTTGTGAAAAACTCTTTGCCACAAGTTGAGCTTCATAGACGGTGACATTACCGTCCACGTCCGTCTTCTTCCTAAAAATACATTTATCTCAATGGCTTGCCGGTCATCGGGCAAGTCCACCAAAGTCCATACTTTGTTTCGATACATGGATCCTATCTCGGATTTCTCGGCTTCTAACCATTTGTCGGAATATGGGCCCACCATCACTTCTCCATAGTTCATAGGTTCATTGTTGTCCAACAACATGACTTCTAAGACAGGATCACCGTACCACTCAGGAGTAGTACATATCCTTGTCGACCTACGAGGTTCGATAGCAACTTGATCTGGAGCTTCATGATCACTATCATTAGTTTCCTCTTCAACAGTCATAGGTTCCACAGAAACATCTTTCTGTGTTGCACTACTCTCCGGTTGAAGTGAGGGTTCGACAACCTCATCAAGTTCTATCTTCCTCCCACTCAATTCTTTCGAGAGAAACTCCTTCTCGAGAAAGGACCCGTTCTTAGCGAAAAACATTTTTGCCCTTGGATCTGAGACAGAAGGTATACCCAACTGTTACCATTGGGTATCCTATGAAGATGTATTTGTCCGCTTTGGGTTCGAGCTTTTTCCCGGCTGAAGCCATAAGCATCGCAGCCCCAAACATTAAGAAACCGACAACTTTGGTTTCTTGCCAAACCAGACAGCGTCGTCTCAACGGACTTAGATGGTGCCCTATCTAAAGTGAATGCAGCTGTCTCTAATGCATAACCTCAAAATAATAGCGGTAGATCGGTAAGATACATCATAGATCGCACCATATCTCATAAGGTTCGATTACGACGTCCGGACACACCATTACGCTGTGGTGTTCCAGGTGGCTTCAACTGTGAAACATTTCCACAATGTCTTAAGTGATTGCCAAACTCATAATTCAGAAATTCTCCCCTTGATCAGATCGTAGGAACATGATCTTCTTGTTATGATGATTGTTAACTTCACTCTGAAATTGCTTGAACTTTTCAAACGTTTCAGACTTTTGCTTCATTAAGTAAATATACCCATATCTACTCAAATCGTCAGTGAAGATTAGAAAATAACGATATCCACCACACGCCTTAATTGTCATTGGATCACACACATCAGCATGTATGATTTCCAACAAGTCACTTTCCCGTTTCATTGTACCTGAACACGGGATCTTAGTCATCCTGCCCATGAGGCATGGCTCGCATATGTCAAGCGATTCAAAATCAAGTGACTCCAAACATCCATCAGCATGGAGTTTCTTCATGCATTTTATGCCAAAATGACCTAAGCGGCAGTGCCACAAGAAAGTGGTACTATCATTATTAACTCTACATCTTTGGCGTTTAATATTATTATCATGTGTATTACTATGATCGAGATTCAATAAACCATTGGGTGCATGACCATAAAGGTATTATTCATGTAAACAGAATAACCATTATTCTCTAACTTAAATGAATAACCGTATTGCAATGAAAATGATCTAATCATATTCATGCTCAACGTAGACACCTGATAACATTTATCTAGGTTCAACACTAATCCCGAGGGTAGAGGGAGTGTGCGATGGTGATCTTATCAACCTTGGAAACACTTCCAACATACATCGTCACCTCGCCCTTAGCTAGTCTCCGTTCCGTCCGTAGCTTTTGCTTCAAGTCACTAATAATAGTAACTGAACCGGTATCCAATACCCAGACACTACAAGGAGTACTAGTAAGGTACACATCAATAACACGTATATCAAACATACTTGGTTGAAGTTGCCAGCTTTCTTATCTACCATGTATTTGGGGTAGTTCCGCTACCATATGACTTTCCCCTTACAATAGAAGCACTTAGTCTCAAGGTTTGGGTTCAACCTTGGGTTCCTTCATTAGTGCGACAATTGGTTTGCCATTCATGAAGTTTCCCTTCTTGCCCTTGCCCTTTTGAAACCAGTGGTCTTGTTAAACCATCAACACTTGATGCTCCTTCTTGATTTCTACTTTTGCGGTCTTAAGAACCTCTAATAGCTCCGGGATCATCTCCATCCTTTGCATGTCATAGTTCATCACGAAGTTCTAGTAGCTTGGTGATAGTGTCTAGAGAATTCCGTCAACCACTATCTCATTTGGAAGAATAACTCCCACTTGGTTCAAGTGATTTTAGCACCCAGACATTCTGAGCACATGCTCACTAGTTGAGCTATTCTCCTCCTTCTTTTTGGCCAAAGAACTTGTCAGAGGTCTCATACCTCTCAACACGGGCATGAGCCTGAAATCCCAATTTCAGCTCTTAGAACATCTCATATGTTCTATGACGTTCAAAATGTCATTGGAATCCCGATTCTAAGCCATAAAGTATGGTGCACTAAACTATCAAGTAGTCATCAGGACGTGTCTGTCAGGTGTTCACAACATCCACAGACAACGTTGTAGGGGTTTGCACATCGAGCGGTGCATCAAAGACATAAGCTTTCTGTGCAGCAGTGAGGACACTCCTCAGACTACGTACCCAGTCCGCATCATTGCTTACAATATCTTTCAACTTAGTCTTTCTCTAGGATCGTATTAAACAGGGAGCTACAACGCAGTTATTGGTCTACAACATAATTTGCGAAGACAACTTAGACTATTGTTCATGACAATGAAGTTCATCTAATGAACTCCCACTCAGATAGACATCTCTCTAGTCATCTAAGTGATACATGATCCGAATCGACTAGGCCGTGTCCGATCATCACGTGAGACGGACTAGTCATCAACGGTGAACATCTTCATGTTGATCGTATCTTCTATACGACTCATGTTCGACCTTTCGGTCTTCCGTGTTCCGAGGCCATGTCTGTACATGCTAGGCTCGCCAAGTCAACCCTAAGTGTATCGCGTGTGTCAATCTGGCTTACACCCGTTGTATGCGAACGTTAGAACCTATCACACCCGATCATCACGTGGTGCTTCAGAACAACGAACCTTAGCAACGGTGCACAGTTAGGGGGAACACAATTCTTAAAATTTTAGTGAGAGATCATCTTATTCACTACCGTTGTTCTAAGCAAATAAGATGTAAAACATGATAAACATCACATGCAATCAAATAGTGACATGATATGGCCAATATGATCTTGCTCCTTTGATCTTCATCTTCGGGGCTCCATGATCATCATCGTCACCGGCATGACACCATGATCTCCATCATCATGATCTCCATCATCGTGTCTTCATGAAGTCGTCTCGCCAAACAATACTTCTACTACTATGGCTAACGTTTAGCAATAAAGTAAAGTAATTACATGGCGTTATTCAGTGACACGCAGGTCATACAATAAATAAGACAACTCCTATGGCTCCTGCCGGTTGTCATTCTCATCGACATGCAAGTCGTGATTCCTATTACAAGAACATGATCAATCTCATACATCACATATATATCATTCATCACATTCTTTTGGCCATATCACATCACATGGCACATGCTGCAAGAACAAGTTAGACGTCCTCTAATTGTTGTTGCAAGTTTTTACGTGGCTGCTATAGGTTTCTAGCAAGAACGTTTCTTACCTACGCCAAAACCACAACGTGATATGCCAATTTCTATTTACCCTTCATAAGGACCCTTTTCATCGAATCCGATCCGACTAAAGTGGGAGAGACAGACACCCGCTAGCCACCTTATGCAACTAGTGCATGTCAGTCGGTGGAACCTGTCTCACGTAAGAGTACGTGTAAGGTCGGTCCGGGCCGCTTCATCCCATGATGCCGCCGAATCAAGGTTAGACTAGTAACGGCAAGTAAATTGACAAATCCACTATAATGCCCAGGATGGGACTATACCTCCTACGTGTCGAGGCACGACTTAAAGGTATAAGCCCATTTTGGAATGATCTCAAGTTTGGTATCTTTGCACGACTCATGTAAAAATAGGGATGAAATTGTAAAAGGAGATAGTTGGCTTACACTCGCCACTTCACACAATACATTACATAAGCAAAACATCATTCAAAACATCATAACCCGACTACGGGCGAAGATCCAAAAGAAAGATACCAAAAACAGAAAGCCACAGGTCCAGATCGAATCCTAGTAGAAACCACTACTGATCGTCGAAAACGTTACAAGCATACGGCCACTCTCTTCATCGAACTCCTGGTGAAGTACTGAACCAGCTCCTGCTTCATACTCGGCTGAACCTGCATCTGGTGTTGTAGTATCTGTGAGCCACGAGGACTCAGCAACCCCATAACCATGGGTATCAAGACTAGCAAAACTTTATGGGTAGGAAGAGGTAAAATGTTGAGGTTGCAGCAGCGGCTAAGCATAATATGGTGGCTAACTTACGAGTACAAGAATAAGATGAGCATCTACGCAAACGGTCGCAACTAGTAGTGATCGCTAAAGATCCTGAACTACATACGAGTCAAACATAACCCCACCGTGTTCTCTTCTCAAAGTGAAAAGAGACAGTCACGGTTACTCACATAGTTGTGTGTTTTACTTCGGATCCTCTGTCAAGTTTTCTACAACCGGACATTAACAAATTCCAATCTGCCACATAACCGCGGGCACGGCTTTCGAAAGATCATAACCCTGCAGGGGTGTTCCAACTTAGCCCATCACAAGCTCTCACGATTAGCTGAAGTGATAAATAAAATATCATCACTCCTTATCTTAGGGAAATCCGATCAGGCTCGGCATCCCGGTGCACAAGACATTTCGACAATGGTAAAACAAGTCTAGCAAGACCTCCCGGTGTGTCGACACCCTGATAGTAGCCGCGCGTATCTCGTCTCAGGCCACAACCGGATAGGTGATCCTACGAGTAAAACCAAACCTCGAGTTTCCCCGTGGTGGCCCCGCAGTCTCCCCATTCGGGACCAACACCATCAGCACTGGCCCCCCCTGCTATGTAGAATTAAGAACCCGGGGACGCGACCCCCTATGCAAATTTAATTAAATAATTAAGTAGTTATTATGAGGCAAAATAAAACCAATGTTGGGCCTTGCTGGAGGAGTTTTATTCAATGTCGAACTGTCAAGGGGTCCCCATCCACCCATCGTGTAAGGAACGCAAAATCAAGGAACATAATGCCGGTTTATCGGCACCTAAGGTGGCATGAGTGGAAAAAACACCGAGCAAAAGGCCAAGCATTCCACCCATGCCCTGTATATAGGTGTGTTAATAATAATTATAGATATTGTGATATTCCAACAACAAGTTCCCTCCTGGAACGATCTTCATCTTCACCTGCAACTAACAACGCTATAAGAGGGGCTGAGCAAGCGGGTAACATAGCCAAACAGTAGTTTTGCTAGGAAGGTGTCAAAAAGTTAGAGGTTTCATGGCAACAAGGAGAGGGCTGACAATAAAAGATGGGTAGCGCGACATGTAACGATAGCATCGAGACAACTAATCATGGCAATGGTAGTAAAGGTATCCAAGGGTATGATCATCTTGCCTGAGATTCCGCAAGGAAGAAGAACGGATCCGTGAAGTAGACGGAGCAACAGTCGAGCGAATCCTCACAACTGCGGAACGAAACCGAAGCTAACAAGAGAAGCAACCGGAAAGAAGCAAACAACACGATAAACACACAAGCATAAACATGGCATACGATGCACATCCAAGTATGATGCATGTCCGGTTTAATTATGCATGGCATGGCAATGTGCACAAACAAAACTACAAGTTAGGTGGAGCTCAATATGCAACGAGTTGCATATTGACGAAACACCACATGTTATTTATTTATATGACTCTCTTTTAATTACAAGACAAGATTAAATGTTAGTTAACATGGCAAGAGGTGAAGCAAAAACAAACTACCTATTTAGACATTTTAAATGAGGCCGGAAATAACAACAACAATTCCGGTAAAACCCCATATGTCATATTTAGCAATTTTAAGAAAACAACAATTCACACATTATAAAGTTGTTAACATGATGCGGATGACATGATCAAGTTTTATGCAAATTATAGTTAAAGGTTGACAATTAACAAGATATGAAGCATTTGGTCGCCACGACGGAAGGAAAGGAGTGTCCTGGCGACGAGAATGGAAACGGTGCCACGTCAACGATCCGAAAATGATGCAACGCAACATCTCGGTACCGGTAACTCGTTGAGAGACCGGTGCAAAAGATGACCGAGAGTGAGTCATGCAAGAAGAAAAGTGGGGTGATCCCGTCACCGGGTTCCCACGACTCGGCGACGAGGTAACCGAGGAGCATGACAAAAGACAAAACGGGCACGAGCAAACATTCGATACATCTCATACAACACATGCATTCATCCACGGGTCATCATCTCGGGGTTATACCTTCGAAGCATTCGTTTCGGGGCGGTTCGAGTCGTCGAGGGACGTAGTGGAAGTAGTGGTCCACGGGTCGTAGAGGAAGTAGTTGTTCACGAGGTACTCGTTATGTAGTCGTTCTCGCGATTCGTAGAGGAAGTAGGCGTTCTCGTTTCGTAGATGTACTTGACGGTTTCGAGTGCTCCGGGCGCTGCGGTACTTGGCGCTTCAAAACGTTCGTCGTGGTACTTGCCGGTCTCGGTCTCGAGTCGTAGTTGAACTTGCGGGTCTTGGCGACAGTAGTGGTACACGGCGACGGTAGTCGTTCACGGAGCTCGTTTTTTTTCTGTAGATGTACACACTTCCGTAGAGGTACTTGACGAAAATCTGCACGGTGGAACTTAGTGCTGCTCCCTGGTTCGAACAGAGGCGAAGAAGGTTCCGGTGGCCGCGGGCGAGCTTGAGGATGGGGCACGCAGTAGGAGACAACAGCCGAGCAGATAAGGTCTGGGTCGCCCGCAGCAAAGGCGGCGTGGAGCAGGAGACAGCAGGGGCTTCGAGCTTGCAACGGCAGGCGCCACACCAGGACGACCGAGGCGATAGAGCAGAGCTCGCGCGAGCAGCGCGAAGGGCGGCAAGGCGAGGGTCGGCGGCGCGGCCGCGGGATCCGGTCCTTGGGACATGGATCCGACCGGAGACGGGAGAGGGAGGCACGGTGGGATCCGGCAGAAGAGGAGGCGGCGAACGGGCGCGGCCTAGCACTGGCGAGCTTGAACGGCGACGACGTCTTGCTCTGGCGCGAACGGCAGGGCGGAGACGAGGCGCGGGGTTCCTGCCCTGCCTAGCGGCGCGAGGGGGTGGCGGCTCTGGCGCGTGGAGGAGAGGGACGGCAAGGGACTCGAGGATCTGGCGCTGCGCGAGCTTGCGAGGAGGACGAGAGGGAGAGAGGACGAGGGGAGAGGAAGATGGCGGCACTGGGAAGGGTCGAGCGAGAGGGACGAGGGTTCGAGAGGATCGGCTCGGGGAACGGAGGAAGGGGAGTGCGGCGCAGAGGGAGAAGAGGAGCGACGGGGAAAAGGCTAGGGTTGGGGCGTCGGTCGGGCTGTGGGCCTGGAGGGATGGGCCGGCCTAGGGAGGCTGAAGCCGATATGGCCTAGGAGGGAGGAAAAAATGGCTGGGCCTCTCCCTCCCTCTGGCTTTTCTCCTTCTTTGCTTTTAACAGAAAAAAAACAGAAGAAAAACCAAAGAGCGGTAGAGGAAGAATTTAAATAGAGGAAGGTGAAAAATATTTACGAGGTCCAGTAAATATGCTCTCGTTAAAACGAATGGTTTGGGCAAACTTTTGAGGAAGAAAAATATAACAAGTTTGAATTTAATTCAAACTTGAGACATTTTAAAACCCAACCAAAACCTCTTCAAACGAGCTGGAAATTGGCAGAGAGGGTTTAGGCATGGTGAACTAGCATCAGGAAAGGAAGAACATTAGATTGGTGCCGGGAATAAAAATTCCACCATTTAAATGACCAACGAAGAAGGAGAAGAAGATGATCAAGCAAGGTTGTGGGAGTCAAAATTTGGAGTGAAAAAGGCATGGGGAATATTTGCAAGTGTGTTGGTTAATTCCAAACAGATGGAATATTTATTTATAATAGCTCCATAATACCAGGAGGATATGTTATAAAGAGAAAACACCATGTGCATTCCCTCGATTTAAATGGACCGAAGGCCCGCACGATTTATTTAAGTTGAGATGCAAAAAATAAAGATGACATGATGGCATGATGACATGATGCAATGCAAAAATAAATAACACAAGCTCAAAAGAAACACACGGGAGAACCCGGAACATCTGGAATCTCTGGAATCTTCTGGGACGTCGGTCTTCGGGCGTCACAACTCTCCCACACTAACAGAGGATCTCGACCCGAGATCCTGGAGATAGCACCGGGTAGAAACGAAAAAGAAGAGGTAAAACAAAGTTGCTTCTTCGACAAACGAATGAAACCAAAGAACCTTGAGAGGTTAAACAATCTTGAAAGAAAGAATAGAATGGAGATGAACGAAGTTGAGAGCACTCCGTTAGAAAAAAGAGGAACAAGGAACATTATGAGAAACGTTGCAGGTGAAAGACATGAAACAAGAGCTTACGAACCAAAAGAATAAGAAACCGCAACGGTATAGCCAAGGAATAAGAATGACAGAATTTGGACAGCACTCCGACTAAAAATGGAAGGAATTAACAAGAACTTGCCAAGTTGGGATGATACTTGATGAAAACAACAACACATTGCCTCTGAAACAAATAAAAGGATGGCACAAGGTGTAAGAAGGATTCGGATAGCACTCCGGTTAAAGAGAGGCAAAACTTGATAAGATGAGAGAACTAGAATGGAGCATACAACGCTCCGGTTAAATGATAAGCAAGGGAAAGAACATGATCTTGATAAAAACGAGATGATGGTCAAGAGAGCAATATCACAAAGCCTCCGGAATGAAGAATAGAATATAGATGAATGAAAGAAATGAACGGAGAAAATATGACAACTTCTCTCAAAATTGAATTTGAAAGAGCATCCTTACGAAGAATGATTGAACGGAGTTGTTGGAAAAATCAACAACGAAAAGAATAAGCTCGTTGTGGGCTTATGGAAAGCATCTCAAAATTATGAGGTGACAACCAGCCACTGACGGAAACATTTAACTGGATTGAGATCAACAAGGAGACGATAAACTTATTTCACCAGAAGGATAAATGAAGAACTTGGGTCATTTACAAGCACCATAATAGCAACAATCCTTAGGGAAAGCTTTTAGGTGAATTATAACCCAAGATGACTCCAACGAATAAATTGAATGGTTGAAAAGATCTCCTGAACAAGGAAAATGATGGTTTTAAATATCCCATACTTGAAAACCCATGAATCATAATTCATGAAGGAATTGTCAAGAATGACATAACACCATCTGAAAAGATAAGGTAGAACGGATTGCAGTTGGAAACATGATGAAGAATGCTTGAGCTCCAACAAGAATCTTGATGAAGACTTCAAGGATGAATTAAAACATGATGAACCACCATGAGAACTCCGGTAATGAAAGCATGAGAAGTGAAAGATGAAAATAATAAGACTCAAGGCCTGCGATGAATTAGATGGAGCTTGAAATAATATAATTGAAATAACTTGGAGCTCCGGAAAACAAGATGAACAACTTAGAACCGAGAATATGATATGATGAACAAGATCCGGAAAAAGAGATTAGTCACTTTGGGGAAATAAGAATAAGATTTATTGTATGCTTATCCTTCACCAAATTAAATTGATGACAAGCAACGGATTTGGCATACTACTTATTCTCGTTGGAGAGAATTAAAGAGAGATCTCGCACAAACTTGGGTAAATCTTCAACGAACCACCGGTAGGATTGTGAAAAGAACAAATGAATTAAAACGAAAACAAGGAAGAGTAATCTTGAACGAACCACCGTAAGAATATGGAGACGAACGAAGAGACATCAATGAAGAATATTTAGAGGACAAAGTTGCAAACAGAGAATGAAGAAATATTCTGAAATGATGGCCTTCGGAGGATCACAATAAGAAGAATTCATGAAGAATCTTGAGAGAACGGCCAAGATTTAAGAGAAACACTTCTCCGGTCTCCAAATGCTGAGAATGAAGACGAGAAATGCCATAAGAATTGTTGAGCACTCCGGAATGAAGAATTAAAAAGGTTGAAACAACGATGAAAAGAATTTGAAAGCGATCTTGGAGAAGTCATATGACTGATGGAATCCTTACTTACGTCATAATTTGAAAGAATTTGAGTATAACTACAGAAAAATTAGAAGAGTCAGGTAAGATCCTGGGAAAAGACCTGTGGGTTAGGGCCCACTAAAGAAATCACCGTTGAAAAAAAAATTGCTTAAGAGATATTGCACCGATTGAATTAAATGGCTTGAATAAGAAGACAATGCTCAAAATAATTTGAACGGATTAAGAATGGAATTACGAATCTTCAGCACTCCGGATATGAATAGCAAGAGGAGAATGATTAAATGGCGCACCGGAATAAGAAAGCATTGTGAAAAGAGGAAAATGATAAGATCAACACCGAAATCTTGAATTACATCCACCAGCAGAATTTGAGAACAAAAGAATGATGAACTTGGAGTTTCCTGAGCATCTTCCTGATAAATCACCGGATAAGAACATTGAAGGAAAAGAATGAAGAACCTCACATGAATAAAATGGATACTTCATCTGAGAATTTCTTGCTCCGAGAAGAAGAAGGGTGGGAGGGTGGGGAAACAAAGACAACTTGGGATGAATGAAACAGACAATCGTCATATTTCTCAACGACGTCCGTATGGAATAACTTGAAGAGAAGGCACACCGGTTGAAAAAAGGATTAACATGGAAATCTCGATGGTCAAGAAGAATTAGCACTCTCATAGAAATATGAGAACACCGATTAGGAAAGGTATGGAATCAACATTTGACATCGAAGCAACTCGAATACCAGAATCAAAACGAAACAAAGGATAGATATGTTGCAACATGATATTCACAATATCATCCGAACAGAGAATTGAACGAATGAATTCCGTAGGTACATCAACTTGTCGAGAAGCCACTTGGGAGAACAAAACATAAATAAAAGCAACAAGGAGCAAATAGAACAAATACAAGATAGAAGCTTCGTTTGACATATTCGTGCTGAAAGCTCATGGAACGTGTTACAAAAGGGTTTTGCAATCCCCGGATCAGCATAGCCAAGGACCCTTTAAGATGCAACTCCCGATCGGAACAAGCCCATAAAACCACTTCACTCAATGCAGAACCCCGAACTTCATATCATGCACTCGTTGGAAGAATGCCTAGAACTACTAGATGAACCCACCTATTAATTTCCGAAAGTTTCCAGTTATGCAATCAGGTGTTGGGGATACAGGGGAAGCACCGCGCACTCAACTCTAATCCTACATCCAGCTGTATCCATCCTTCAACACATAACCAGTCTTTCTCGGAAACCGTTTACCTCGGACCTTCGAAACGCATCTACTATACAAGCTATGGCAATACTCCCGAACTACCTCCCCACTACTGGGTGATGTCGGGGTTATCTTGCCACTAACCGCATAGGAGAGTTTTCGATGTCGGCCGCTTAAGTATTCTAGTACTGCAGCGATATATTTGTGACGACAACACCTCGGAGCTCAACTCCCCGGGACACTGCCACAACCCCTAAAGACAGGAGGCATCGAGAACAATGTTCTCGTCACAAAGACATCGAAACAATCCAAACAATACTCGCGTGATCCTAAAAAAAAATTGTGCAATTTTTGAGAGTAGAAGAGACAAGAGTAGTCGTCAGGAGTCCTCACCAGAGTGAAAAAGAGATGAGGAGCAAAAGAAATCCTAATCTCCGATATATATATAGGACTCAAAACATTTTCATGTGTGTGCCTAGACTCAACCGTCAACGATTCGATCAATCAGTGGGGGCTTCTAGGTCGGAGAAGGCTCTGATACCAACTTGTAATGCCCAGGATGCATGGGACTATACCTCCTACGTGTCGAGGCATGACTTAAAGGTATAAGCCCATTCTGGAATGATCTCAAGTTTGGTATCTTTGCACGACTCATGTAAAAATAGGGATGAAATTGTAAAAGGAGATAGTTGGCTTACACTCGCCACTTCACACAATACATTACATAAGCAAAACATCATTCAAAACATCACAACCCGACTACGGGCGAAGATCCAAAAGAAAGATACCAAAAACAGAAATCCACAGGTCCAGATCGAATCCTAGATGAAACCACTACTGATCGTCGAAAACGTCACAAGCATACGGCCACTCTCTTCATCGAACTCCCGGTGAAGTACTGAACCAGCTCCTGCTTCATACTCGGCTGAACCTGCATCTGGTGTTGTAGTATCTGCGAGCCACGAGGACTCAGCAATCCCATAACCATGGGTATCAAGACTAGCAAAACTTTATGGGTAGGAAGAGGTAAAGTGGTGAGGTTGCAGCAGCGGCTAAGCATAATATGGTGGCTAACTTACGAGTATAAGAATAAGATGAGCATCTACGCAAACGGTCGCAACTAGTAGTGATCGCTAAAGATCCTGAACTACATACGAGTCAAACATAACCCCACCGTGTTCTCTTCTCAAAGTGAAAAGAGACAGTCACGGTTACTCACACAGTTGTGTGTTTTACTTCGGATCCTCTGTCAAGTTTTCTACAACCGGACATTAACAAATTCCAATCTGCCACATAACCGCGGGCACGGCTTTCGAAAGATCATAACCCTGCAGGGGTGTTCCAACTTAGCCCATCACAAGCTCTCACGATTAGCTGAAGTGATAAATATAATATCATCACTCCTTATCTTAGGGAAATCCGATCAGGCTCGGCATCCCGGTGCACAAGACATTTCGACAATGGTAAAACAAGTCCAGCAAGACCTCCCGGTGTGTCGACACCCTGATAGTAGCCGCGCGTATCTCGTCTCAGGCCACAACCGGATAGGTGATCCTACGAGTAAAACCAAACCTCGAGTTTCCCCGTGGTGGCCCCGCAGTCTCCCCATTCGAGACCAACACCATCAGCACTGGCCCCCCCTGCTATGTAGAATTAAGAACCCGAGGACGCGACCCCCTATGCAAATTTAATTAAATAATTAAGTAGTTATTATGAGGCAAAATAAAACCAATGTTGGGCCTTGCTGGAGGAGTTTTATTCAAAGTCGAACTGTCAAGGGGTCCCCATCCACCCATCGTGTAAGGAACGCAAAATCAAGGAACATAATGCCGGTTTATCGGCACCTAAGGTGGCATGAGTGGAACAAAACACCGAGCAAAAGGCCAAGCCTTCCACCCATGCCCTGTATATAGGTGTGTTAATAATAATTATAGATATTGTGATATTCCAACAACAAGTTCCCTCCTGGAACGATCTTCATCTTCACCTGCAACTAACAACGCTATAAGAGGGGCTGAGCAAGCGGGTAACATAGCCAAACAGTGGTTTTGCTAGGAAGGTGTCAAAAAGTTAGAGGTTTCACGGCAACAAGGAGAGGGCTGACAATAAAAGATGGGTAGCGCGACATGTAACGATAGCATCGAGACAACTAAGCATGGCAATGGTAGTAAAGGTATCCAAGGGTATGATCATCTTGCCTGAGATTCCGCTAGGAAGAAGAACGGATCCGTGAAGTAGACGGAGCAACAGTCGAGCGAATCCTCACAACTCCGGAACGAAACCGAAGCTGACAAGAGAAGCAACCGGAAAGAAGCAAAACACGGTAAACACACAAGCATAAACATGGCATACGATGCACATCCAAGTATGATGCATGTCCGGTTTAATTATGCATGGCATGGCAATGTGCACAAACAAAACTACAAGTTAGGTGGAGCTCAATATGCAACGAGTTGCATATTGACGAAACACCACATGTTATTTATTTAGTTGACTCTCTTTTAATTACAAGACAAGATTAAATGTTAGTTAACATGGCAAGAGGTGAAGCAAAAACAAACTACCTATTTAGACATTTTAAATGAGGCCGGAAATAACAACAACAATTCCGGTAAAACCCCATATGTCATATTTAGCAATTTTAAGAAAACAACAATTCACACATTATAAAGTTGTTAACATGATGCGGATGACATGATCAAGTTTTATGCAAATTATAGTTAAAGGTTGACAATTAACAAGATATGAAGCATTTGGTTGCCACGACGGAAGGAAAGGAGTGTCCTGGCGACGAGAATGGAAACGGTGCCACGGCAATGATCCGAAAATGATGCAACGCAACATCTCGGTACCGGTAACTCGTTGAGAGACCGGTGCAAAAGATGACAGAGAGCGAGTCATGCAAGAAGAAAAGTGGGGTGATCCCGTCACCGGGTTCCCACGAGTCGGCGACGAGGTAACCGAGGAGCATGACAAAAGACAAAACGGGCACGAGCAAACATTCGATACATCTCATACAACACATGCATTCATCCACGAGTCATCGTCTCGGGGTTATACCTTCGAAGCGTTCGTTTCGGGGCGGTTCGAGTCGTCGAGGGACGTAGTGGAAGTAGTGGTACACGGGTCGTAGAGGAAGTAGTTGTTCACGAGGTACTCGTTATGTAGCCGTTCTCGCGATTCGTAGAGGAAGTAGGCGTTCTCGTTTCGTAGATCTACTTGACGGTTTCGAGTGCTCCGGGCGCCGCGGTACTTGGCGCTTCAAAACGTTCGTCGTGGTACTTGCCGGTCTCGGTCTCGAGTCGTAGTTGAACTTGCGGGTCTTGGCGACGGTAGTGGTACACGGCGACGGTAGTCGTTCACGGAGCTCGTTTTTTTTCTGTAGATGTACACACTTCCGTAGAGGTACTTGACGAAAATCTGCACGGTGGAACTTGGTGCTGCTCCCTGGTTCGAACAGAGGCGAAGAAGGTTCCGGTGGCCGCGGGCGAGCTTGAGGATGGGGCACGCAGTAGGAGACAACAGCCGAGCAGATAAGGTCTGGGTCGCCCGCAGCAAAGGCGGCGAGGAGCAGGAGACAGCAGGGGCTTCGAGCTTGCAACGGCGGGCGCCACACTAGGACGACTGAGGCGATAGAGCAGAGCTCGCGCGAGCGGCGCGAAGGGTGGCAAGGCGAGGGTCGGCGGCGCGGCCGCGGGATCTGGTCCTTGGGACATGGATCCGACCGGAGACGGGAGAGGGAGGCGCGGTGGGATCCGGCAGAAGAGGAGGCGGCGAACGGGCGCGGCCTAGCACTGGCGAGCTTGAACGGCGACGGCGTCTTGCTCTGGCGCGAACGGCGGGGCGGAGACGAGGCGCGGGGTTCTTGCCCTGCCTAGCAGCGCGAGGGGGTGGCGGCTCTGGCGCGTGGAGGAGAGGGACGGCAAGGGACTCGAGGATCTGGCGCTACGCGAGCTTGCGAGGAGGACGAGAGGGAGATAGGACGAGGGGAGAGGAAGATGGCGGCGCTGGGAAGGGTCGAGGGAGAGGGACGAGGGTTCGAGAGGATCAGCTCGGGGAACGGAGGAAGGGGAGCGCGGCGCAGAGGGAGAAGAGGAGCGACGGGGAAAAGGCTAGGGTTGGGGCGTCGGTCGGGCTGTGGGCCTGGAGGGATGGGCCGGCCTAGGGAGGCTGAAGCCCATATGGCCTAGGAGGGAGGAAAAAATGGCTGGGCCTCTCCCTCCCTCTGGCTTTTCTCCTTCTTTGCTTTTAACAGAAAAAAAAACAGAAGGAAAACCAAAGAGCGATAGAGGAAGAATTTAAATAGAGGAAGGTAAAAAAAAATTACGAGGTCCAGTAAATATGCTCTCATTAAAACGAATGGTTTGGGCAAACTTTTGAGGAAGAAAAATATCACAAGTTTGAATTTAATTCAAACTTGAGACATTTTAAAACCCAACCAAAACCTCTTCAAACGAGCTGGAAATTGGCAGAGAGGGTTTAGGCACGGTGAACTAGCATCAGGAAAGGAAGAACATTAGATTGGTGCCGGGAATAAAAATGCCACCATTTAAATGACCAACGAAGAAGGAGAAGAAGATGATCAAGCAAGGTTGTGGGAGTCAAAACTTGGAGTGAAAAAGGCATGGGGAATATTTGCAAGTGTGTTGGTTAATTCCAAACAAATGGAATATTTATTTATAATAGCTCCATAATACCAGGAGGATATGTTATAAAGAGAAAACACCATGTGCATTCCCTCGATTTAAATGGACCGAAGGCCCACACGATTTATTTAAGTTGAGATGCAAAAAATAAAGATGACATGATGGCATGATGACATGATGCAATGCAAAAATAAATAACACAAGCTCAAAAGAAACACACGGGAGAACCCGGAACATCTGGAATCTCTGGAATCTTCTGGGACGTCGGTCTTCGGGCGTCACAACTCTCCCACACTAACAGAGGATCTCGACCCGAGATCCTGGAGATAGCACCGGGTAGAAACGAAAAAGAAGAGGTAAAACAAAGTTGCTTCTTCGACAAACGAATGAAACCAAAGAACCTTGAGAGGTTAAACAATCTTGAAAGAAAGAATAGAATGGAGATGAACGAAGTTGAGAGCACTCCATTAGAAAAAGAGGAACAAGGAACATTATGAGAAACGTTGCAGGTGAAAGACATGAAACAAGAGCTTACGAACCAAAAGAATAAGAAACCGCAACGGTATAGCCAAGGAATAAGAATGACAGAATTTGGACAGCACTCCGACTGAAAATGGAAGGAATTAACAAGAACTTGCCAAGTTGGGATGATATTTGATGAAAACAACAACACATTGCCTCTGAAACAAGTTGGGATTCAATCAATCCCGTATACAATTCCCTTTGTCTATCGGCATAGTACTTGCCCAAGATTCGATCGTCGGTATACCGATACCTCGTTCAATCTTGTTACCGGCAAGTCTCTTTACTCGTTCTGTAACACATCAATCCGTGATCAACTCCTTGATCACATTGTGCACATTATGATGATGTCCTACCGAGTGGGCCCAGAGATACCTCTCCGTCATACGGAGTGACAAATTCCAGTCTCGATTCGTGCCAACCCAACAGACACTTTCGGAGATACCTGTAATGCACCTTTATAGCCACCCAGTTACGTTGTGACGTTTGGTACACCCAAAGCATTCCTACGGTATCCGGGAGTTGCACAATCTCATGGTCTAAGGAAAAGATACTTGACATTTAGAAAGCTTTAGCATACGAACTACACGATCTGTGCTAGGCTTAGGATTGGGTCTTGTCCATCACATCATTCTCCTAATGATGTGATCCCGTTATCAACGACATCCAATGTCCATGGTCAGGAAACCGTGACCATCTGTTGATCAACGAGCTAGTCAACTAGAGGCTTACTAGGGACATGGTGTTTGTCTATGTATCCACACATGTATATGAGTTTCCTATCAATACAATTCTAGCATGGATAATAAACAATTATCATGAACAAGGAAATATAATAATAACCAATTTATTATTGCCTCTAGGGCATATTTCCAACATCTTCATCATCCCGGCGGCCACCATGGTGAGGAGGGAGTAGTCCACCCTCGGGGCTGAGAGTTTGTACCAGTAGCTATGTGTTTAATCTCTCTCTCTCTCTCTCTCTCTCTCTCTCTCTCGTGTTCTTGAGATGCACAATCTTGATGCATCGCAGGCTTTTTTAATATAGTTGGATCATAAGGTGTTGTCCTCTCTCTATCTTGTTGTGATGAATTGAGTTTTCCCTTTGAGATTTCTTTGGATTGAATACTTTTATGGATTTGAGAACACTTGATATATGTCTTGCAATTTAATACTCGTGGTGACAATGGGGTATCGTATTGATTCACTTGATATATGTTTTGGCACTCAACTTGCAGATTCCCGAGGTGACATTGGGGTAATCTATGCATAGGGGTTGGTGCACGTTCTTGTCTTTGTTTCTCCGGTAGAAATCTTGGGGCACTCTTTGAAGTTCTTTGTGTTGGATTGAGTATTATGATTATAAATTTGTTTTGTTGTTATTTTAGTACGAACTCTTGATAGATCAATCGGAAAGAATAACTTGTGTTATTTTAGTACGAACTCTTGATAGATCGACCAGAAAGAATAACTTGTGTTATTTTAGTCCAAACTCTTGGATAGATCGATCGGAAAGAATAGCTACAAACAATTTCTTCTTATGTTCTCCGCTAGATAGGAACTTTGGAGTGATTCTTCATCGCACGTTGAAGGATGGTTATGTGATCCTACTATGTTAGCATTATTGAGAGATTGCACTAGTGAAAGTATGGACCCTAGGCCTTGTTTTCAAGCATTGCAATACCGTTCATGCTCCATTTTATCAATTACTACATTGCTGTTTTTTATTGTTCGCACTACAAAAACTCAGATCTACTATCCATATTACACTTGTATCACCATCTCTTCGCCGGACTAGTGCACCTATACAATTTGCCATTGTATTGGGTGTGTTTGGGACACAAGAGACTTTTTATTATTTGGTTGCAGGGTTGTTTGAGATAGACCATGTTCATCCTACACCTCCCATGGATTGATAAACCTTAGGTCATCCACTTGAGGGAAATTTGCTCCTGTCCTACAAAAATCTGCGCTTGGAGGCCCAACACGAGTCTACAAGAACAAGTTGTGTAGTAGACATCAACGATCAAACCCTAACAAAACTAACTCGATTACATGATAAATCGCATCCAACCCATCACCGTCTAGCAAGCCTACGATGGAATTACTCACGCACGATAATGAGCATCATGAAATTGGCAATGGAGGATGGTTGATGAGGACGACGGCGACGATCTCCACTCTCCGGAGCCCCGAACGGACTCCAGATCAGGTCCCCCGATGAAGAACGGGAGGTGGTGGCGGCTCCGTATCGTAAAACGCGATGGGATCTTCTCTCTGATTTTTTCTCCGCGAAAGGGACTATATAGAGTTGGAGTAGACATCGGTGGAGCCTTAGGGGGACCACAAGGTAGGTGGCGCGCCCCCCACCCTTGTGAACAGTGTTTGGGCCACCTCTGGTGGATCTTTATGCCAGTATTTTTTATATTTTCTAAAAATATTCCTCGTGAAATTTCAGGTAATTCCGATAACTTTTATTTCTGCACAAAAATAACACCAAGGCAATTCTGCTGAAAACAGCGTCAGTCCGGGTTAGTTCCATTGAAATCATGCAAATTAGAGTCCAAAACAAGGGCAAAAGAGTTTGGAAAAGTAGATACGATGGAGACGTATCAACTCCCCCAAGCTTAACCCATTGCTTGTCCTCAAGCAATTCAGTTATTAAACTGAAAGTGGTAAAGAAAAACTTTTACAAACTCTGTTTCATCTTGTTGTTGTAAATACGTAAAGCTAGCATTCAAGTTTTTAGCAAAGATTATGAACTAACCACATTCACAATAACATTTAGGTCGCATGTTTACTCATATCAATGGCATAAGAAACTAGCGAGCAATAATAATAAATCTCAGATGATAACAAATTTTCAAAATAATCGTGATACAATATGATAAAGTGGTATCTTGCTAGCCCTTTACTAGACCGCAAAACATGAACGCAGAGCACCTAAGAAGATCAAGGACTGACTAAACATTGTAATTCATTGTCAAAGAGATCCAGGCATACTCATACTCAACATCAATTAATAGCAAAGCATATAAATGACAGAGGTGCTCTCAGACTGTACTTTTTATAAGAGGATGATGACTCAGCAATAAAAGTAAATAGATAGGCCCTTCGCAGAGGGAAGCAGGGATTTCCAGAGGTGCCAGAGCTCAAGTTTTTCAATCAGAGATGAATATAATTTTGAGCAATATCATTTCTTTGTCAACGCTACGACCAAGAGTTCTCAATATCTTCCATTCTACATACATTATAGGCGGTTCCCAAACAGAATGGTAAAGTTTTACTCCCCCTCCACCAGCAAACACACTCCACGGCTTATCCAAAACAACGGGTATTGTCCAAACCAACAACAGTCCAGGGGGAGCTTTTTTTAGTTATAATTTGATTTGATTTTTGATCTTTTGATCATGGGACTTGGTATCCCGATTACCAGCCATTTTCTCGTGAATGACAAGCGGAGTCCACTCATTGTGAGAATAACCCACCTACCATGGAAGACAAAGACAACCCCCAGTCGCCACATGAGCGATTTGGGCATACAGAACAAAATTTTATTTTAAGGTTTAGAGTTTGGCACATGCAAATTTACTTGAAACGGCAGGTAAATACAACATATAGGTAGGTATGGTGGACTATTATGGAACAAATTTGAGTTTATGGAAGTGGATGCACAAGCAGTATTCCCACTTAGTACATGCGAAGGCTAGAAAAAGACTGGGAAGCGACTAGCTAGAGAGCAACAATGGTCATAAACATGCCTTGAGATTAACCAACATTGAGTGTAAGCATGAGTAGGATATAAATAACCATGAACATAAATATCGTGGAGGCTATGTTGATTTTGTTTCAACTACATGTGTGAACATGTGCCAATTCGAGTGACTTAAATCATTCAAAGGAGGATACCATCTTATCATACCGCATCACAAACATTTTAAAAGGTTGGCACGCAAGGTAAACCATTATAAGCTCCTACCTAATTAAGCATGGCATGAGTAAATATAATATATAATTGTCATTGCAAACATGTTTCATTCATAATGAGCTGAATCAGGAATGACAAGCTAATCATATTTACAAAAACAAGATATGTCGAGTTCATACCAGCTTTTCTCCATCTCAATCATTTCAACATATATCGTCATTATTTCCTTTCACTTTCACAACCGAACGGTGTGAATAATAATAATAGTGCACGCGCATCGCACTAAGCCGGAATCTGCAAACATTTATTTAGAGGAGAAGAGAAGGTAATATGGGCTCTTCGTTTGTTCAACAATAATGCATATGAGAGCCACTCATCATTTTCATCGGGGTGTTCTCCTCTCGACCCCCAAAGAAACGAAAAGAATTTCAAAGAAACACACTGAAATATTTTTGGAGTTTTTGTTTTTCTGAAGAAAGCAAACAAGAACGAGAAAACTAAATACACGGGGAAGATCCCAACAAACAAAAGAAGAACGAGAAATCTATTTGGATTTTGTTAATACTACAAACTACTAAGAAACTAACTGGAAAGAAAAAACAAAAAGAAACAGGAAATATTTTTGGGTTTTTCTAAAATTTGCAAACACACAAGAAGAAAGCGAGAAAAATAAACTAGCAAGGATAGTACAATGAAAAAGTATAAACACCGACAACTGGAATGAATGTGTGAACATGAATGTAATGTCGATGATAAATACGTACTCCCCCAAGCTTAGGCTTTTGTCTAAGTTGGTCTAGGCCATGGCTCAAAGTATCCCTCTCCTGGATACTGAGGTGGATCCTGAGGGTTCCACTGGTTTGCGAGATCCTGCGGCTCCCACAGAAAGATAGGCTCGCTATAAGGATCAAGGGCCGGTGCTGGCTCTGGCACTGCAGGTTGTGGAAGCCCCTAGAATCTGTAGATGTCCTCAAGCCAAATAGTGTACTTGTCTGCATGAATGTTAAACAGAGAAGGTGCAGGCAAGGTAATAGTCTGAAAAGTGTTCTGACTAAATATCAAATTATAAATAATCTTCTTTTCCTCATCAGAACGAATGAATTTATGTGCTACCATGTTGTCATAATCTAAAAATATAGTTGGTAGCAATTTCTCCTCTTTTTCATAATGCCTAATAGGTATTTCAAAATGTGCAGCAAGGCGTGAGGCAAAGATGCCTCCGAAAATAGGACCCTTAGTACGGTTTAAACTCAACCGTTTAGCTACCATAGCACCCAGACTGAAAGTTCTATCACGAAGCAAATCATGGTGCAGAATGGCCAGGCCAGGAGCACTAAGGCCTCCACTCCCCCACGACCAATCAAACATCTCTTGGCAAATAATGAGTAATAGCGTAAAACAGGAAAATGTATACTGGCCACTCTCTCTTCACACACCCTTCTCCTTCACCTACGGTAATTTCATCAATGAAATCTTCCACATCTCTAGGATGTGGTTCATCGATGCTTCCTTCATAAGGTAATTTGCATACCCCACAAAAGTCATGAAGCGTCATCTCCTTATGCACATTATATAAATCAAATTCTACCATGGGCGGTAATTTCCTAGCATGAAAATGAAAATTTTGCACGAAAGTATTAGTTGGGAGGAGATATTGATCACACTGGTCACGGAGGAAGTCGGTGATGCCTGCATTCTCGTCCAAATAATAGAAGTCGTCGAAAATTCCGGCCGCTTGTAAGAATGCATCTTATGGCCATTCACATGCCCGAATCTCCGCGGTACGAGGAATAATATACTTGGGCTTCTCCTTCTCCTTTGAACCCTGGCTCGAAGAGCCTCTAATCAATTTCCTCATCATTTTCTCTTTCTGAAAAGTTTTGAAATTTTTAGCAACTCAAAATAAAAGTGAACCAAACTCAACAAAATTGATAGCAACTACTCCTACAAGTGTCTAGAGGCTAAATCATGCATCAAAACTACTTTGAACCATATAAATGTGACATGCAAGCTCAAGAACAAGGTCGCCATAGCAGCAAAAATTTGCAATAAATAAAGCACTGGAACAAAAACTAATTGGACCATTGGGGGATTCACATACCGATGAACAATCCCCCAAAACAGTTTTGAACAAGGAGATCGAAAATGATGGATTGAGCAAGGAGATCGAAAATGGCAGCAAGTTTAGCTAGAACACGGGTTTGAGCTGGTGAATGATTTTTTCTGGAGGAAGGAGAGGATGGGTGCTGGAATAAGTGGAGGGGGGCCACGTGGGACCCACAAGGATAGGGGCGCGCCCAAGGGGGTAGGGGGAGCCCTCCACCCTTGTGGCCCACTAGTGCAGCCCCCCTGGTGCATACTCAGTGCCAAAAATCTTAAAATATTCTAGAAAACATCATATTAAATTTTCAGGGCATTTGGAGAACTTTTATTTTCGGGGCATCTCGGAGATATTGACCACGGGTGTCCTCATCGACCACCCGTGGTCAGCTCGTCGGGCTGCCTCCTGGGACCCCTCAGGCGGCAGGGGCCTGATACGTCTCCAACGTATCTATAATTTTTTATTATTCCATGCTATTATTTATGAAGTCTTGGATGTTTAATGGGCTTAATCATTCACTTTTATATCATTTTTGGGACTAACCTACTAACCCAAAGGCCCAGTCCAGATTGCTATTTTTTTCCTATTTCAGGGTTTTGCAGAAAAGGAATATCAAACGGAGCCCAAACGGAATGAAACCTTCGCGAGAGATATTTTTGGAGGAAATCACGCTCGGGAAACGTAAGGACCAAGTCAGGGGGCAAGGGGACAGCCCTCGAGGGTGGGGGGTGCCCCCTTCCTAGGCCGCGCCCCTGCCTCGAGGCTGTCCCACACGGCCCCCGGTGCCCTCCTTCTTCCTATATATACCTACGTACCCCTGAAACTCCATACATAGAGAGAAAACCCTAATTCCACCGCCGTAGCTTCTGTTCCCGTGGAGATCCCATCTTGGAGCCTGTTCCGGGAGGGGGATCCATCACGGAGGCCTTCATCATCATCATCATCGCTTTCACCATGAGTTGTGAGTAGTTTACCACAGACCTTCGGGTCCATAGCTAGTATCTAGATGGCTTCTTCTCTCTCTCCGGATCTCAAGACAAAGTTCTCCTCGGTCTTCGAGGAGATCTATTCGATGTAATCTCTTTTTGCGGTGTGTTTGTCGAGATCCGATGAATTGTGATTTTATGATCAAGGTTATCTATGAAAGATATTTGGTTCTTCTTTGATCTTTTTATGTGTGCTCATAATATCCTTGCAAGCCTCTTCGAAATATTGGTTTGGTTTGGCCTACTAGATCTATAGTTCTTGCAATAGGAGAAGTGCTTGGCTTTGGGTTCAATCTTGCGGTGTCCTTTCCCAGTGACAGTAGGGGCAGCAAGGCACGTATTGTATTGTTGCCATCGAGGATAAAAAGATGGGGTTTTCATCATATTGCTTGAGTTTATCCCTCTACATCATGACATCTAGCTTAAGGCGTTACTCTATTCGTATGAACTCACATTGCTTGTATTAAAAGGAAGCTTTCCACTTCCGTGCTTCTTCGCAATTTTTATGTTGGCATAACTCCGTGGAATAGATTTATCTTAGATACCATTACCAGAGGGAATTTCTTGGGTAGCCACATAGTTGATTCTTACAAAGCTATGACTGAATTATTTGGCTCACCACCTCTATGGTTAATGGGACCGTTTTAACTTTGGAGCATGTTATGCAAAGGCTAGAAATCATTGAAAACAAAGTTGCTATGGTAGAACTGGTGGAGAACTTGGATAGAAAAATTCATAATGAAATCACCCAATATGAATCCAAGGTAGGAGTTGTTTTGAAAAATCTTAAGGAAAAAGAGCCCATAGTTAAAGAAAAGCTAGATCAGGATTCTACTAGAATCAATAAGCTTGAGGATGTTATCACTAATGTGGGTTCTGCTCTTTCCGCTATAAAAACCACTCCAAATACCTCCACTAAATTATCCAAGTTCATGTATGTCCCTAAAGACAAGGGTGAAACATCTAGACTTGCGGATCTCAAATCCATAAGTGTTCACCCTAATTTTCTTACTTTTGCAAGAGACCCTTTTGACACTTTAGAATTTCTTGATTTCTTGCCCGAGAGTTCGATTATTCATAGGGACAAAGAAGTGCCCAAAAATCATAAGTGCTTAATCAAAGAATTGCCTTCCAAAGATGGCAATACCTAGATCTATCTTGTATCGTGCCTAGCTAGAGGCATAAAACGATAGCACTTGTTGGGAGGCAACCCAATTTTTTGTTTTTTGTTTTTGCTGCTGTTAAGGAATAAATATTGCATCTAGCCTCTGATTAGATGTGTTTTCATGTTTTGTTTAGTGTTTGTGCCAAGTAGAACCTTTGGTAAGACTTGTGTGAAGTTTATATGATCTTGCTGTGAAAAACAAAATCATTAGCGCTTGCTAAAGTAGTCTTCAGATTTTACTGGAGCGTGCTTTTTCGTTGATTCTTTTTTCTGCTGATTGGTAGACAAATTTCGCAAGTTTACCAATTTATTTTGAATTTTCTGGATATCCAGAAGCAGGCGAACCCTGCAGATTACTACAGACTGTTCTGTCTTTGACAGATTCTGTTTTTCGTGTGTTGTTTGCTCATTCTGATGCATCTATGAGTAATATTGGAAGATATGAACCATAGAGAAGTTGGAGTACAGTAGGTTTAACACCAATATAAACAAAGAATTAATTCATTGCTGTACCTTTGAGTAGTGGTTTGCTTTCTCATACTAACGGAGCTCACGAGAAGTTTTGTCTAAGTTTTGTGTTGTGAAGTTTTCAAGTTTTGAGTATTGCTTTGATGGACTATGGAACAAGGAGTAGCAAAAGCCTAAGCTTGGCGATGCCCATGGCACCCCAATTAAATTCAAGATAATCAAAAGCCTAAGCTTGGGGATGCCCCGGGAAGGCATCCCATCTTTCGTCTTCATCCATCGGTAACTATACTTGGAGCTATATTTTTATTCGCAACATGTTTTGTGTTTTGCTTGGAGCGTCTTGTATAATTTGAGTATTTGCTTGTTAGCTTGCCACAATCATCCTTGCTGGACACACCTATTTGAGAGAGTTAAATATGGCCTAGAAATTGTTAGAACACTCTATGTGCTTCACTTATATCTTTTGAGTTGAATAGTTTTTGCTCTAGTGCTTCACTTATATCTTTTAGAGCGTGGTGGTGGTAATATTTTGTAGAAATTGTTGAACTCTCATGCTTTACTTATATCTATTTGAGAGTCTATTAAAACAGCATGGTAAAGTGTTTAGGCTAAAGAAACTAGTCTTCACATGATAAACATCCAATGTCAATGTAGTAAAAAATTTCACATCAAGTGCATTGAATAGAAAGAGATGTTGGATGCTTGATAATTGTTTTGAGACATGAGGATAGTGATATTAGAGTCATGCTAGTAGAGTTATTATGAAATTGAGAAATACTTGTGTTAAGGTTAGTGATTCCCGTAGCATGCATGTATGGTGAACCGTTGTGTGACTAAGTTAAAGCATGAGGTATTTGTAGAGTGTCAACCTTTGTGTGGAGGTCGGGGGCGCGCGATGGTTAACTCCTACCAACCTCCCCCCTAGGGGCATGCATTGATTGCTTTGTTTTGATGACTCGTAGATTTTTGCAATAAGTATATGAGTTCTTATGACTAATGTTGAGTCCATGGATTATACGCACTCTCACCCTTCCACCATTGCTAGCCTCTCTTGTACCGCGCAACTTTCGCCGGTGCCATAAACCCACTATATATCCTTCCTCAAAACAGCCACCATATTGTTCCTTAAAACAGCCACCATACCTACCTATCATGGCATTTCCATAGCCATTCCGAGATATATTGACATGCAACTTTCCACCGTTCCGTTTATATGACACGCATCATATTGTCATATTGCCATGCATGATCATGTAGTTGACATCGTATTCGTGGCAAGGCCACCAAGCATAATCTTTTCATACATGTCACTCTTGTTTCACTGCACATACCGGTACACCGCCAGAGGCATTCATATAGAGTCATACTTTGTTGTTTTAGTATCGAGTTGTAATATTGTGTTGTAATGAAAGTGTGATGATCATCATTTTTAGAGCATTGTCCCATGGGAGGAAAGGCTGAATCTATAAAGCCCCTCCACAAAAAAAAAGAAAAAAAGAAGAAGAAAGGCCAAAGAAAAAAAAAGGCCCAAAAAAAAAGAGAAAAAAAAGAAAAAAGGGACAATTGCTACTATCTTTTTCCACACTTGTGCTTCAAAGTAGCACCATGTTCTTCATTGTAGAGAGTCTCACGTTTAGTCACTTTCATATACTAGTGGAAATTTTCGTTATAGAACTTGGCTTGTATATTCCAACGATGGGCTTCCTCAAATGCCCTAGGTCTTCATGAGCAAGCAAGTTGGATGCACACCCACTAGCTTCTTTTGTTGAGCTTTCATTCATATTTAGCTCTACTGCATCCGTTGCATGGCAATCCCTACTCACTCACATTGATATCTATTGATGGGCATCTCCATAGCCCGTTGATATGCCTAGTCGATGTGAGACTATCTCCCTCCTTTTGTCTTCTCCACAACCACATCTATTCCACCCAAAGTGCTATGTCCATGGCTCACGCTCATGTATTGCGTGAAAGTTGAAAGGTTTGAAAAGATAGAGCATGAAAACAAATGCTTGGCTGAAATCGGGGTTGTGCATAATATGAATATTTAGTGTGATAACAAGGGAGCATAGCCAACACTATATGATTTTGTAGGGATAACTTTCTTTAGCCATAGTATTTGGAGAAGACATGATTGCTTTGTTAGTATTGCTTGAAGTATTGTTATTTCTTATGTCAATATAGACTTTATCTTGAATCTTTCAGATCTGAACATTCATGCCACAATTAAGAGAATTACATTGATAAACTATATTGGTTAGCATTCCACATCAAAAATTCTTTCCTTATCATTTACCTACTCGAGGACGAGCAGGAATTAAGCTTGGGGATGCTTGATACGTCTCCAACGTATCTAAATTTTTTTATTGTTCCATGCTATTGTTTATGAAGTCTTGGATGTTTAATGTGCTTTGTCATTCACTTTTATATCATTTTTGGGACTAACCTACTAACCCAAAGGCCCAGTCCAGATTGCTGTTTTTTGCCTATTTCAGGGTTTTGCAGAAAAGAATATCAAACGGAGTCCAAACGGAGTCCAAACGGAATGAAACCTTCGTGAGAGATATTTTTGGAGGAAATCACGCTCGGGAAACGTCAGGACCAAGTCAGGGGGCAAGGGGCCAGGCCTCGAGGGTGGGGGCGCGCCCCCCTTCCCAGGGCGTGCCCCCCTGCCTCGAGGCTGGCCCACACGGCCCCCGGTGCCCTCCTTCTTCCTATATATACCTATGTACCCCAGAAACTCCATACACAGAGAGAAAACCCTAATTCCACCGCCGTAGCTTCTGTTCCCGTGGAGATCCCATATTGGAGCTTGTTCCGGGAGGGGGATCCATCATGGAGGCCTTCATCATCATCATCATCATCATCATCATCATCGCCCTCACCATGAGTTGTGAGTAGTTTACCATAAACCTTCGGGTCCATAGCTAGTATCTATATGGCTTCATCTCTCTCTCCGAATCTCAATACAAAGTTCTCCTCGGTCTTCAAGGAGATCTATTCGATGTAATCTCTTTTTGTAGTGTGTTTGTTGAGATCCGATGAATTGTGAGTTTATGATCAAGGTTATCTATGAAAGATATTTGGTTCTTCTCTTAACTTTTTATGTGTGCTCATAATATCCTTGCAAGTCTCTTTGAATTATTGGTTTGGTTTGGCCTACTAGATCTATAGTTCTTGCAATGGGAGAAGTGCTTGGCTTTGTGTTCAATCTTGCGGTGTCCTTTCCCAGTGACAGTTGGGGCAGCAAGGCATGTATTGTATTGTTGCCATCGAGGATAAAAAGATGGAGTTTTCATCATATTGCTTGAGTTTATCCCTCTACATCATGTCATCTTGCTCAAGGTGTTACTCTGTTCGTATGAACTCAATACACTAGATGCATGCTGGATAGCGGTCGATGTGTGGAGTAATAGTAGTAGATGCAGGCAGGAGTCGGTCTACTTGTCTTGGACGGGATGCCTATATACAATGATCATGCCTAGATAGTCTCATAATTATTCGCTTTTCTATCAATTGCTCGACAGTAATTTGTTTACCCGCCGTAGAATGTCGCTATCATGAGAGAAGCCACTAGAGAAAACTATGGCCCCCGGGTCTATTCTCAACTTATCAATCCACATCTACTTTACTTTTCTTGCTTTTATTTGCTGTTTTATTAAACCAAAAAATACCAAAAATATAACTATCATCTCTATCAGATCTCACTCTCGTAAGTGACCGTAAAGGGATTGACAACCCCTTATCGCGTTGGCTGCGAAGTTCTTATTTGTTTGTGCAGGTGCGAGGGACTGGCGCGTGGTCTCCTACTGGATTGATACCTTGGTTCTCAAAAACTGAGGGAAATACTTACGCTACTGTGCTGCATCTCCCTCTCCTCTTCGAGGGAATACAACGCAAGCTCAAGAGGTAGCAGGGCCCAAACAGGCGGCAGCCCCATAGCCAGCAGCTAGCAGATGGTCCTACGCCTCTCCCTCGGGATGCGTGCTGAGGGACCACTACACGGCTGAAGCATGGCTATAGTTGAGCATGTCCTTAGAGAATCTATAAGGGTGTGGCTACAGTGAATGTGTACCCTATGGACGCCTCTTAAGCGGCGTGTCACTGTAGCCATACTACCAGTGACCAAGCTTCGGTCAAAGGAAGCCACGATCCCACTACCCACAGACGGCGGGGCCAGCAGGCGGCTGGCCCCACCGGCCAGTGGGTGAGTCAGAAACAAGCAGCCCCTGGCAGGCGGCCGGGGGAGGCGGCCCGCCTGGTAGCAGACGGTTCACCGTACCCTAGGAGTCTGAACCTCATCAAGATGACAAGACAGGACATGGCGGCAGTGTACGGCAGGAGATGGCGGCACTGTAACTTCCCTGCTGACGGTGCCACCGTCAGCAGAAGCACGCCTACAGTAAAAGGCAATCACATGGGCCACAGACGGCGGGCCCCAGCAGACAGGCGGCAAGGCCGACACCCGAAGACACTGACGTCTCGGGGCCATTCCGCCGAGATTACTGTTGTACCCCTTGGGGGTAGGCCTATATAAACCCCCCATGGTCCTCCATGAGGAGGGGTTGGATAGTTGAACTCTAGAAGGAGGAGAGACACGTAGAGAGAGATAGAAAGAAACCCTAGCGATCATCCCAATTCCCTAGAGCGAAGGTAGTGAGCTAGCCTTGCTCTTCTTCCTCCTCTAGACGACACAACTCAAGGAGCAACCTTGTAGCTACCCTAGTGACATTTGTCATGACGCGGAGTCCCCGCAGAGCAGGACTAGGGGTGTTATCTCCACGGAGAGCCCCAAACATGGGTAAGATTCGTAGGCGTCCTAAGTTCCACCTTATCCCGCTTCCAGGGCCCGGCGACGCTCTATTGTCCCCATGCATGATAAGCCACCCGTTGGCATATGTCGCCCCAAAACCCCGACAGGGTATTTTTTTATTGCACGCATAAATCAGAAAATAGACAGATAATACTATTTTTGCTTTATTTAATCTAAATAACAGAAAGTAAAAGTTGGGTACAGAAGGTGGTGTTCTCTGAATTCATCCATCTCATGCTCATCAAAAAGGAATCTGTCAATGAGGTTGATCAAGTCTCATTAACAAACTTCTTTCGAATAACATAAAACCGGAGAATTTTCGAATAACACTAGGTTACCTCAATGGGGATATGCATGTCCCCAACAATAAGTATATCATATTTCTTCTTAACAGTAGGAATAGGAAATTCAAAACCTCCAATAGTAATAGTTGAAATTTTTCCAATAGAATTGATGCTATTGACTTGAGGTTGTTTCTTCGGAAAGTGTACCGTATGATCATTACCATTTACATGAAAAGTGACATTGCCTTTGTTGCAATCAGTAACTGCCCCTGCATTATTCAAAAAGGGTCTACCAAGGATAATTGACATACTATCGTCCTCGGGAACATCAAGAATAACAAAGTTCGTTAAGATAGTAATGTTTGCAACCACAACAGGCACATCCTCACAAATATCGATAGGTATAGCCGTTGATTTATCAGCCATTTGCAAGGAGATTTCAGTAGGTGTCAACTTATTCAACTCAAGTCTACGATACAAAGAGAAAAAGGCATAACACAAACCCCGGCTCCAAGATCACATAAAGCAGTTTTAACATAGTTTCCTTTAATGGAGCATGGTATAGTATGTATTCTTGGATCTCCAAGTTTCTTTGGTATTCCATGCTTCAAAGTATAGCTAGCAATCATGGTGGAAATTTCAGCTTCCGATATCTTTATTTTATTAGTAACAATTTCTTTCATATACTTAGCATAAGAAGGCATTTTAAGCATATCATTCAAACGCATACGCAAGAAGATAGGTCTAATCATCTCACAAAAGTGCTCAAAATCCTCATCATCCTTTTTCTTGGATGGTTTAGGAGGAAAGGGCTTGGGTTTCTGAACCCATGGTTCCGTTTCTTTACGATGTTTCCTAGCAATGAAGTCTCTCTTATCATAACGTTGATTCTTTGACTGTGGGTTATCATGATCAACATCAGGTTCAATCTCTACATCATTATCATCACTAGGTTGAGCATCGGTATGAACATCATTATTAACATCATCACTAGGTTCATGTTCATTACCAGACTGAGTCTCAGCATCAGAAATAGAAATATTATTAGGATTCTCAGGTGTGTCTACAACAGGTTCACTAGCATGCATTGTCCTATCAGTTTTCTTTTTCTTTTTGTTACTAGTACTAGGTTTATCAATATTAATTCTCTGAGAATCTTGCTCAATTCTCTTAGGATGGCCCTCGGGATACAAAGGTTCCTGAGTTACTTTACCACCTCTAGTAGCAACCATAACAACTTTATCATTATTTTTACTATTCAACTCATCGAGCAAATCATTTTGTGCCTTAAGTACTTTCTACTTGGGTGGTAACCATGGAAGCATGTATACTAATAATTTTCATATCATTAGAAGTTCTAGTCACAAGATCACCCAAGCGGTCAAGCATATAAGCATTACGTTTCAGTTGTCTACTAACATAAGCATAGAAATCTTCTTGTTTAACAATAAAATTATCAAACTCATCTAAGCATTGGCTAGCAGACTTAACAAATTTGCACATGAAATCTTGGGGGACTAAAAATATCATCTTCATCAAACATAGCATCCCCAAGATTATGGCTTTTCATATCATTAGTATCATGGATATTCAAATAATTCATACTAATAACATTGCAATCATGCTCATGATTTATGCCGAACATTTTATTGAATTCTTCTTCTATCAATTGAGCACAATTTTCCATTCCATCATTTTCACGAAAGACACTATAAAGATAAACAATATGATGCAACCTCAATTCCATTTTTTTGTAGTTTTCTTTTACAAAACCAAACTAGTGATAAAACAAGAAACAAGAAGATTCGATTGCAAGATCTAAAGATATACCTTCATGTACTCACCTCCCTGGCAACGACACCAGAAAAGAGCTTGATGTCTACTACACAACTTTATTCTTGTAGACTTGTGTTGGGCCTCCAAGCGCAGAGTTTTGTAGGACAGTAGCAATTTCCCCTCAAGTGGATGAACTAAGGTTTATCAATCCGTGCGAGGCGTAGGATGAAGGTGGTCTCTCTCAAGCAACCCTACAACCAAATAACAGAGAGTTTCTTGTGTCCCCAACACACCCAATACAATGGCAAATTGTATAGGTGGACTAGTTCAGCGAAGAGATGGTGATACAAGTGTAACATGGATAGTAGATATTAATTTTTGTAATAGTAACAATAAAAAACAGCAAGGTAGCAAGTAACAAAAGTGAGCACAAATAGTATTGCAATGCTTGAAAATGAGGGCCGGGGTCCGTACTTTCGCTAGTGTAATCTCTCAACAATACTAATATAATTGGATCATATAACCATCCATCAAAGTGCGATGAAGAATCACTCCAAAGTTCCTATCTAGCAGAGAACATAAGAAGTAATTGTTTGTAGCTATTCTTTCCGATCGATCTATCAAGAGTTCGTACTAACATAACATCAAGTTATCCTTCTCGATCGATCTATCAAGAGTTCATACTAAGATAACACCAAAACATATTCAAATTTATAATACTCAATCCAACACAAAGAACCTCAAAGTGTGCCACAAGATTTCTACCGGAGAAACAAAGACAAGAACGTGCATCAACCCCTATGCATAGATTACCCCAATGTCACCGCGGGAATCCGTAAGTTGAGTGCCAAAACACATATCAAGTGAATCAATATGATACCCCATTGTCACCACAAGAATTTATAGCAAGACATGCATCAAGTTCTCTCAAATCCATAAAAGTATTCAATCCAATGAAATCACAAAGGGAAAAGTCAATTCATCACAACAAGATAGAGAGGGGAAAACACCATATGATCCGACTGTATGAACAAAGCCCGCGATACATCAAGATTGTGCATCTCAAGAACACGAGAGAGAGAGAGAGAGAGAGATTAAACACATAGCTACTGGTACAAACCCTTGGCCCTGAGGGTGCACTACTCCCTCCTCATCATGGTGGCCACCGGGATGATGAAGATGGCCACCGGTGATGATTTCCCCCCTCTAGTGGAGTGTCAGAAAGGGCTCTAGATTGGATCTCGTGGATACAGAAGCCTGTGGCGGCTGGAACAAAATTTCGTTGACTCCCCTAGGGTTTTTTGAATATTTGGGCATTTATAGAGGGAGGAGGCGGTGCGGGAGGCCACCAAGGTGGGCACAACCCACCTGGGCGCGCCTGGGGGCCCAGGCGCGCCCTGGTGGGTTGTGCCACCCTCGGGGCACCCCCAGGTGCTTCTCTGGCCCAACAAGTGTCTTCTGGTCCAAAAAAATCCACGTGAAGTTTTGCTGCATTTGGACTCCGTTTGATATTAATTTTCTGCGATGTAAAAAACAAGCAGAAACCAGCAACTATCACTTGGCACTATGTCAATAGGTTAGTCCCAAAAATTGATATAAAATAATTGTAAAATGATTGTAAAACATCCAAGAATAATAATATAACAACATGGAACAATCAAAAATTATAGATACGTTGGAGACGTATCGAACGTGTGCAGAACTTGGAGGTGTCGTACGTTCGGTGCTTGATCAGTCGGAGCTAGAAGAAGTTCGACTACATCAACCGCGTTGTCAAACACTTCCACTTTTGGTCTACGTGGGTACGTAAACACACTCTTGCCCTTGTTTCTATACATCTCCTAGATATATCTTTTTTGAGCGTAGGAATTTGTTTTAAATTGCATGCTACGTTTCCCAACAGATCTTGCACACCCACCCATGTCTCAATATTTTTCTTGTTTAGGTGTAGGCATGGACATAGGGGGTTGTTGTCCAGTCCAGGAACACACATTCTTCTTATTATGCGCAAATAGAAAAATCATCCATTGTAGTCACTTTGTGACAGAATGTGCTTCAATGAAGAGTACTGGTTACTGGGCTCCAGATATATCTTCGTTGCACCAAGCCAAACACTGAAACATGATGGCTTCGGCCACCGACCTTCCCTTTTTGGGAGTTGGTTTATTTGGTCTTCATTTGAAATATTAGACTGTAATCATCTGTATAGTATCGTTGTTAAAACACTTAAAAAATTTATTTTCACATTAGCATCTTGCGGTTTTTTAGTGCATATTACTGTATCTTTTTAGTGACAATGTCTCCATCCCAAGCCATACACATCTTAGCCATCTTACTATTCTTGGTGCACATGTTCCTTGTTCAAAAAAATCATATATTTTATTTTGTTGGTGGCAAGCGGTACTACCATTGGGATTTGTTGTACTATCGAACTGCCTACCGGGAGTACCAAGGGTGGTACTACCATGAGGAATAAACAATACCATCGGACCTCCGTGGGTTAGTAGTATCGAGTGAAGCTCTAGTTTATACCAAGAGCGGTACTACCTCTTACATAGGTGGTAGTACCGGTCTCAAGATTTGGTTCATATATATGGGGAGGGGCAAGGGGTATATTTCCCCCCTCACTGCTCTGGAGAGACCTTCGTCGCACCGGCTCCATCGCTCCTACACTGTCGGGGAAATTGATCGCCCACGAACACCTATGGGACCGGAGCCCCTTTTCGGTACGGCAGGGGGCGGAGGATGCACGAAGAGCGCATCGAGGCGAGCACATGAGCAGTTTACCCAGGTTCAGGCCGCACGGATGCGTAAAACCCTACTCCTGCTTTGGTTTGTATTGTGTTCTTGCTCGGGAGCGAGGAGAGCTACAGTATGCTCTAACCGCTGGCCAGACCGAGCGTGGGAGTGAAAGATGTTCGGAACCCCTTCTACGTTGCGCATGGGCCTCCTTTTATAGGTCAAAGGGGTCACCGACAGGTGGCAACGCAGATGGGGGTAAAAATGTAAAAAGAGTGGTAGTTGGAACAGTGTTTGTATAGTGCTCTATACCTAACTCTGACGGCAGGGGACAAGGGCATTGAATGCCCGTCGCCGTCGCCCCAAACAGTGCAAAAAGTGATCGTCAGGGCGCCACCGTCCGCCATGACGGTAGCCTTGTCATCACCGCTTGCCACCGTGTTGCCCTGGCTGCACAGCCTTCCGCCACGTGTGCCTGGAAGGGCCCCAGGGCGACACGCGGGTGGATGTGCTGGAGTGCGGGCACTGGGTGGAAGCTTGCCGCGGCAAGCGCCTTGCCGCGGTGGCTATCTTTGTCGCTTCTAGGAGCTTGTCGCTCACCAGTCCTTGCTGGGACGCGTGGTGCGACACAGCAGGCTTCTTGATATGCCTTGGATGACCCTCCCGGCAAGCTCCTCTTGCCGGGGTCTCGTGTCTTGAGTGATTTTGTGCCTTGAGTGGCCTTCCCGGCAAGCTCCTCTTGCCGGGGTCTTGTCTCTTTGACTTAAATACTTTGTTCTTGAATGGTCCCAAGGGGACCTCGGAGGATCTTGGCGGCCGCTTGGCGAGCCTTGCCGCGGGACGCTACAACTGTCCGTGCACAAGTTCGGGGTACTAAGGTACCCCTACTTTAGTACACCGACAGGAGCCCCCGGGCCTGGGCCAGACACGGTGCCGAGCGCTGTTGGGCCAGGCCCAAAACACTGCACGGGCACGCGCGGCCTGCGGCACGCCGTATCCCACTCCGTATCCACCGCGCCCTCCCTTAACGACACGCGTTTAATGCGGCGTCGTGGGGGAGATCGTGGCCTGATTCTTTAATGGGAAATGCGGAACGTCCCCCTCCCCCCCCCTTAAAAGTAGGGGAAACAGGGGCAGTTCCTTCCATTCGCCTGTTGCTTCTTCGTTCCTCAGAAACCCCCGCCGCTCCCCTCCTCCCCGAAGGTCGAAAGAGAGCAGCGCTCCGCCCCCTCCGCCGCCACCAGCATCACCAGCGCCGTGAACCTCCCCCACCGTCTCCGCCATGGCTCCGAAAGGCGAGAAGGGGAAGGCCGCGAAGTCCGCTGAGGCGCTGCGACTAGCAGCAATGCGGAAGAAGATGGCGGTCTTTCCGCCAAAGCTTGACGCGGAGGAGTTGAGGGATACCTTCTACCTTTTCTGGTCGAGGGAGACGAAGGCGCATCCAGGCACCAAGGTACTCCCCGCCGTAGCTTGCGATATGTTCCCGACCGGCTACGCCTTCTTTGCCCTGTTCTTCTACTGCGGGCTCTGCCCGCCCTATTTTGAGTTCGTCTGCGACGTCATGAACACCTACGGGCTCCATCTCCTTGACTTCACCCCCAATGTCGTCTTGACCAAGGCCGTTTTCGCACACCTGTGCGAAAACTTTGTCGGAGTCTACCCCAATGTAGCTCTTTTCCGCCATTACTTCACGCCTCGAGTCGAGGCAGGGTCGCCTTTGTCCGGCGGCGTCTCCTGGATCTCGAGGACACACAAGAAGGAAGCCTATCTGGAGGGGGAGCTCCGCGGCAAGTGGGATGAGTGGAGAGCCAACTGGTGTTGGATCGTAGAGGATGACCCGCAGCCATTCACTTCCCGGCGCCAGGCCCTAGTAGTATGCGGCAACGACTGGAGCGATTTGGCCCCGGAGGATAGCAGATTGAAGATTGCTACTACTCGGATCCTTCGCCTCAGGCACGCCGGGCTCACTGTAGGCGCAGTTGGAGCAGATTTTCTCCGCCGCCGCATCGCCCCCTTGCAGGAGAGGAAGAGGGCTGCTTAGGAGTTCGAGAATGCGGCAGACATCATGAGGCTGCGCCTGGGCCTCAATTGGAATTTTACTGTCCTGGAGCTCAACGCAATGCTCCAGGCGCTGTTCAAGTACGACTCTGCCCACTCCGAATGGTTCACGTTGCCGCAAGGTGTCGTCCCGATGTGCAATAGCTCTGCGCTCAGCGCCATTCGTGCGGTGATGCCGCTGTGCGATTCCCACAGGATCGTCCCAACTTGGCAAGAGCCTTACGACGAAGCGGTGCAGACGTTCTTCAACAACTTGGTGGAACAGCCAATCGACTCCGATGAGAAGAAAGGCCTCACCCGCGACACCACTGACCAAGAGATGGCGTATATTGCCACCAGACTGGAAGAGGCGGCGGCAGCCAGAGCCGCGGGCGAGTTCGGGTACACTGTGGAGGAGGCGGAGGCAGCGGAGGCGACAAGCCTTGCCGAGGAGGAAGAGCTCCGCAAAGCGGGGAAGCTTGCCGGGCAGATCGCCGGGACAAGCGAGCCCACCGAGCAGGGCGTCGAGTCGAGCGGGCCCGCCGAGAAGGGTGCCGGGTCGAGCGAGCCTGCCGAGGACTCGAGCGGCTCGCTGGAAATCGGCTCCTCCTCCTCGTCCTCGGGTAGCTCGCCACCACCAGCAAGTCCTCCAGCTCTGACAAGGAGGCGTCTTCGCAAGGCTGCAGATGTGATGGGGCGGCAGGCGGGCCAGCAGCCGCAGCGCCACGCGACACGCGCCACCGCGACAAGCAAGGCCGCCAAGGGAGCGCCTCGTGCTTCAGCGGCAACTGGAGCGGGGTCTTCCCGGACTGGTGCCTCTGCTCCCGCCGCCCCTTGCGCTTCGGCGGCAACCGGAGCGGGGTCTTCTTAGACCACCGTCCCTGCTCCCACCAAGCGGCCGAGGGAGCCCACTCCTCCGCCTCCTCGCGCAGGGACGCGCGAGCCGGATTTTGATTTCTCCGCGCTCAGCTCCGACGAGGAGGAAGAAGAGTAAGTCTTCGCAATTTTTGTACTTCTTTGATTTTCTGTTGTTTCTTGTCTTGTATCTCTTTCGCCTAACTCTGAACCTGTCCTTTTCAGAACTCTGGCCCAGAGGGCGGCGAAGAGGGCCAAGGTACCGGTGATCGTCATCGAGGACGAGCCCGCCGTGTCAGCAGGGGGCGCGCCTGAGACAAGCTTGCCGGACCCGGCAACTGTTCTTCAGGGCAGCCCCCAGCGCAGCCCCCAGCGTAAGTGCTTCTTCTTTTCTGCTGCTGTTGGGCGCGCGTGGGTGCTTCTTCTTTTCTGACGTCTTGTTTGTTGGTTCGTGCAGGAGCGGAGCAGCAGCATCAGGAGCGCCAGGAGACCGCCCCCGACGTGCCGCACGCCTCGGCCATTCCGCCAAGGGGAGGCTCTCCGGCAAGGGTGAGCACTCCGCCAAGGGCGAGCACCCCGCCAAGGGTGAGCACCCCGCCAAGGGATGGCGCTAGCGGCCCTCCGCCGGTGGGAGCTACCACCACGCCGCCGAGTGAGAGCTCCCCGGCAAGGGACCCCACCGAGGAGGAGGCCCGCGCAGGTAAACCCTTGGACTTTCCTTCTTTCAATTCTTATTTTTGGATATTTGCTTGACTGTTTTTCTTTCCTTTTCTTTTCCTCCGTCAGACCCGTCCGTAGCCGAGCCAATGGAGACGGAGGTCGTCGCCGACGACGCCACCGTTGCTGAAGTAACGGTTGGCGCGGACGATCCCGCTGGCGCAGAGGCCGCCAAGGCTGCCGCCGCGGCAGCTGGCGAAGAGGCTGGTGATCGCACTGACGGCACTGAGGCCGCGGGAGCGCCAGGCGCTACGCCGACCGCCGAGCCCTCCGCCGCCGCCGCAGCCCCCATCTCCGACGAGCCCGAGCCAAGCGCCTATCTGAAGGCCGGTGACGACATCTTCATCCAGCTCCCGTGGGCGTCCATGTCCAGGGCGCCGGTCGAGGGAGAGGTCTTCGACGGGGAGGTCCTTGCCTCCGCCGGACTGAAGTTCGTCGACGCGCCGAGCAGCAGTAGTGAGCCCAAGGAGGAACGGCTGCTGCGCAAGCTTCTGTCTTTGTACCGCGCCCGGCAGGCCAAGCTGGAGTCCTGAGAGGCTCTGGCCGCCAAGGCGGGTGCTGACTTGGAGAAGCGCGCAGAAGAGCTCCGAGCCGTCAACCAAGCAGCTCTCCGAACCTTGGCGGAGGAGCGGGAGCAGCTTGCCGAGGTGCATCAGGCCTTCATCCTGGAGAAGGCAGAAGTGGAGGAGTAGAAACGTCTTGCCACCGAGGAGCTATCCAGGCGAGAAGGTGAGCTGACGCAGCGGAAGGTCGACCTCGACAGCCACGAGGACGAGCTTGCCGCGTGTGAGCGGTCGCTTGGCGGAGCTTTGCAGGAGGCAAAGGATGCCGCCGCAGCTGCCGAGACCGCCAAGAGAGAGTTGGAGACGAGGGTGGCGCAGCTGGAGGCCAACTTGAAGACGAGCGGCGAGGAGGTCGCCGCACTCAAGCTTGAGAGGGAGAAGGACGCACAGAGCCACTCCGAGCTACAGGTCCGCCTCTCCGAGAAGGGCAAAGAGCTTTCCGTCGCCAAGGACTCCATCGTCGATATGGAGCTGAAGCTGTCCACTCTTACCACGACGCTGGACGGCGCCAAGGAGCGGGAGACGGCCCTGAAGGAGGAGCTCAGGGCCGTGAAAGTGTTGCTGGATAGTGCCACCATTTCCGAGAATAACTTTAGGAGGACCGTCGAGCTATGGACGGAAGGCCTCGTCAACGCCGCCGCGGACATCAACAAGGAGTTGGCGCAGCTGGGGGCGGAGTACCTCGGGTATTCCACCGACGAGAACCTCCACGCCAGCGCCAAGCTTACTTTTTTCTTCCAGGGCGTGGCGACGGCCCTCCAGCAACTCCGAGAGAAGATCCCGAAGCAGCTGGCGGACGAATCGCGCAGGCTCTGTGCGGGGGCTCTCCAAAAGGTGTTGATGAAGGTGGCTTTCCGGAACCCAGGGCTCAACCTCACCAATGTCCTCCAGACCCTGCCGCCCGACGCCGACCAGGAGGCGCTCAAGGCCCTTGTCGCACCCATCGTGGACAAGGTGGGCGGGATCAAGAGAGTCGAGGGCGACCGCGCAGACTAGGTTGTTTACTTTCTTATTTTCTTGCCGCTGCCAACCATGTTATGAACAACAGTCTATTAGAATTGCGGCAAGTCATTTTGTAATATAACTCTATCTTATGCACTGATTGCAACGTTATTTCCTTTACTTGTCTTCCTTGCTTTGTATGTTTTTACCCTACGCTTTTAGGGAACTTGCCGGCGTAGGCACCTTTGCCGCGAGCGCTGAGTGCGGAACTTCAGCAGCCTGCTGGCGGTGCCGCCGCCGGCAAGAAACCTTGTCGTAACTAGTCGCAGCACACTTAGGTTGTTGAGCGAACTCGAAAAGGAAGCAAGGGCGCGACACTAGTCGCAGCACACTTAAGTCGTTGAGCATGCTCGAAACAAAGTAAGGGCGCGGCTAGCCACGAGTTGGTTCCTTCGCGCACAGGTTTTCCATACAAAGCGCGGTCGTTCAAGGAAGATAACTCAAAAATTTAAAAATTTGATTGCTCAAACTTTGGCAACTTAGCTTTTGTGTTGTCTGCTTCCCGGCAAGGGGAGACTTTCTTGAATGGCACTTGGTCCATACCACTATCTTCTCCTCCCCCCCCCCCCCCGGCAAACTTGTGCGCGAGGGAACCTTCTTTTCCTTGAGAAAAAAGAAAGAAGAGAAAACACAGATATGGAGCCTTGCGGCTCGTTACGGCTTACTGGGGGTAGGTGCTGCACAATGTGTCAGATAATACATGCAAAAGGCAAAAAAGCATGAAAATGACGAGTTGTGCGGGGCACATAAACTTTACTGATGCACGGGGTCTGCGCCCGGCTTTGTACAAAGGATTACATGCAACAGCGGCAAGACTTGTACAAAAGGTGGTTGCCGGAGCGGATCACGGCAACCGCGCCTTATGGGTAAAACTTACGAAGATGCTCGATGTTCCAGGAGTTGCTCACCGGCAAGCCATCTTCGGTCTCAAGGCGGACAGCGCCGGGCCTAGTGACTTGTTTCACCCGATAAGGGCCTTCCCACTTCGGCGTCAACTTGTTGGAATTCTTTGTGGACTGAACATGCCGAAGAACAAGGTCGCCTTCCTCGAGATTTCTGGCGTTAACTTTGCGGCTATGGTAGCGGCGCAAAGCTTGCTGATAGCGAGCAGCTCGCACAGCGGCCTGAAGACGGTCTTCCTCAAGGAGCAGCGCGTCATCTTGTCGCAGTTGCTCTTGCTCGAGCTCATCATAAGCGAGCACTCGAGGCGACCCGTATACGAGTTCCGTGGGGAGAACTGCCTCTGCTCCATAGACTAGAGCAAAGGGTGTCTGTCCAGTGGCTCGATTTGGCGTCGTCCTGATCGACCAAAGAACCACTGGCAGCTCCTCGATCTAGTTTCTTCCGCACTTGTCCAGCCTGTCGAAAGTTCTGGTCTTGAGACCGCGCAGCACTTCAGCGTTTGCCCTCTCCGCTTGACCGTTGCTTCTCGGGTGAGCAACAGAAGCGAAGCAGACCTTGGCGCCAAGATCTTGGACGTATTGCATGAAGGTGCGACTGGTGAACTGTGTACCGTTGTCGGTGATGATCCTGTTAGGGATCCCGAAACGGCAAACAATCGACCTGAAGAACTTGACTGCTGACTGTGCGGTCACCTTTCTCACTGGTTCCACTTCCGGCCACTTTGTGAACTTGTCGATGGCGACGTACAAGAACTCAAAGCCCCCGGCTGCGCGGGGGAAGGGGCCGAGGATGTCGAGCCCCCAGACCGAAAATGGCCAGGACAAGGGATCGTCTGGAGAGCTTGAGTTGGCTAATGTATCTGCTTGGAATGGAACTGGCACGCTTCACACTTGGTTACTTGTGCAGTTGCATCTTGGAGGGCTATCGGCCAAAAGAAACCTTGCCGGAATGCTTTGCCGACAAGTGCTCTTGCGCCAATGTGGTGACCACATATGCCTCCATGTATCTCTGCCAACAGCTTCTGTCCATCTTCTCGGGGAATACACTTCAATTTCACACCGTTGAGTCTACTTCTGCACAGTGTGTTGTCAACAAACTGGTACATACTTGACTGTCGGGCTACTTTTTCCGCTTCTTCTTGCTCTTCGGGAAGTTCTCCTGTCTGGAGGAAACGGACAATCTGCTGTGCCCATGCTGGAGCTTGTGGCTCGACAACAAGGACTAAAGGCACATCTACTACTGCGGGGACGTCTGCTTCTACAACGAGAACCTGTGTCTCAGCCGGAGCGTGACGATCCCCGGCAAGCTTGCCGGAGCAAAACTTGTCGGGAGCTTCCGCTTCAACGAAACAAGTCCTGGGACTTGCCGGAGCGGATTGCTCCTCAGCACTCTTGGCGTTGATCTTGGGGACTTTCGTGGCGGCGGCTTCTGGAAGCTCTGCCGGAAAGTAGTCGCCGGAGATCAACTTCCTCTTCTTGCTCTGTCCAGTTGATGGTGTTACGGATGGTTGAGTCAGCTTGAGCACAAAGATTCCTGGTTCCACAGGTAACTTTAGCGCGGCGCACTTCGACAGGCCATCTGCGATGTCGTTCTGAGCTCTTGGAACGTGCTCCATCTGTAGGCCGTCAAAGTGCTCTTCAAGCTTTCTCACTTCGTCAACGTACGCTTTCATCAACGGACTCTGGTAATTCTTGTTTACTTGGCGGATGACAAGCTGCAAGTCACCCCTTACAATAAGCTTCTTGATCCCAAGGTCTGCCGCGATCCTGAGACCGGCAAGCAAACCCTCATACTCTGCAGTATTGTTTGTTGCTTGCTCCTTGGGAAAGTGCATCTGGACCACGTACTTGAGGTGCTCTCCGGTTGGCGCAACAAGCAGCACGCCAGCACCGGCGCCTTGCAGCGAGAAGGCACCATCAAAGTACATTATCCATTCCTTGCTCGCTTCTTTGACGGAATGCTCGTCTCTGGGATTTCTTCGTCTGGCGTTGGCGTCCACTCTGCTATGAACTCTGCCAATGCTCTGCTCTGGATAGTTGAAGTGCTTTCAAACTTGAGGCCAAAGCTTGACAGTTCTAGCGCCCACTTGACAATCCTGCCTGTCGCTTCTGGATTTTGCAATATCCTCTTCAGCGGAAAGCGAGTGACCACCGTTATCTCATGTGCCTGGAAGTAATGGCGCAGCTTTCTCGAGGCCATGAGAAGGCCGAGAAGCAACTTCTGCACCCCAGAGTACCTTAATCTAGCCCCCTGCAAGAGGGAACTGACAAAATAAACTGGGCGCTGCACCATCTTCTTCCGTACCTCCTCTTGCATCTGCGCAGATCCGTCCTTGTCGGGGTCAGAGCTTGTCGGGGAAGCCCCCTGCTTGTCGCTGGATGTGCTTGCCGCGGCCGCTGGCTCATCATCCGCCTCCCTCTCCGCTACTAACGCAACACTAACCACTTGATTGGTTGCCGCTAGGTACAGCAGCAACTTTTCTTGCGGCTTAGGTGCGACAAGTATTGGAGTGGAGGACAGGTACCTCTTCAAGTCTTGCAGCGCTGCCTCCGCTTCCGGAGTCCATTTCATTGGACCTGCCTTTTTCAAAATTTTGAAAAACGGCAGGGCGCGTTCTGCAGACTTAGAGATAAACCTGCTGAGAGCAGCCACGCAGCCGGCAAGTCTTCGTACATCCTTGACGCGCTTCGGTTCTTCGATCTGCTCAATGGCCTTGATCTTGTCGGGATTGGCTTCAATCCCCCTCTGAGACACGAAGAACCCGAGAAGCATGTCGGAGGGGACTCCAAACACGCATTTCTCGGGGTTGCACTTGAGTTGGATATTGCGCAGATTCGCAAAAGTTTCATCTAGATCTTGTATCAGAGTAGCCCTGTCCTTGCTCTTGACCACTATATCATCCATGTAAGCTTCCACATTTCTGTGTATCTATGGCTCAAAAGCAGTGTGGACTACTCTTGCAAATGTTGAACCAGCATTCTTCAATCCGAAAAGCATGCGTATGAAGCAATAAGTGCCGCATGGAGTAATGAATGCTGTCTTCTCCTCATCTTCTTCAGCCATGAAGATCTGGTGATATCCTGAGTATGCATCAAGAAACGAAAGCAGGTCGCATCCAGCCGTGGAGTCAACAATCTGGTCAATGCGCGGCAAGGGAAATGGATCTTTGGGACAGGCTTTATTCACATCAGTGAAGTCAATACAAAGTCTCCACTTCCTGTTCGCCTTGCGCACGACTACAGGATTGGCCAGCCACGTGGGATGGAGCACTCCTCTGACGAGGCCCGCTGCTTCCAGTTTCTTGATTTCTTCTGCTATGAACTCTTGGCGCTCCACCGCTTGCTTTCTAACCTTCTGCTTGACGGGCCGCGCGTGAGGACAAACGGCAAGCTTGTGCTCAATCACTTTCCTGGGAACACCGGGGATGTCAGATGGTTGCCATGCAAACACATCAACGTTCGCCCGCAAGAAAGTAATGAGCGCGCTTTCCTATTTGGGCTCGAGCGTGGCACTGATGGTGAAAGTACCACCAGTGTCGTCCTCCTTGGCGGACACCTTCTTGGTTGTTGGCGGAGCTACCATCGTCTTCTTACACTTGCCGGTGGAGCTCGATGGTGCGTCCTCGACGGCAGCGCAGCACTCCGAAGAGGTGCGTTTGCCGGAGTGGGCCCCAGAGCTCTTGCCGGACTTCGTCTTCTTCTTCTCTCCGGGAGCTTCAGCGGCAAGTGTCTCGCTATCTGTTGCGGCTGCTGCATCCCGGTAAATCTTGTCGGCACAGATAAGGGCATCTTTCTTGTCGCCAGGGACAGAGATGACGCTTATCGGGCCTGGCATCTTGAGCATGTTGTAGGCGTAGTGAGAGGCTGCCATGAACTTGGCGAGAGCTGGACGGCCAAGTATCCCATTGTAAGGCAATGGGAAATCGGCAACGTCAAAAGTGATCCTCTCGGTTCTGAAGTTCAGCTCTCTGCCAAATGTCACTGGCAGCGTGATCTTCCCCTTCGGCTTGCTCCTTCCCGGGTTGATCCCTTGGAACGTGCCGGTTTCCACGAGCTCGCTGTCGGGGATCTGGAGTTTCCGGACCACAGCGGAGGAGATCAGGTTCAAGCCGGCCCCGCCGTCAACCAACATCTTGGTGACCTTGAGGTTGCGGATGGTTGGTGAAACCAACATCGGCAAGCACCCGACCGCAGTTGTGCGATCAGGGTGGTCCTCAATGTCGAAGATGATAGGCGTGCTGGACCACTTCAGAAGTTTGCGCGACTCGACGGGTGGTTCTGCCGCATTAACCTCCCGCACCCACTGCTTGAGTTGGCGGTGAGAAGCATGCAGAGAAGCACCACCTTCAACGCACAAAACTTCCGTGGCTTTCTGAAACTCATGCTCGCTGTTCTCTCCATCATCCATGTCTTCATCTTCGTCTTCGTCTTCATCCTTGTCGCGGCCGCGGGGAGGTCTGTCTCCTTGCCGCTGCTTGGCCTTGCCGCGGCGTCCTCCCTGGCCGTTGAATGGCCGCTTCTTGCCGGACCCACCATCACCTCCCTGGGCTTTCTCCTTGTCGCGCCGCTCGTACTCAGCTTTCTGCTGCTCGACAAGCTGCTCGACTCTTTTGCAGTTCTGGAGGTCATGGCCCTTGGTGCGGTGGATCTTGCAGTACTGCTTGTCGGTGCCGTCCTGCTTGTCGGCGGCTGCCACAGCCTGGCAGTTGGTGCACGCGGCAGTCTCCTTGCCGGAGCCTCCAGTCTGGGCTTTCTTGGCGCCAGCCTCCTTGCCGGACTGCTCGACGACTAGCATTTCCTTGTTCTTCTTCTTTCTGTTGTTCCGCCGCCGGTTCTTCTTTGCCGGGGCGGCATCTTCGCTGTCTGATCCCCCTGCTCCTGTATCCTCTCCGGGGAGTTTCCTCCCCTCCTCAGCGCGTGCGCACTTGTCGGCCAGGGCGTACAGCTTGCTGACGTCCCTGATCTTGCACATCGCCATCTCCTCCCTCATCCGGCGGTTACGCACATTCTGATGGAACGCGCTAATAACCGCGGCAGGGTGGACGTCTGGAATGTTGTGCTGGACACGGCTGAACCTCTGGATATACTTACGCAGGGGCTCTCCTTCCTTCTGGGCGAGTATGTGAAGGTCACTCTCCTGGTCGTGAGGCTTGTGGCCGCCTGTAAAGGCGCCGACTAACTGATGGCACAGGTCGGCCCAAGAAGAAATGGAGTTCTCCGGCAAGTGCATGAGCCAAGATCTGACGTTTGGCTTGAGCACCAGTGGGAAGTAATTGGCGAGTATCTTCTCGTCTCATCCCCCAGCAGCCTGCACCGCGATGGTGTAGATGCTGAGGAACTCCGACGGATGTGTTTTGCCGCCGTACTTCTCGGGTACGTCGGGCTTGAAGTTCTTCATGCTGGGCCACTGGACTTGCCGCACCTCACGAGTGAACGCAGGGCAACCTACCGCGTACGGCAAGTCGCCTGGTCCCTCGGGCGCGTGCATGTCAACAGCGGGCCCAGCACGCTGGTCTGATTGACGCCGCGCTTCCCTTCGACGCTCGATGCGGGTTCGAGCGTCTTCTTGTTGTCGATCGTCGAGAACTTGGCGCTGATCGCGACGAGCTCGTGGATCCGACGACGCGGTGGAGTCGTCGTCGATGTTGATCCGGCGAGTCGGCGATTTTGGCCTTCGGGGCGGGGAGTGCACGGTGGTTGCACCCCCGGCAGTCTTGTCGCCATCAGCCCGCGCCTGGCTAACTTGCCGCGGCCGCGACGTGGTCGGCTGCTGCGGAGTGTCGCCGTTGGCGAAGGCGATGAGGCTCTGGATGGTGGCCCTCCAGTCGTCGGCCTTGTCTGCCGCTGGAGGGAAGTCGAGGAGCAGTTGAGCTCGAGCTAGAGCTTCTGCTAGAGTGGCGGGTAGCGGTTGCGAGCGGTGCTCGGAGCGGGATATGCTCGGACTTCTAACTACATTAGAAGGAGCAGTTTCCCGTCCCGGCGACCGCGCTTTGCTCGTGCCGGCGTGTTGATGTGCATGCTGGCCTTGAGCGTCCCTAGATCCGCCAGCTTGACCTTGGCCCAACAGGCGTATGGTACCTTGAGTACCACACGCTGCCGGTCCCGCGCCTCCTGAGATGGGCGCGGTGCGTGTACGGACGCCGAGGCCTTGGAGTGTGCCCGGTCGTCCGTCTTGTCCTTGGACTTGGCGGCGCCGTGAGTTTCCTCGCCGACGTCCGTCCTTCCGCCGGCGTCTACCCCACCAGCCGTTGGCTCCGGCGGTGGCGGGATTGACGCGGACGGGCCTGCTGCCTCCGAAGCCTTCTTCTTCGGCGGCATGTTGATGAAGATGACGATGAAGATTTAGCTCGTGTGACGCCGGATCGGGTTCACACAACCTCGATGCACCCCTACCTGGCGCGCCAAAGATGTCGGGGAAACTGATCGCCCACGAACACCTATGGGACCGGAGCCCCTTTTCGGTACGGCAGGGGGCGGAGGATGCATGAAGAGCGGATCGAGGCGAGCACACGAGCAGTTTACCCAGGTTCGGGCCGCACGGATGCGTAAAACCCTACTCATGCTCTGGTTTGTATTGCGTTCTTGCTCGGGAGCGAGGAGAGCTACAGTATGCTCTAACCGCTGGCCAGACCGAGCGTGGGAGTGATCGATGTTCGGAACCCCTTCTACGTTGCCCATGGGCCTCCTTTTATAGGTCAAAGGGGTCACCGACAGGTGGCAACGCAGATGGGGGTAAAAATGTAAAAAGAGTGGTAGTTGGAACAGTGTTTGTATAGTGCTCTATACCTAACTCTGACGGCAGGGGACAAGGGCATTGAATGCCCGTCGCCGTCGCCCCAAACAGTGCAAAAAGTGATCGTCAGGGCGCCACCGTCCGCCACGACGGTAGCCTTGTCATCGCCACTTGCCACCGTGTTCCCCTGGCTGCATAGCCTTCCGCCACGTGTGCCTGGAAGGGCCACAGGGCGACACGCGGGTGGATGTGCTGGAGCGCGGGCACTGGGTGGAAGCTTGCCGCGGAAAGCGCCTTGCCGCGGTGGCTATCTTTGTCTCTTCTGGGAGCTTGTCGCTCACCGGTCCTTGCCGGGACGCGTGGCGCGCCGCGGCAGGCTTCTTGATATGCCTTGGATGACCCTCCCGGCAAGCTCCTCTTGCCGGGGTCTCGTGTCTTGAGTGATTATGTGCCTTGAGTGGCCTTCCTGGCAAGCTCCTCTTGCCGGGGTCTTGTCTCTTTGACTTAAATACTTTGTTCTTGAATGGTCCCAAGGGGACCTCGGAGGATCTTGGCGGCCGCTTGGCGAGCCTTGCCGCAGGACGCTACAACTGTCCGTGCACAAGTTCGGGGTACTAAGGCACCCCTACTTTAGTACACCGACATACACCGGATCAGCTCCATGGGAGTACTCCCATCCTGATCTCCTCCCTACTTTTCTGTATTTCTCCGTTCCATTCTCTCTAGATTTATATCTTAGAACCATAAGATTTCTAGCTCAATGCGAGTGGGATTCAAAGTTTTTGGCCAAACTATATTGTGGAAGAGGTCATTCCTAGATGTAGTAGTATTCATTGGATTAGAAGCCACAATGTTGTATATGTGACTTTTGATTCGGTTAATTATAGTGCTCGCCCCAGATCTGAAGTGCATGTTGTATAGGCAAGTGACACTACTAGTCTCAGGACCGGTACTACCACTCTCCGGCACAACGGTACTACTGGATATAGGAGTGGTACTACCACTTCTTGAAGATTATGTCACTTTCTGTGTTTACGTCGTGGATTTCATGGACTCGTGCTCTTACTTTTCTGTGGTATTTCCTCTATGATATTCACAAGTCATGGTTCTCATGGATTATTTCCTACTTTCATCTAATATATATAGGATTACTTAATATAATTATATTATATCAAGCGAAAAACGAGGAAGCAAGTGTTGGCTCAATATTCGCTCATTTCTCGATCGAGCTACATAAAGTGCTCATACTCAACTCATTTTTTGAGCCAAAAGACGAGTCAATCTCAAGCAACTCACGAGTCTCGAGATTTTCTTGCAGCCCTAACAGTGTGCGGGTTGTGCAACTTCGCATTCACCAGCTTTTCATGTTGAAACCAATGGGACTCAAGTTAAAACACATGAGGATATGTGATATTGCTAGCCTAGCAGATGTATCCATCATTTTCTGTACATCGTAATAGATTAAATCAATCTAAAAACTATCCTCCGTATAGGCTAACTGTGGGGACCCCGACTTAGAAGTCGAGATCGCCGAATGCACGTGTACAGTGATCCCAGAGAACAATGCTCACTGAACACACAGAAGCTGAAATAACAAGAGTCTTGCATCCATACAAATAGTCTTACACGAATTATGGCCATTATGGCCAAGTCTTACATAGATAGAGCCTCACGGGCTGAATAGCAAATAACTCAAGTAGCGGAAGTCTTCGATAAACGGGTAGAACCCATGCCATCTGCCTTAACCCTATAGGCATTCTGACTGGGATAGCGTCCTAGTTCGCATGTTCGTCTCCAAAGAACTCTTCCTCATATTCCTGCTCTTCCATGCCTGGCCAATTAAATAACCAGTGGCAAGCCAATGAGTACTTTGAATGTACTCGCAAGCAACCTATGATGTGGTTCAAAGTAACAGTGCATTTGAATAATAATGATCAATCTAGCAAGGCTAGAACAAATATTCTACCGTCAAGTTTATGCATCAATAACCTCGCGTAACCTCGAAGACAGGTTACCGATATCAACATGAATATGATTCAACTCATCAAGTCAAGTCACCATCCTTGACTTATCACACACATTCCAACACCGATGAAGTAAAATTCTGGACATAGTTTAAGTAGCACCACCCAACTGTCCATGACCGTGGACACGGCTATTCGAATAGTTTTATACTCTGCAGAGGTTGCGCACTTTACCCACAAGATCCGGGGAACTTCCGTGTCATCCACGACCCGCGGTACCTCAAGTACCCGGGGTAAGCACCAGGTCATTACCTTTCCTTAGACGACACTAACATAGAGTCCACTCGTTGGTACACGGCCCTCGGGTACAAACAATAGATCACGGGACTTGCCCTAATTTCAATGTTCACGCGTACCCGAAGGGACCAACGGTGTGTCCGGTGCCCTGTGAAAACAGTCATGGTCGTCTATCCAAGCACGACCCCGTCCCGGGAAAGACCTCAAGTCTTCCCGTCACTAGTAATGCGGGCACCATGCTAGTATCGACCTAAGTAATCAATAAAGCCCCGTCCCATAAGGGGTAGTGTGGTTGCACATGTTTGGTTGGGACGGTAGTCACACATAAATCTAATCCATCGTTTTACCATGCACGTGATTTTACCGGCACATCACTTCTTTCTCAAGTGATGACCTAACACATCATCACCCTCGGGCATTAGGGGCACCCGATGGGTTCATGCAAAGATTTCAACTACGAGGGTTCAAATCACACATGCATCATATAAGCATCATGACCAACTACTTTGCATGTCATCTAGCATATAGCAAGATCAACAATAAAGCATGCATCATGTGGTGGTATCAACTAGGTTACCATCGTAACCCTAATATCATGCATCGGAAACAAACGGGTTCCGAGAAACAAGTGTATCATGGTCAAAGGGCTGCTTGCCTGGATTGGCTTGGTCTTCAAAGTCTTCAAATCCTTCTCCTTCTTCTTCCATAGCAACTTCGTCAAATACGGGATCTATACGTCGCATAATAACCACGGGAAAATAAGAATACAAACAAAACAGAAAAATCAAAGTGCTCAGAAAAATGTCAACTCATTTTTTGTAAAATACTAGAGGAATTTCTAAGGTGGGGAAAAATCTTAGTTGGAGTTTTGGAGTTACAGAATAGAATATATTGATTTTTGAACAGGAGTTATACTGCTCAAATTTGAATTTAAATTTGAACAGTACAGAAAAGTTTCATGGATTTGAGTGAAAGTAGTACCATTAAATAGGTTGGAATATTACAAGATTTTAGGAGTTGGAATTATTTAATTTGGATCAATATTCTTTTCTGTAGAAATGTTTAAAACATTAACAGAAAAGAAAAAGGAAAAAGGGTCCTGTGCACTGGGCCAGAGGGGTCCACAGTGCACGGCCCAGACGGATCAGCCCAGCCGCACGGGAGCCTGCGCGCGCACGTCAGGTTTTCAAACCTGACGGGCGGGGCCCGTGGGTCAGTGGCACAGACGAGGGGGAGAGAGGTGAGGGGATGACAGGCTGGGCCCGCCTGTCATCTCTAACCCCACGGCCACGGGGACGGCGAGCTCACCGGCGAGGATTCCGGCTACGGCGACGGCAACGGAGGCCAGGGATGGACTCAGCGTTGAGTGGCGGTTGCAGTGGTGGTGGTGCGGCACGGCGGGGAGGCCTGGTTCACCGGCGGCGAGGGGGAACGGCGGAAGCTCGTCGGAGAGTCGTGGTTCTGGCCGTTTCCGACTGCCACAGAGAGGGGAAACAGGGGGGGAAGGATCAGTGAGGCGAGGTGGTTCTAGATCGGGCAAGAAGAGGAGCGGGGAAGGCCTGTACTGCGGGATCACCGGCGGCCCGACGCGGCGGCGCTCCGGTCGATCGCGAGCACTGGGGCCTCTTGGGGTCGAACTGGAAGTGCTGGGGGGCTTAGTGGAGAGGAGTGAGGCTGGTGATGGTGCTGGAGAGGCTCGGGAGGGGCTATTTATAGGGGCTCGACGAAGGCCCGTGGTCCAGTGCGCCGGCGAGCTCCGGCTCGAGGCTACAACGCACGGGAGGCCAAGGGAGTGAGTCCGTGGAGTTCCTGGACGATCTCCACGTCCAGTAGAGGTGAGAGGAGGAGCGGGGGAGCGTCAGAGGAGTGCGCGCGTGCGAGGCAGAGGAGTGGCCGCCGTGGGCGGCCAGCGCGCGTGCGACGACGGCCACTGGAGGGCGCAGGAGGAGGGGGACAGCGCCGGGGAGGTCGCGGACGTCGAGGGGCCTCGACTGGCGCGAGGGGGAGGCCCGAGGCTGTCGGGGGAGGCCGATTGGTCGAAGCTACAGTGCTGGTCTGCACTGTTGCGCGCTCCAGAGCGTGCGTATGGCTGGCATCGCCGCGCTCTAGCCGTCCTGGTCAAACCCAACGTGTCCAGCAGTGTCTAGTACGTTGAGGGAGGAGTAAAGAAAGGGCCTGAGGCCTTGGATGCCCTGGAGATGCAGAGAGAGAGGGAGAGTGCTGGTGAAATGGTGGAAACCTGCTGTACAGCAAGGTAAAACAGGGGTTTCACCCCTCAATCATGGAGCTGGGGTGCTGGGGGAGTTACTGGAGGTAGCTGGTAACTCAATGAGCATGTGATAAGAAGTTGAGGCCATGGAAAAAAGTAAAAGTGATCAAGTTGGAGGTTTTAGCAATTCTGCAGAAGGTGTTTGATCTGTGTTTGGTCAAGTAAATGAATTCCACTTGACATGGCACTTAACAGGGTTGAAAGACATGAGAAAATAGGGTGCTTCACCAAGTTTGGGCTCATTTGAAGAAACTAGCCAATGTAACTTTGGTGAACCCTAGAAATCAACAGAAACAGTTTCATCTTGATTGAGTCAAGCTAATCATCTCCCCTTGATGCACCACTTGGTGTAGCATCATCATTTGGGGTATTGATCATGCCCACAAAGTTTGAAGCTCCAGATAAAAAGTTGGTAATGTAAAGTTGTTCAAATTTGCATTTGAATAGAAAGGGTTTTGAGGTGATCCGATCAAGTTGCTCTATTCACATTCTTGTGCCATTTGGTCTAGATGCCTCATTAGGTCATTCTAGCATGTGCACCAAGTTTGAGAGCATTTGGACAAGTTTGGCAATGTAAAGTTGCTCAAACTTCAAATATGGACATAATGGTTATGAAGGGGTTTGAGGATGTTTACTTGCTTCCCAAGGCATGGGACTTGGCAAGATCATCAAATATGTCATATATGACATGATAGAATTTCCCTGGAATTTTTGGAGAAAATTTCCTTTGTAAATATTTCAAAAGCTTGAAATATCCAGAAAGGGTTTTAGAGGGTTTAGCCCATTATTTTGAACATGACCAAGTGTTGAAACTCTTATATATGGACAATATATGTCCTCTGAGTCTCTCTGAATTTTGGCCAATATTTTTGAAATAGTTAAATAATTTTCCCCTATTAAAGACCATTTCTGGCCTTAAGAAAAAGCTTTTAAATAAAATAGGAAAATAACTTTTAAAATTATACCTTTGTGGTTTCTGGAAGTCCTATAACTACTAGGTCTCAAATAAACCTTTTGAAATAATTTTCTCACCCTAAATCAAGTACTTGCAGTGCAAATCTCAATTCAGGGGTTTTTGGAAAACTAAATTTATAAAATACTTCTTGGCCAAAATAATTTTGTAAGAAAATACTATACTGTTATATAACACTTGGCATGATCATTGGGCAGAAGTTTTGGGTATGGAGATGAAATCTACAAGAGATCATAGTTGACTTTAATGAGCACATGAAAAAGCACATGAAGAAAACTCAATTCCAAATAAAAGCCAAATGATGCTAAAAAAATTTGCTGGTCCAAATTTTCATGCTTCAAAGATACAAATAATATGTTACAAAATGCAGGGTGTGACAGACCTACCCCCCTTACAAGAATCTCGTCCCCGAGATTCCTAAACTAGGGCTTAAAAGAGGTCGGGAAACTCGGATCTAAGATAGTCTTCTCGTTCCCAGGTTGCTTCTGCTTCGGTGTGGTTGCTCCACTAGACCTTGAAGTACTTGATGGTACGGCTCCGCGTACGTCGTTCTGCTTCGTCCAGAATGCGAATGGGCTTCTCGCGGTAGGTCAAATCAGGCTGCAGATCAATGGCTTGGTGATCCACATCCTTGTAGAGATTGGGCTTGTCCGGAACTTGGAGACATTTCCGGAGTTGTGACACATGGAATACATTGTGCACATCGGATAGCTCGGGTGGTAGTTCCAACTGGTAAGCCACTTCTCCTCGTCGTGCAGTGATCTCAAAGGGTCCAATGAACCTTGGTGCGAGCTTCCCCTTGACATGGAAACGCTTGGTTCCCTTCAGAGGAGTCACCCGCAGGTACACATGGTCCCCGACATGGAAACTCATGTCTCGGCGTCGAGTGTCGGCATAACTCTTCTGCCTTGACTTGGCTGCCTTTAATCGCTCTCTGACTAGTTGGACTTGCTTTTCTGCCGCGCGGAGATTATCCGGTCCAAAGACTAGTCCTTCTCCAGTCTCCGACCAATTGAGGGGTGTGCGGCATCTGCGTCCGTACAACACCTCAAATGGTGCCATCTGAAGGCTTGACTGGTAACTGTTGTTATAGGAGAACTCGGCAAAAGGGAGACAGTCTTCCCACTTGGCTCCATACGCCAGGACACAGGCTCGGAGCATGTCTTCGAGAATCTGATTGACTCGCTCTGTTTGACCTCCGGTCTGTGGGTGGAAAGCTGTGCTGAAAGACAACTTGGTTCCCAGGGCTTCTTGGAACTTCTTCCAGAATCTAGAAGTGAACTGGGTGCCTCGATCTGGCACAATCTCCTTGGGAACACCGTGAAGACTTACGATTCGGTCGATGTAGAGAGCTGCCAGCCGGTTGCCATCATAAGTAGTCTTGACAGGAATGAAGTGGGCCACCTTGGTCAAATGATCGACTATGACCCAGATGGAGTCATGTCCTCTATTCGACCTTGGTAGTCCAGTGATGAAGTCCATTCCGACTTTATCCCACTTCCACTCAGGAACCTTGAGTGGTTGAAGCAATCCAGCAGGTCGCTGATACTCAGCCTTGACCCTTTGGCACACATCACACTTTGCAACATAGGTTGCAATCTCTCTCTTCATACCGTGCCACCAGAATCGTGCCTTCAAGTCTTGGTACATCTTGGTTCCTCCGGGGTGGATGGAATACGGAGTGTCGTGGGCTTCTTGCAGAATCAGCGTCTTCAGCTCGGTGTTGTTTGGTACGCAGAGGCGACCTTTGTACCAAACAATCCCGTGCTCGTCTTCGGAGAATCCTGGGGCCTTGCCCAGCTTCATCTTCTTCTTGATACCTTCAATGCTTGCGTGATCATCTTGTGCCTTCTTGACGTCGTCCATCAGGGTCGGTCTGACTTCCAAAAGATCCCGAAATCCAGGGGTGACCAATTCCAAACTGAATTGTTCGATCTCCTTAAACAAGGCTGGCTGCCTTTCTTGAATAACGGCATTCAAAGAGCAACCCTTCCTGCTTAAGGCATCGGCCACCACGTTAGCCTTCCCAGGGTGATACTGAACACTGAGGTCATAATCTTTGATGAGTTCCAACCATCTCCGCTGCCTCATGTTCAATTCCTTTTGGGTGAAAATATACTTCAGACTTTTGTGGTATGTGTAAATCTCACACCGTTTCCCTAGGAGGTAATGCCGCCATGTCTTCAAGGCATGAACTACTGCCGCTAGCTCAAGATCGTGAGTAGCGTAGTTCTCCTCATGGGGTCCTAGCTGCCTGGAGAGGTATGCTATGACGCGGCCTTCTTGCATCAGAACGCTTCCCAATCCGGTTCGAGAGGCATCACAATATATCACGAACTCCTTGTGAATATCAGGTGTTGCCAGAACTGGGGCGGTGGTTAATCTCTTCTTGAGCTCTTGGAAGCTCTCTTCGCATTTTGGCGTCCACTCGAACTTCTTGTCCTTCTTGAGGAGCTGAGTCATTGGTCGTGCAATGCTAGAGAATCCTTCCACGAACTTGCGGTAATAGCCCGCTAGTCCGAGGAAGCTTCTGACTTCCTTGACGGTCGTTGGAGATTGCCATTGGGTCACAGCTTCGATTTTTGCAGGATCAACAGATAATCCTTCCTCGGTCAAGACATGACCTAAGAATCCAACTTTATGCAGCCAAAACTCACACTTGCTGAATTTGGCATACAGTTGGTGCTCACGAAGCTTGTCTAGGACCATCCTCAGATGCTGCTCGTGCTCTTCCTCCGACTTCGAGAACACAAGGATGTCATCAATGAAGACAACAACAAACTTGTCCAAATATTCCATGAAGACTTTATTCATGAGATACATGAAGTAAGCTGGGGCATTGGTTAACCCAAAAGACATGACCGTGCACTCGTACAGGCCATATCTGGTTACGAATGCCGTCTTCGGAATGTCTTGGGGTCTGATCTTCAGCTGGTAGTACCCAGATCTGAGGTCGATCTTGGAGAATACCTTGGCTCCGCTGAGTTGATCAAACAGATCTTCGATCTTGGGAAGTGGGTACTTGTTCTTGATTGTAACTTCATTGAGGGAACGATAGTCAATGCATAAGCGGATGGTACCGTCCCTCTTGGCCACAAACAGAACAGGAGATCCCCAAGGGGAGGCACTCCGGCGAATAAATCCCTTCCTTAGCTGCTCTTCTAGCTGCTTCTTCAACTCGGCTAATTCTTCCGTCCCCATTCTATAAGGCTTCTTATAGATGGGTCCTGCTCCGGGCACGAGCTCGATGATGAACTCAATGTCACGGTCAGGGGGCATTCCCGGTAGTTCATCCGGAAAGACATCAGGATACTCACATACCACCGGTACTTGATCTAGCCCAACTTCAGACAGACAGTTGACTTTAGCGGCTTGAGCGGAAGAGGAGTTGGGAGCAAACTTGACTTCGACGCCTTGGTCATTGGTCACAGTGACTGTCCGATTGGCACAGTCTAACAAGCCTTGGTGCTTACTGAGCCAATCCATCCCTAAGATCACATCCAAGCCTTGCGATCTCAGGATGATAAGGTCTGCTAGGAAGTCTACACCGTTAATGGTAATACTGACTCCTTTACAGCCTATCTTGGCTCTCATCTCGGCTCCGGGGGTTTGTACCACCATAGGGTTATTCAGGGGTGTAGGGGTCATGCCACTTTTTAATGCAAATCTTTGAGTGACAAATGAATGCGTTGCTCCAGAATCAAACAAGACAGTTGCAGGTGCTGAGTTGACAAGGAACGTACCCAGCACGACGTCCGTGTCTTCCTGGGCTTCTTCAGCAGTGACGTGATTCACACGCCCCTTCCCATAGTTCGGTGGATTGCGAGGGGCTGGGTTCCTTGGTGGCATTCCTCGGCCTTGTCCCTGGTTCTGCGCATTGGGGCGCGGGGCATCAGGCTTCTTGTTGGGGCACACCCTGGAGATGTGTCCGGGCTGACCACATCCAAAGCAAGTGACTTGGTTTGGATTGATCTTGTTGCCACCACTGGTATTGGGGTTGAAAGCTGGCCTGGGGTTGGCACGAGGTGCAGGAGCTATTGGCTGCTGATAGGTTGGCTTGGCCGGGGCTGACTGCCACGGACGAGGCTTCTGGTTGCTGGAACTTCCCTTACTGACCAACTTGCGCTTGCGAGTGTCTTCCAAAGCACGCCGCTTGTCTTCAAGCATGAGTGCCTTGTTCACCAGGTCAGGGAAAGACGGGCAGTCGCACACGACAAGCGAGTATTGCAGAGTCTGATTAAGGCCTTCCATGAAGCGCTCCCTTTTGGCAGCATCAGTGCTGACATCTTCAGGGGCATACCTTGACAGAACACTGAACTTCTGCATGTATTCCTTGACAGTGCCACTTCCTTGCTTCAGGGCTCGGAACTCACGCTTTTTGATAGCCATGATTCCGGAAGGAATGTGGGCCTTGCGGAATTCTGCCTTGAAGTTAACCCAAGTGATGTCTTGTTCAGCATGCATGACCTTGAATCCATCCCACCAAGCTCTTGCAGTTCCCCCGAGGCAGTAGGCTGCATAAGCCACCTTCTCGCGATCTTCGGTGCATCCGACTAGTTCCAGGATTTCCTCAATGGAACGGACCCAGTCGTCTGCATCCAGGGGTTCAGCAGTCTCGATGAAGGTTGGCGGTGCGTGCTTCTTGAACTCTGCCAACGTGGAACGTCCATTGCCATTCCCCGCCGGCTGACGGTTTTTGGTGACAGCTTGAGCAATCAGCTGGAGAGCTGCAGTGTTGGCTTGGCGTTCCTCTCGGAAAGCTTGGAGAAGCTGAGCCATGTCCATGCTTGGAGGAGGTGGTGGTGGAGCTTGGTCGTTGGTTTGGTCGTGGCCCGCCTCTGGCTGAGAGGATGCTCCGGCTTCGGGCTACTGGGTAGAGGTACCAGTACGAGTTACAACAGGCATCCTGTTGGAGCGGTAAAAGGTCTCATGACTCGGAAGAGGGAAAGCAAGATAGACGGGTGCCTAGTAAGGGGGTGGGTGTGACACTAAATCAAATCATGCAAGGGCCGTAAGGCCAAAACACATTCACTAAAATCCAAATGGGTGATGTAGTCGTTTACACTTTCCCGAAGGAAGAATACGACATACATCCAGACACAACAAAAGCAAACACTAGATGGTTTCATATGAACCATACAAGGACTCGACTGCGCATAGGGGTTACACGACCTATCCTACCGTAGGGGTTACAACTGGCATATCCGAGTAGCGAATAATGCCTAAGCGGCGGAATGCTCGGTCGCGTATTCCGGCTCTTCTGGGTCTTCCTCCTTGTCTTCATCTGTCTGGGCTCCCTTGTCGCTTGAGGGAGTGGGGGAGTGGAGGAGTTGGATACGACGGTGCTTCGACGGTGGTGCGGGGAAAAGCTTGCGATATTCCCTTGCCGTCATCCGGCGTCGCCGAGGTGGTTCTTCACCCTTGGAAGATACATCCTCGGAGGGCCTTCCGCCTCAATATGCGATAGCGTATTGTGCTCCTTCCTTCTTGATCTTGTTTGCCTTCTCTTGAGCTCGACGAAGAAGTTCCTTGGTCTTGTGAAGTTCTTCTCGAAGCTTCATTGATTCCGAGGCCAAGTCTTGTGCCAGGCTGTCGGCACATAGACTGAAGTAGGTCTGGAACCGAAGCGAGAGTCCTTCCTTCAGTGGAGGGGCTAGTGCGCTGCTTTCTTCGTCACCTTCCTTCCGGTAAGGTAAGAAGCGAGTTGCCATCTTGGCTGCCATCTCCGGAAGAAGCTCGCGGAGACGGGTTAGTGCCTTGAGTGCAGCAGCCTCGACAGCGAGTGGTAGTGTTGCCATCTGGGGTCCCTCGAAGAACCAACTTGTGGGAGGATCGTTTGCCCTCACGATCACTTCCACATGGTACTCCACCTCAGTATCGCTCACCCAATGCTCAAGGTAGGTGAGGATGGGTGCTCGGTGGAACTGACATTCCTGGAGGCTATCCTCGAGAAGTAAGGGAAACCCAGTGGTCAGGTGCTCTTCGGGAACAGCGGCCATCTACAAAGGTGGAATAGGAGGGGTTAATAAGCTGATGAAATCTCGGGTTTAGAAAAGAAGAGAGGTTCAGAAGGTTTTCGAAAAAGGGTCTCATCTAACTAACGCCCATGCTAACTAAGGCTTCCTACAGTCAGGATGGCTCTGATACCAGCTCTGTGGGGACCCCGACTTAGAAGTCGAGATCGCCGAATGCACGTGTACAGTGATCCCAGAGATCAATGCTCACTGAACACACAGAAGCTGAAATAACAAGAGTCTTACATCCATACAAATAGTCTTACACGAATTATGGCCATTATGGCCAAGTCTTACATAGATAGAGCCTCACGGGATGAATAGCAAATAACTCAAGTAGCGGAAGTCTTCGATAAACGGGTAGAACCCATGCCATCTGCCTTAACCCTACAGGCATTCTGACTGGGATAGCGTCCTAGTTCGCATGTTCGTCTCCAAAGAACTCTTCCTCATATTCCTGCTCTTCCATGCCTGGCCAATTAAATAACCAGTGGCAAGCCAATGAGTACTTTGAATGTACTCGCAAGCAACCTATGATGTGGTTCAAAGTAACAGTGCATTTGAATAATAATGATCAATCTAGCAAGGCTAGAACAAATATTCTACCGTCAAGTTTATGCATCAATAACCTCGCGTAACCTCGAAGACAGGTTACCGATATCAACATGAATATGATTCAACTCATCAAGTCAAGTCACCATCCTTGACTTATCACACACATTCCAACACCGATGAAGTAAAATTCTGGACATAGATTAAGGAGCACCACCCAACTGTCCATGACCGTGGACACGGCTATTCGAATAGTTTTATACTCTGCAGAGGTTGCGCACTTTACCCACAAGATCCGGGGAACTTCCGTGTCATCCATGACCCGCGGTACCTCAAGTACCCGGGGTAAGCACCTGGTCATTACCTTTCCTTAGACGACACTAACATAGAGTCCACTCGTTGGTACACGGCCCTCGGGTACAAACAATAGATCACGGGACTTGCCCTAATTTCAATGTTCACGCGTACCCGAAGGGACCAATGGTGTGTCCGGTGCCCTGTGAAAACAGTCATGGTCATCTATCCAAGCACGACCCCGTCCCGGGAAAGACCTCAAGTCTTCCCGTCACTAGTAATGCGGGCACCATGCTAGTATCGACCTAAGTAATCAATAAAGCCCCGTCCCATAAGGGGTAGTGTGGTTGCACATGTTTGGTTGGGACGGTAGTCACACATAAATCTAATCCATCGTTTTACCATGCACATGATTTTACTGGCACATCACTTCTTTCTCAAGTGATGACCTAACACATCATCACCCTCGGGCATTAGGGGCACCCGATGGGTTCATGCAAAGATTTCAACTACGAGGGTTCAAATCACACATGAATCATATAAGCATCATGACCAACTACTTTGCATGTCATCTAGCATATAGCAAGATCAACAATAAAGCATGCATCATGTGGTGGTATCAACTAGGTTACCATCGTAACCCTAATATCATGCATCGGAAACAAACGGGTTCCGAGAAACAAGTGTATCATGGTCAAAGGGCTGCTTGTCTGGATTGGCTTGGTCTTCAAAGTCTTCAAATCCTTCTCCTTCTTCTTCCACAGCAACTTTGTCAAATACGGGATCTATACGTCGCATAATAACCACGGGAAAATAAGAATACAAACAAAACAGAAAAATCAAAGTGCTCAGAAAAATGTCAACTCATTTTTTGTAAAATACTAGAGGAATTTCTAAGGTGGGGAAAAATCTTAGTTGGAGTTTTGGAGTTACAGAATAGAATATATTGATTTTTGAACAGGAGTTATACTGCTCAAATTTGAATTTGAATTTGAACAGTACAGAAAAGTTTCATGGATTTGAGTGAAAGTAGTACCATTAAATAGGTTGGAATATTACAAGATTTTAGGAATTGGAATTATTTAATTTGGATCAATATTCTTTTCTGTAGAAATGTTTAAAACATTAACAGAAAAGAAAAAGGAAAAAGGGTCCTGTGCACTGGGCCAGAGGGGTCCACAGTGCACGGCCCAGACGGATCGGCCCAGCCGCACGGGAGCCTGCGCGCGCACGTCAGGTTTTCAAACCTGACGGGCGGGGCCCGTGGGTCAGTGGCACAGAGGAGGGGGAGAGAGGTGAGGGGATGACAGGCGGGGCCCGCCTGTCATCTCTAACCCCACGGCCACGGCCACGGCGAGCTCACCGGCGAGGATTCCGGCTACGGCAACGGCAACGGAGGCCAGGGAAGGACTCAGCGTTGAGTGGCGGTTGTAGTGGTGGTGGTGCGGCACGGCGGGGAGGCCTGGTTCACCGGCGGCGAGGGGGAACGGCGGAAGCTCGTCGGAGAGTCGTGGTTCTGGTCGTTTCCGACTGCCACAGAGAGGGGAAACAGGGGGGAAAGGATCAGTGAGGCGAGGTGGTTCTAGATCGGGCAAGAAGAGGAGCGGGGAAGGCCTGTACTGCGGGATCACCGGCGGCCCGACGCGGCGGCGCTCCGGTCGATCCCGAGCACTGGGGCCTCTTGGGGTCGAACTGGAAGTGCTGGGGGGCTTAGTGTAGAGGAGTGAGGCTGGTGATGGTGCTGGAGAGGCTCGGGAGGGGCTATTTATAGGGGCTCGACGGAGGCCCGTGGTCCAGTGCGCCGGCGAGCTCCGGCTCGAGGCTACAGCGCACGGGAGGCCAAGGAAGTGAGTCCGTGGAGTTCCTGGACGATCTCCACGTCCAGTAGAGGTGAGAGGAGGAGCGGGGGAGCGTCAGAGGAGTGCGCGCGTGCGAGGCAGAGGAGTGGCCGCCGCGGGCGGCCAGCGCGCGTGCGACGACGGCCACTGGAGGGCGCAGGAGGAGGGGGGGACAGCGCCGGGGAGGTCGCGGACGTCGAGGGGCCTCGACTGGCGCGAGGGGGAGGCCCGAGGCTGTCGGTGGAGGCCGATTGGTCGAAGCTACAGTGCTGGTCTGCACTGTTGCGCGCTCCAGAGCGTGCGTATGGCTGGAATCGCCGCGCTCTCGCCGTCCTGGTCAAACCCAACGTGTCCAGCAGTGTCTAGTACGTTGAGGGAGGAGTAAAGAAAGGGCCTGAGGCCTTGGATGCCCTGGAGATGCAGAGAGAGAGGGAGAGTGCTGGTGAAATGGTGGAAACCTGCTGTACAGCAAGGTAAAACAGGGGTTTCACCCCTCAATCATGGAGCTGGGGTGCTGGGGGAGTTACTGGAGGTAGCTGGTAACTCAATGAGCATGTGGTAAGAAGTTGAGGCCATGGAAAAAAGTAAAAGTGATCAAGTTGGAGGTTTTAGCAATTCTGCAGAAGGTGTTTGATCTGTGTTTGGTCAAGTAAATGAATTCCACTTGACATGGCACTTAACAGGGTTGAAAGACATGAGAAAATAGGGTGCTTCACCAAGTTTGGGTTCATTTGAAGAAACTAGCCAATGTAACTTTGGTGAACCCTAGAAATCAACAGAAACAGTTTCATCTTGATTGAGTCAAGCTAATCATCTCCCCTTGATGCACCACTTGGTGTAGCATCATCATTTGGGGTATTGATCATGCCCACAAAGTTTGAAGCTCCAGATAAAAAGTTGGTAATGTAAAGTTGTTCAAATTTGCATTTGAACAGAAAGGGTTTTGAGGTGATCTGATCAAGTTGCTCTATTCACATTCTTGTGCCATTTGGTCTAGATGCCTCATTAGGTCATTCTAGCATGTGCACCAAGTTTGAGAGCATTTGGACAAGTTTGGCAATGTAAAGTTGCTCAAACTTCAAATATGGACATAATGGTTATGAAGGGGTTTGAGGATGTTTACTTGCTTCCCAAGGCATGGGACTTGGCAAGATCATCAAATATGTCATATATGACATGATAGAATTTCCCTGGAATTTTTGGAGAAAATTTCCTTTGTAAATATTTCAAAAGCTTGAAATATCCAGAAAGGGTTTTAGAGGGTTTAGCCCATTATTTTGAACATGACCAAGTGTTGAAACTCTTATATATGGACAATATATGTCCTCTGAGTCTCTCTGAATTTTGGCCAATATTTTTGAAATAGTTAAATAATTTTCCCCTATTAAAGACCATTTCTGGCCTTAAGAAAAAGCTTTTAAATAAAATAGGAAAATAACTTTTAAAATTATACCTTTGTGGTTTCTAGAAGTCCTATAACTACTAGGTCTCAAATAAACCTTTTGAAATAATTTTCTCACCCTAAATCAAGTACTTGCAGTGCAAATCTCAATTCAGGGGTTTTTGGAAAACTAAATTTATAAAATACTTCTTGGCCAAAATAATTTTGTAAGAAAATACTATACTGTTATATAACACTTGGCATGATCATTGGGCAGAAGTTTTGGGTATGGAGATGAAATCTACAAGAGATCATAGTTGACTTTAATGAGCACATGAAAAAGCACATGAAGAAAACTCAATTCCAAATAAAAGCCAAATGATGCTAAAAAATTTTGCTGGTCCAAATTTTCATGCTTCAAAGATACAAATAATATGTTACAAAATGCAGGGTGTGACACTAACAATACCAAAGAAAAATATCGAAGCCACATCATCAACACTCTTACACACCAAAAAAAACCATCAAATGATGATGTCGAAGCCGAGTGGAAGTCCTGAAAAATGGAGAAGTGACTTGTAACGCCCAAGATGCGATTGTATGTCCTACGTGTTGAGGCACAACTTAGAGGCATAACCGCATTTTGGAATGATCACAAGAAGGTCATCTTCACACATTCCCATGTACAAGAACAAAGGGAAAAAATACATAGTTGGCTTACAATCACCACTTCATACAATGCATAAATAAGTCATACATTCATCCAAGTACAATCATGGTCCGACTACGGACAAATCCAAATGAATAGAAGATAACCATGTTGGAAATACGCCCTACACGAAATAATAAAATGGTTATTATTATATTTCCTTCTTCATGATAATCGTTTATTATCCGTGCTATAATTGTATTGATTGGAAACCCAAATGCATGTGTGGATACATAGACAAACTACATGTCCCTAGTGAGCCTCTACTAGACTAGCTCGTTGATCAAAGATGGCCATGAGGTCATAGACATGAGTTTTCATTTGATAATAGGATCACATCATTAGTAGAATGATGTGATGGACAAGACCCAAACTATGAACGTAGCATATGATCCTGTCAGTTTATTGCTATTGTTTTCTGCATGTCAAGTATATGTTCCTATGACCATGAGGTCATGCTACTCACTGACACCGGAAGAGTACCTTGTGTGTACCAAACGTCGCAACGTAACTGGGTAACTATAAAGGTGCTCTACAGGTATCTCCAAGGGTGTCTGTTGAGTTGGCATGGATCAAGATTGGGATTTGTCACTCCGTATGACGGAGAGGTATCTCAGGGCCCACTCAGTAATACAACATCACAATAAGCTTGCAAGCAATGTGACTAAAGAGTTAGCCACGGGATCTTGTATTACGGAACGAGTAAAGAGACTTGCCGGTAACGAGATTGAACTAGGTATGAAGATACCGACGATCGAATCTCGGGCAAGTAACATACCGATGGACAAAGGGAACTGCATACGGGATTATCTGAATCCTTGACATCGTGGTTCATCCGATGAGATAATCATGGAACATGTGGGAACCAATATGGGTAGCCAGATCCAGCTATTTGTTATTGGCCGGAGAGGTGTCTCGGTCATGTCTGCATGGTTCCCGAACCCGTAGGTTCTACACACTTATGGTTCGGGTGACGCTAGAGTTGTAACGGGAATTATATGTGGCTGACCAAAAGTTGTTCGGAGTCCCAGATGAGATCCCGGACGTCACGAGGAGTTCTGGAATGGTCCGGAGGTAAAGATATATATATGGGAAGTCTTGTTTTGGTCACCGGAAAAGTTTTGCGTATTATCGGTATTGTACCGGGAGTGCCGAAAGGGGTCCGGGGGTCCACCAGGGGGGTCCACCTGCCCCGGAAGGGCACATGGGCTGTAGGGGTGTGCGCCTTGGCCTATATGGGCCAAGGGCACCAGCCCCAAGAGGCCCATGCGCCAAGAGATAAAGGGAAGGAAGAGTCCTAAAGGGGGAAGGCACCTCCTAGGTGCCTTGGGGAGGGTGGACTCCTCCCTGGCCGCACCCTTCCTTGGAGGAAGGGCCAAGGCTGCGCCCACACCCCTCTGCCTTGCCTCCTATATATAGTGGGGGAGAGGGAGGGCCTGAACACACCAATCCCTTGCCCCTGGTGCAGCCCTCTCTCCCTCCTTCACCTCCTTCTCCTCCGCAGTGCTTGGCGAAGCCCTGCCGGAGAACCACAAGCTCCACCACCACGTCGTTGTGTTGCTAGAGTTCTCCCTCAACTTCTCCTTTCCCCTTGATGAATCAAGAAGGAGACGTCCCCGGGCTGTACGTGTGTTGAGCGCAGAGGCGCCGTCCGTTCGGCGCTAGATTGGATCTTCCGCGATTTGAATCGCCGCGAGTACGACTCCATCAACCGCGTTCTAGTAACGCTTCTGCTTTGCGATCTACAAGGGTATGTGGATCCAACTCTCCTCTCGTAGATGTGCATCTCTTAGATTGATCATGGGTGTTCGTAGGATTTTTTTTGTTTCCCATGCAACATTCCTGTCGGATTCAGGGCTCCGCAAAACCCGTTAAGTTCGAACACAGGGGCGTGAACGAAGATCTCTCCCACTCACGTCTACCTAGCGCCTCGCTCTCGTCTCAGCGGAAGGATTCAAGCAAACAACGAACAAACACACAAGATTTTATCCAGGTTCGGGCCATCGCGAGGTGTAAGACCCTACTTCCTGCTTTGGTGGATTGGCTCCGGGTGAGCTAGAGTATGAACTGGTACAAGCGTTCCTGAGCTCAGGAGGCGAGCTCAGGAGGGTCAGGAGGCTAGTGTTCTTGCTCCTTGTGTGGTGGCAAAGTGTGTGTGTCGATCATCCCTCCCCCTTGCAGTGGATGGTCTAGATACTTATATAGGCGGCCACGGTCCTCTTCCCCCGAAATGTTTAGGCGGGAAGGGATTCCACAACGGCCATTTTTGAGCGGGAACACAAGGATGTTCCTACCCTGACAAAAGCAGTCTTCGCCTGGAAAAGGATCAGGCGGTGACACGGTGGTGGGCTCGACGGTGACATCCTCCTTATCATCCTTGCGGTCTTCGGTCTTCTTGCACCAAAGAGGAAACCTTTGCCCCGCTCCTTGGGAACCAACGGCTGCGATGTCTCCTTTGCACCGAAATGGCAACTGTGCCGCTGGCGGACGCTGGCACTCACTGGCGCGATGCGCCACTGCTGACATCATTGCCTCCTCCAGAGGCAGGCTTGGCCTTGGATTCTCCTCCCCTCCGGAACGCCTTGACGAGGCCGCTCCCGAGGGGGTCTTGGCGTTGTTCTCCTCGCGAGGCCTGGCCCCTCGCGAGGGTCTTGAGCAGCTGGTCGATCGGCTAGGCCGTACCAGGCCGCTTGCAGGAGCGCGTCGCAGCCCGCAGACAGGCAAGTCTGGGTACCCTGGTTCCCAGGACGCCGACAGTAGCCCCCGGGCCCAAGGCACGCGCAGAGTTGGCTTCGGGGCGAACCCTTAGTCGAGGACGAAGCGTCGCGGGCACCAAAAAGGCTGCGGGCCAGGCTGGCGCGCGACGGTTGGATGGGACGCGAGCGACCCCGCTCCCCACGCCGTCTCGGTAACCGTGTGTCGTGACAAAAGGGGCCTTCTCCGTCGGGGGAGTTATCGCCCTCCTTCCTTCCTGTTTGGATTTCTTCCCTTTGTGCCTCTTGCCTCTCTGCATCCTTCGGTCCCCCTCGACCATGGCGAAGAAGAACAAGGGCACCACGTCGGCGTCTGGATCCGCTTCTTCTCTTGACACGGCGTTTGAGGAGGACTACTCAGAGGTCCAGCTGTTCCTGTCGAGCTCTCACAATGAGCACGGCCGGACGCAGATCTGGGATACATCCACAATGGCGCGGACCTTGCCGTAGTCATGCTACCCCTTCTTCCTCCACAGTATCTCCGTGGGGCTCGTGCTCCCTTTCTCCGAGTTCTTCTATGCCATCCTGGAACATTACTAGGTGCACGCTCTCCATATCCAACCCCGCTCCATCTTCGTCTTGTGGCTCTCCGCCTTCTACTGTGAGGCGTTCGTGGAGGTGAGGGCGACGGTCGCCCTCTTCCGCCACTTCTTCTCCATTCGTCAATACGACGATCGCCCGTGCTCGGGCTGCGTTTCCTTTGTCTTCCAGCGCCAGGGCTGCCGCCTGATGACGGCTGGGAAGAAGATAGAGTCCCACCGGAAGAGGTTGGTCTATCTGGACGCCCAGCGCACCCATCCTCTGTTCGCACTGCCCACTGCCCATCCGGAGAAACTTGACGGCTGGCACCACGCGAAGCTCACCGCCCCCCTTGTCGGGCCAGTCTTGGCGAAGATTGAGGCCGACCTGAGCTCGAGGCTCGAAGGAGGCCAGATCATGAAGGAGTTCTTGAGGCAGCGTTTGGCTCCGCTGCAGGCTCACTCATGTCCCATGTGGGAGCTGATGGGTGACGACGACCGGCTTTGGCTGCACCCAGGGATGCTGGCCGAAGACAATCTGGACTTCACCTCGAGGGCCCTCCTGGGGATGGTTCCAAAGGATCTTGCTGGGGCCTACCTGCCGCTGTACAGCCGCCCTCACAAGGCCGAGGTGCTGAAGGCCATGCCGGACCTTGGTGCGCCCGTGGGCGCTCCGCCCACGTTCGATGTGTCTTCTGGTGATGACGACGAGGGCGACGATGGGGGCGACGATGAGGGCTTGGAGGATACCTGGACGACTATGAGGACTCCTTTGAAGTGTTCGCCGGGGCAACAGGCGCAGCTGCCGCTGGGCGTTCCTAGGCGACCACTCCGCGTTGGTCCGGACGCACCGCGTTCGGTGGAAGCAAGGTGGTGACCCCGCCGAAGGGCACCACGCCGGCGAACCTGGCGACCGCCGCCGCGCCCAGGACCGTGGCCTCGCGTCTTGCCCAGGCTCGGGCTGTCGGTACGCCATGTGCGCCAGGGGCTGCTGTTGACTCGCTGGTGAAGAGAAGGGTGCACCTCGCCTCCGACGGGTGAGTGTGCAATTTCTCACTCATTCTTATTTGTCGTGCCCCTGATGCGCTCTCCTTTGATGCTGCAGCCTGGGAGGTGGGATGAAGAGGGTGAAGGGGAGGTCCTGCCGTGGTGCCCTGCTCCTTCGGCTGATGGTACAACCTCGGGGAAGGATGCCGTGGCGCTGGGCGCCTTGGTTGGCCGGGCCACCGCGAGTGTGGTGACGGTGCCACCCGGAGACGTCCCTGCCTCCGGCGAGGTTGCGAATTTGGCTTCTGCTCCTGCTGCTCTGGCGAGGGGGCCGGAGCCCCCGAGCCCCTGGTCGAGCAGCCAGTCTTGTCGGTGCCCGTGCGCCAGCCGGCGCGGCCTGGTCCTGAGGCCTTGTATGTTGCCTCTGCCGTGCTGGGTCATCTTCGCGCTGATCTGCAAAACAATGACGGCCACTTGACAGAAGGGCGCCTGGGGCTGATCCACGGGTGGCTCCTGGCAGACGAGTCTGCATGGGCCTCCTGGGATCAGTCCTTGGCGACTGCTGCCAAGGGTCGAGAGGAAGCCGCGGCAGCCACGCTGGCTCGCGATGCCGCACGAGCTGACGCCACGTCCTTCGAGAAGCGCTGCCTCAAGGAAGAGAGCGAGCTGGGGGCCCTCCGCGAGGAAGACACTAGGCGTGCCCTGGAGCTCAAAGGGTTGGAGAAGGAGCTCGAGGCGGAGCAGGCCGTGACATCCCGGCTGCAACAGGAGCAGCTTGCTGACCGCACTGCCGTGGAGAAGCTGAAGGTTGAAGCTGAGCAGGCCAGGGCGGCCCAAGCCGCTCGTGCCCAGGAGGAAGCTCTCGCGGCCTTGGCGACGGTGAGTCCCGAGGACCTTACGGCCTTTGACCTTGAGGCCCGCAAGGCGCTGCATGCCGCCTACGGGGAAGGGTTCAAGGAGCCGCTGGCCGCCCCGGAGGAAGGCCCCACCGGGCTCCTTGCTGCGCTCATGGAGTCCGTGCGTGGTGTTACGACCACGATTGGCCAGTTAGCCGATGCTGAAGGCCGTACGCTGCTTACCATGGTCCTGACGCAGGTGTGCGGCCACCTAAGCCTTCGCGACCCCACCCTTGACCTGGCCTCGCTGTCCGAGCCCCTGACCGCAGTCATGGAGAACTCGGCTCTCGAGGCCCTGAGGGCGAAGGTCACGTCGCTGGTGGATGCGTTCCTCCAGTCTACCATTACCGCGGCCGAAGGGGAGACGACCGGTATTACTGCGCCCGGCGATGTTTGATCCATCCTGTTTAGTGAGAGGAGTACGAGTGCCTCAGGGAGGCGTAAGGACTTGGTTGAATTTGAAAAAACATGACGTTATTGTAATAGCTAGATGATTCCATGCTTGCTTCCTTTCATGTTTGCTTTAGGTGCTCTGCGTCGGGAGGGCCCAACCCCGCGCATACCTCGACCGCCGCTGAGCCCTCTGGATGACCGGGGTTATCGTAGTAACTAGACTCGTCGCTGAGCCCTCCGGACGCCAGGGTTACCGTAGTAACTAGACTCAGAGGGTGAGGGGCTACGTGGCCACTGAGGCCCTTGGGTCGCGATGCCCAACGGTCCCCCTTGACGTTCAAGCGGTCCCGTTTTCGTTCTGCGTCGGCAGGGCCCAACCCCGCGCATACCTCGATCGCCATTGAGCCCTCCGGAAGACCGAGGTTATCGTCATAACTAGGATGAAGGGATGTGGGGCTACATGGCCAGTTAGGCCCCTGGGTCATGATACCCAAAGTTCCCCTTGACGTACGAACGACTCTTCATGAAGGAGAACAAGCACCATACCTTGCCCACGAGCCTTCGCCTGGGATGGGGGCACGAGAAGGCCAGGTGTCTGGGCACCTGGTAGGGTGGCGTCTGCCAGGCGTGACCTGAGCATATCCCTCGTGCCTAGCCCCCCTCGCGATACCCATCCACGGAGAAGCTGTGAGCGTCGTGAGCTGAAAAGCTCCCTGAGGTTGGTGCGGCCACTAGGGGCCACCCTCAGTTGTTTATAACTAGCACGGAGCATAGAGCTACCAGACTTCCACGGAGTGTGGGCATAACCGCGCCTCGGTCGTATCGGCCAGCGCGGAGCTTGGTGCTTCCACTGGTTCGTGGGCATAACCGCTCCTCGGTTAGATCTGCCTGCGCGGAGCTTGGTACTTCCACTGGACCGTGGGAGGGAGCCTCCCACCGGGAGAGACTCCGAGGCGTGTACAGCCCCGTCCTGACGCGTGGCTAGCACGGTAGGACAACCTAGGTGTATATGGGCCCTCCACAGGATGAGCTGAACGACTCTGAGGAAGTTCTCGTGAGCTTACGCATCACTCACGAGACCCTACCCTGAGGCGGGTTGCGCCTGAGTCTTCTTCTGCAAAATGTGAAAAGAGAGGTGTTGTGTCGACCTGCGCCGAGTGCATCCCCAGGGGATATTGCATGAGAAGGCCGCAGCACAAGCGACCCCAGGAGGTGATGTCACGGGGTTAACCCGTGAGACAGAGCTCAGCCACTGGATTTGTCGTCGCTGTAGGGACGGACCTGAGCACAGACGCCGTGCCCAGTCTTCTCATGCCACGATCCAAAGGAAAAACAGTCGGCACACGGTTCCTGCATGAGCGAGGCACCCGCCACGGGCCCCTACTTACCCATCCACAATTAGCCCATGCGAGAACAAGGCACCAAGGACCATGGGAGGTGCCGTCGCGGAAATGGCTTGCTAGGCAGAGCTCAGCCCTTGGGTTTATCGACGCTGCAAGGACGGACCCGAGCACAGACGTCGTGCCAGTCCTAAATCATGGGGAGGTCGCGAGTGGGCTCACAAGGGCTCATGACCTTAGTGGCGGTGAGGATGCCAAGCATATAGATAATGCGAATGGAAAGAAATATCTGGCCTTGATCATGCAAAAAGGGAGACAGCCGCTGGGGAACAGCCCCCAGCGGCCCGAGGATGATGCAGCCCGAGAGGCGCCCTCGTTTGGATACCTGAAGTGTCACCTGATACTTGCCGAAGGAGAGTTGGGGTAGCTGCAGACGCGAGATGTGCGGGTCGCTCCCGAAGATCGTCGGGCTCCTGAGGCCCAAGGGCCCTGAGGCTCTTAGTGGTCGCGTGGGTCCGGCTCGCGCTCCATCCGGACCGCCTGCCACTGAGCCTCCCGAGCCCCCAAGGCCTGCTGTGCGAGATGCTGGAACGTGGCAGTTGCGGTGCGGAAGCCGAAGAGCGTGCGGACGTAGTAGCCGGGGAGGGCCCTACTCCGGCCGACCGCCGTCGGCTAGAAGGGCTCCTGAGAAGCGGCTCGGTTGAAACCCGCGATGTCGACGCGGACGCGGAAGCAGTCGTTCGGGCTGCGAGTAGGTGGACTTGGGGTTGTGCGGTTACGCCCATCGCGGATGAGTCTTGCGTACTGAAGTTCCTCTGTAACTTGGTCGATGAAGTCATGAGCCCCTAGCACTGGACGGCTCGCGCTGGGCTCACAAAAACGCGCATCAAGATACGCTTGCAGGTGGTGCTCGAACACCTCCCTCGGGGCACGGGTCAGCTCAGCGACACTCCAGAGGAGAGCCCCCGAGCCCGTCACAAGAGGGGCATCGAGCGCGCCTCCCTATGCGAGGGTGGAAGGCGCCTCGTCAGCAGGTGCGAGTCCTGAGGCCAGGTCGACGGGAGCCCCCGCGTCCTGAGGTCCGTTGACGGGTAGGTTCTTCTTCTTCTTGGGGGCGGTCTACAGGGTGAGGACGGCTTCATCCTCATCGAGGTATTCAACCGCCGTGGTCTGGTAGGCACGCTCCAGGGAATGCACCGCTTCCTTCTCGTCGGAGGCGATCGTGATGACTCCGCCGCTTCCGGGCATCTTGAGGACGTTGTAGCCGTGGTGGGTCGCCGCCATGAACTTGGCAAGGGCAGGATATCCCAGGATGGTGTTGTACGGGAGATGGATGTTGGCGACGTCGAAGTCGATGAGCTCGGTGTGGTAGTTGTCGCGGTCACCAAACGTGACGGGGAGGCGGACTTGCCCCATCGGGAGCGTGGAGCCATCCGTGACTCCGTAGAATGGCTTGGTGGGGTGGAGCTGATCGTAGGGAACCTGAAGTGTCTCGAAGGCTTGGATGGAGAGAACATTGAGCCCTACTCCGCCGTCAATGAGGGTCTTGGTCATGAGGACGTTGCTGATGGTCGGGGTGCAGAGCATCGGGAGTGCGCATGGGGCCGCAGTGCACTTGAGCTGGTCTTTGGGGTCGAAAGCGATGACTTGCTTGGTCCATCTGAGGTTGCGCGCGATGTCAGGCCTGGGAAGCGCCGTGTTCACCTCACGGGTGAACTTCTTGAAGATGCGGTGAGAAGCCGGGGCATGGGCTCCCCCCAGAATACACGCGACTGCACGCGGTTCCTGGAAGCCCCCTGCCCCGTCTCCTTGGCGGTCGTCATCATTCCTTCTTGGTGGTGGTGGTAGCGGAGGCAGGCCTCCGTGGACCTGAGGGCGACCCTCACGAGGCTGGTCGCGCCAGGGGGCATCACGAGGCTGCTCCTACAAATGGTCTTCACGAGGTTGCTCACGCCACCCTTGGCGCGAGTTCCTGCTGTCCCAGTGTCCTCCTCCTTGGCTTCCTCCATGGCCGTAGCCACGGTTGTCACGCTCAGGGCGCTGCCCGACGCGCCCGTCGCGCATCGCCCTAAGCTCCTGACAGTCGTTGGTGTTGTGGCTGTGGACGTTGTGGAAGACGTAGTACGGTCGGTTGTCTCTGGGGAGGTCGTCGTAGCCGTAGCCACGCTTCACTTCTGGCTCAGCAGCCAGTACGGCGGGTCCCTTGCGCTTCGACTCCTTGGCCTTGGTCTTCTTGTCGTCTGCCTCCACCTCAGGCAGCTCCTCAAGGGAGAGGCGACCTTCCTCCGCCCTGGCGCACTTTGCCGCGAGCTTGAACATCTCGAGGGCCGTGCACAGGTCTTCGTGGATGGCCAGCTCTTCCCTCATCCTGACGTCGCGGACGCCATTGGATAACGCGGAGATGATGGCCTCGTTTGAGACCCTGGGGATACGGAGGCGCATGGTGTTGAAGTGTTGGATGTACTTTTGCAGGGTTTCTCCCGGCTACTGCTTCACGCGACGCAGGTCAGCAGCTGCCGGGGCTCGATCGCGGGTGCCTTCGAAGTTGGCGATGAAGCGCTCGCGAAGCTCTCCCCAAGAGGAGATGGATCCCACCGGGAGGTTCGGGAGCTAGGAGCGCCCGCCGTCCTTCAGAGCCATGGGGAACGAGTTCGCCATGACCTGCTCAGTGCCATTGGCCGACTCGATGCTCAGCTTGTAGAGTTGAAGGAACTCCGTGGGGTCAGAGGTGCCATCGTAACGCGGAGGCAGGTTCGGCTTGAACTTGCTGGGCCAGACGAGGCGCCGTAGCTCGGGAGCTAGGGCACCACACCCGCGTACAATCATGATCACAGGCGCCCCCTGCACCTGTGACGCTGGTTCTTGAAGTGCTGGCGCTGCCACCTCCTGTGGCGCGCGGTCTGGGCATTGTGGGCCAGGGGGCCCACGAGCCCCTGCATGTGGGTGCGGGATCACCTGGCAACTCTCCTCATCACGGGCGTGGGCTCTGCAGGTTTGTTCACGTCGAGGGGCCTCACGGCGGCCCTCTTGGCCGGCTGGGCGAGGGTGAGGAGAAGCCGGGACCCCATGGCCCTCGTTCGCCGCCGGGGGCAACGGAGGACGCGAAGAGTGCGTTGGTGCAGGCACTTCCCCAGCTGCGTCGACGAGCTGGTGATGCAGTGGAGCCACTCGTCGTAGAAATCATCTGTCGGGCGGTAGCGCAAGAGCTCCCGCGCCATCAGTAGCGCAGGCTGCTGGTAGACCGGCCCGCGGCGGACCAGCGAGGACGACGCTGCGGCCGACGACGGTGAAGGCATTGCCGTGCGGCCGTCCCGCCGCACGGACAGCGCAGCGAAGAGTCCTGCTGCTCGTGGACAGCTGGGTTCGTGGCGGCATTGGCGATCGGCGAGTTGGGGCGGAGCGGTGCGCCGTTGCCCGCAGGCGCCGTCTGAGCAACGTTCACAGCGCGACGGGCGGCGCGAGCTCGGTGTGTGTCCACCATGGCTGTGAAGCAGGGTCGGTGATGAGAACGCGACGAGGTCGTCGGAGAGGCGAGATTTCAACACGCCCCCTACCTGGCGCGCCAAATGTCGGATTCAGGGCTCCGCAAAACCCGTTAAGTTCGAACACAGGGGCGTGAACGAAGATCCCTCCCACTCACGTCTACCTAGCGCCTCGTTCTCGTCTCAGCGGAAGGATTCAAGCAAACAATGAACAAACACACAAGAGTTTATCCAGGTTCGGGCCACCGGGAGGTGTAAGACCCTACTTCCTGCTTTGGTGGATTGGCTCCGGGTGAGCTAGAGTATGAACAGGTACAAGCATTCCTGAGCTCAGGAGGCGAGGTCAGGAGGGTTAGGAGGCTAGTGTTCTTGCTCCTTGTGTGGTGGCAAAGTGTGTGTGTCGATCATCCCTCCCCCTTGTAGTGGAGGTTCTAGCTACTTATATATGCGGCCACTGTCCTCTTCCCCCGAAATGTTTAGGCGGTAAGGGATTCCACAACAGCCATTTTTGAGCGGGAACACAAGGGCGTTCCTACCCTGACAAAAGCAGTCTTCGCCTGCAAATGGATCAGGCGGTGACACGGTGGTGGGCTCGACGGTGACATCCTCCTCATCGTCCTTGCGGTCTTCGGTCTTCTTGCACCAAAGAGGAAACCTTTGCCCTGCTCCTTAGGAACCAACGGTTGCGCTGTCTCCTTTGCACCGAAATGGCAACTGTGCCGCTAGCGGACGCTGACACTCGCTGGCGCGGTGCGTCACTGCTGACATCATTGCCTCCTCTTGAGGCAAGCTTGGCCTTGGATTCTCCGCCCCTCCGGAACGCCTTGACGAGGCCGCTCCCGAGGGGGTCTTGGCGTTGTTCTCCTCGCGAGGCCTGGCCCCTCGCGAGGGTCTTGAGCAGCTGGTCGATCAGCTGTGTTGTACCAGGCCGCTTGCAGGAGCGCGTCGCGGCCCGCTGACAGGAAAGTCTGGGTACCCTGGTTCCCAGGACGCCGACAGTTCCCCAACAATGGTATCAGAGCTAGGTCTATGCGTAGATGACATCATGAGTAGAACACAAAGGAGTTTGTGGGCGTTGATATTCAGATTGCTTCCTTCCCTAGTCTTATTTTGATTCAACGGTATTGTGGGATGAAGCGGCTCGGACCAACCTTACATGTCCACGTACATGAGACCGGTTCCATCGATAGACATGCAACTTGTTGCATAAAGATGGCTGGCGGGTATCTGTCTCTCCCACCTTAGTTGGATCGGATTCGACGAAGGCGGTACTTGTAGAAGGTTGAATAGCAATTTTCATATCACCGTTGTGGCTTTGCGTAGGTGAGAATCGTTCTTGCTAGATACCGATAGCAGCCACATAAAACATGCAACAACAAATTAGAGGACGTCTAACTTGTTTTTGCAGGGTATGTTGTGATATGGTATGGCCAAAGACATGATGAGATATATTTGATGTATGAGATGACCTTGTTTTGTAATAGTTTATCACGACTTGCATGTCGATGAATACGGCAACCGGCAAGAGCCATAGGGTTGTCTTTAATTATTGCATGACCTGCGTGTCAATCATTAAACACTTTGTAATGCTTTACTTTATCACTAATCGGTAGCAATAGTAGTAGAAGCATGGTTGGTGTGACAATCCCGATGGCAGCACGATGATGGAGATCATGGTGTCATGCCGGTGACGATGGAGATCATGTCGGTGCTTTGGAGATGGAGATCAAAAGCACAAGATGATGGCCATATCATGTCACTTATGATTTGCATGTGATGTTAATCCTTTTATGCATCTTATTTTTCTTAGGATGACAGTAGCATTATAAGGTGATCCCTCACAAAAATTTCAAGGTAAGATTGTGTTCTCCCCAAGTGTGCACCGTTGCGAAAGTTCGTCGTTTTGAGACACCACGTGATGATCGGGTGTGATAGACTCTACGTTCACATACAACGGGTACAAGCCAGTTTTGCACATGCGGACGAGCCTAGCATGTACAGACATGGCCTTGGAACACAAGAGACTGAAAGATCGAGCATGAGTCATATAGTAGATATGATCAACATGGAGATGTTCACCATTGAAACCACATCATCTCACCTGATGATCGGACTTGGGTTGGTGAATTTGGATCATGCTACACTCGGATGACCAGAGGGGTGTCAGTTTGAGTGGGAGTTCTTAAGTAATAAGATTAATTGAACTCATTTATCATGAATAATAGTCTAAGTTGTCTTTGCAAATTTATGTTGTAGATCAATGGCTCGCCCAGTAGCTCCCCTGAATTTTAATGCGTTCCTAGAGAAGGCTACGATGAAAGATGATGGAAGTAACTTTGTGGACGGGGCCCGTAATCTGAGGATTATCCTCACAGTTGCCCAAAAGGTTTATGTCCTTGATGTACCGCTTGGTATGCCACCCGCTCCCACGTCTGTGGACGTTATGAACGCCTGACAGTCGCGTGTTGATGACTACTCAATAGTTCAGTGTGCCATGTTGTCTGGCTTAGAACCGGGACTTCAAAGACGTTTTAAACGTCATGGAGCATATGAGATGTTCCAGGAGTTGAAGTTTATTTTTGTGAAAAATGCCCGGATCGAGAGGTATGAGACCTCCGATAAGTTCTACACCTGCAAAATGGAGGAGAACACTTCTGTTAGTGAGCACATACTCAGAATGTCTGGGAACTACAACCATCTGGCTAAGTTGGGAATTGAGCTCCCGCCTGAGGCAATCACTGACAGAGTTCTTCAATCGCTACCACCTAGCTACAGCAGCTTTGTGTTGAACTATAACCTGCAAGGGATGAATAGGTCAGTCTCTGAGCTGTTCGCGATGCGGAAAGTCGCTGAGTCATACATCCAGAAGGAGCATCAAGTGTTGATGGTCAATAAAACCACTAGTTTCAAGAAGAGCAAGGGAAAGAAGGGAAACTTCAAGAAAGGTGGCAAAGCAGTTGCTCCTCTTGTGAAGAAACCCAAGGCTGGACCCAAGCCAGAAACTGAGTGCTTCTATTGCAAGGGAACTGGCCACTAGAAGCGGAATTGCCCCAAGTATCTGGCTGACAAGAAGGGGGCCAACAAAGGTATATATGATATACATGTTATTGATGTGTACCTAACCAGCTCTCGTTGTAGTGCCTGGGTATTTGGTACCGGTGCGGTTGCTCACATTTGCAACTCTAAACAGGAACTGCGGAAGAGACGGAGGCTGGCGAAGGACGAAGTGATGATGCGCGTGGGAAATGGTTCCAAGGTTGATGTGATCGCCGTCGGCACGCTCGCTCTTTGATTACCATCGAGATTAGTTATATACCTGAATAATTGTTATTTAGTGCCTGCGTTGAGCATGAACATTATATCTGGATCTTTTTTAATGCGAGACGGTTACTCATTTAAATCAGAGAATAATGGTTGTTCTATTTATATGGGTAATATCTTTTATGGTCATGCACCCATTGTGAGGGGTTTATTCTTAATGAATCTCGATAGCGATTATACACATCTTCATAACATTGATGCCAAAAGATGTAGAGTTGATAATGATAGTACCACTTTCTTGTGGCACTGCCGCCTAGGTCATATTGGTGTAAAGCGCATGAAGAAACTCCATGCTGATGGACTTTTGGAGTCTCTTGATTTTGAATCACTTGACACATGCGAACCATGCCTCATGGGCAAGATGGCAAAAACCCCGTTTTCTGGAACAATGGAATGGGCAAGTGACTTGTTGGAAATAATACATACTGATGTGTGCAGTCTGATGAGTGTTGATGCGCGTGGTGGATATCGTTATTTCCTCACCTTCACCGGTGATTTGAGTAGATATGGGTATATTTACTTAATGAAGCATAAGTCTGAAACGTTTGAAAAGTTCAAGCAATTTCAGAGTGAAGTCGAGAATCATCGTAACAAGAATATTAAATTCCTATGATCCGATCGAGGGGGAGAATATCTGAGTTATGAGTTTGGCAATCACTTAAGACAATGTGGAATTGTTTCACAGTTGATGCCACCTGGAACACCACAGCGTAATGGTGTGTCCGAATGTCGTAATCGTACCCTACTGGATATGGTGCATTCTATGATGTCTCTTGCCGATCTGCCACTATCATTTTGGGGTTATGCATTAGAGACAGCTGCATTCACTTTAAATAGGGCACCATCTAAGTCCGTAGACACGACACCGTATGAACTATGGTTTGGCAAGAAACCTAAGCTGTCGTTTCTTAAAGTTTGGGGCTGCGATGCTTATGTCAAAAGGCTTCAGACGGAAAAGCTCGAACCGAAAGCGGACAAATGCGTCTTCATAGGATACCCAAAGGAGACGGTTGGGTATACTTCTATCTCAGATCCGAGGGCAAAGTGTTTGTCGCTAAGAACGGGTCCTTTCTCGAGAAAGAGTTTCTCTCAAAAGAATTGAGTGGGAGGAAGATCGAACTTGATGAGGTTGTTGAACTCTCACTTCAACCAGATAGTAGCACGGTGCAGAAAGAAGTTTCTGTGGCACCTACATCAGTTGAACACAAAATTAATGATGGTGATCATGAACTTTCGGATCAAGTTAGTATCGAACCTCGTAGGTCGACGAGGATACGTTCTGCTCCTGAGTGGTATGGTAACACTATCTTAGAGGTCATGTTGTTGGACACCCATGAGCCTACGAGCTATGGAGAAGCAATGGTGGGCTCGGATTCCGACAAATGGTTAGAGGCCATGAAATCCGAGATGGGATCCATGTATGAAAATAAAGTATGGACTTTGGAAGTATTACCTGAAGGGCGAAAGCCATTTAGAATAAATGGATCTTCAAGAATAAGACGGACGCGGACGGTAATGTCACCGTACATAAAGCTCGACTTGTGGCAAAGGGGTTTTCACAAGTTCAAGGAGTTGACTACGATGAGACTTTCTCACCCGTAGGGATACTTAAGTCCGTCCGAATCATGTTGGCAATAGCTGCATTTTTCGATTATGAAATCTGGCAGATGGATGTCAAAACAGCATTCCTTAATGGATTCCTTAAGGAAGAGTTGTATACGATGCAACCTGAAGGTTTTATCGATCCAGGGAATGCTGACAAAGTGTGCAAACTCCAGCGATCCATTTATGGACTGGTCCAAGCATCTCGGAGTTGGAATCATCGCTTTGATGAGGTGATCAAAGCATTTGGGTTCGTACTATTTTTCGGAGAAGCTTGTATTTACAAGAAAGTGAGTTGGAGCTCTATAGTGTTTCTAATATTATATGTGGATGACATATTGCTGATTGGAAACAATGTAGAACTTTTGGAAAACGTGAAGGGGTATTTGAACAAGAGTTTTTCAATGATGGACCTAGGAGAAGCTGCTTTGATATTAGGCATCAAAATCTATGGAGATAGATCGAGACGCCTAATAGGACTTTCACAAAGCACATACCTTGATAAGATTTTGAAGAAGTTCAAAATGGATCAGTCCAAGAAGGGGTTCTTGCCTGTTTTGCAAGGTGTGAAGTTGAGTAAGACTCGATGCCCATCGACTACAAATGATAGAGAAAAGATGAGTGCCATCCCCTATGCTTCAGCCATAGGCTCTATCATGTATGCAATGCTATGCACAAGACCAGATGTCAGCCTTGCCATAAGTATGGTGGGAAGGTTTCAAAGTAATCCTGGAATGGAGCACTGCACATCGGTCAAGAATGTCCTTAAGTACCTGAAAAGGACTAAGGAAATGTTTCTCGTTTATGGAGGTGATCAAGAGCTCGGCGTAAAGGGTTACGTCGATGCAAGCTTTGACACTGATCCGGATGACTCTAAGTCTCTAACCGGATATGTATATATTTTTAATGGGGGGGCGGTAAGCTTGTGCAGTTCCAAGCAAAGCGTGGTAGCTGATTCTACATGCGAAGCGGAGTACATAGCTGCCTCAAAGGTAGCGAAGGAAGTTGTCTGGATGAAGCAGTTCATGACAGATCTTGGAGTTGTGCCGAGCACACTAAACCCAATGACTCTGTTCTGTGACAACACTGGTGCCATTGCTCTAGCCAAGGAACCAAGGTTTCACAAGAGGACCACACACATAAAGCGACGCTTCAATTCCATTCGCGATTCGATCAAGGAGGAGGACATAAACATTTGCAAAGTACACACGGATCTGAATGTTGTAGATCTTTTGACTAAACCTCTTCCATGGGCAAAACATGATCAACACCAGAACTCTATGGGTGTTAGATTCATTACCATGTAATGCTAAATTATTGACTCTAGTGCAAGTGGGAGACTGTTGGAAATATGCCCTAGAGGCAATAATAAAATGGTTATTATTATATTTCCTTGTTCATGATAATCGTTTATTATCCATGCTATAATTGTATTGATTGGAAACTTAAATGCATGTGTGGATACATAGACAAACAACCATGTCCCTAGTTGATACGTACAAAACGTATCTATAATTTCTGCTTGCTCCATGCTTCTTTTGTGTGATATTGCTATGATATTGATGCACTTCCATACACTTTTGATCATATTTGGACTAACCTATTAACTCAGTGCACCACAGTGCCAGTTCCTGTTTTCTGCTGTTTTTCTATTTCAGGTTTCCCCCATATTAAAAGTGCTCCAAAAATTCCAGGAAAAATATAGGAAAAAACAGCGTACAGGAAGCTTCGCGAAGAACCAAAGATGGGCCAGAGGGGAGCCAGGGGAGGCCCAGGCGGCCACCTGGCGCGGCACCACCCCTGGCCGCGCCAGGGGGCGCCTGGGGCCCCTTCTCCGCCTCTGGCTGCCCCCCTTCGCCTATATATCCCTCTCATCCCGAAACCCTCGAGGACAGAACCCTTTTTCACGATCTCGCCTCTGTTCCGCCGCCGCAGCGCTTCCAAGATCGAGAGCATCAGGAGAACTCTTCCCGGCACCCTGCCGGAGGGGAGAACCACCACCGGGAGCTTCTCCACCACCATGGACGCTTCCCAGATGAGTCGTGAGTAGTCCACCTTGGACCATGGGTCCATGATCAGTAGCTATGTGATGTTCTCCTCCCCTCTTTGCTCTTCATGGTTTAGACCTCGTGAGCTGCCCTACATGATCGAGGCACATATGTAATCTTTCTGCTGTTGCTTTGCTGAGTTTGATGGGATCTGATGGATTATGAGACTATGTTCAGATTGTGTTTGAGTAATATATTTGATTCACCTCTTTTATATCTTTGTTCTTGAGTAATTCTTGCATGTTCTCCGTTGCTGTTAATTGCTTTGGCCAAGTAGTAGGTAGTAACTCCAAGAGGGAGCGTTATGCTTGATTGTGGGTTCATGCCCCCTGATGACTAGCTTGAGTGACAGAAACATGAGTCTAGGGGATGTGTTGTTGCCACAAGGGAGAAAACAACGATGCTTGTACTTGCGGGTGCAAGGATTGTTTACTTTACGCAAAGTTCTTTTAATGCGGTTGTCTGTTGCTTTGAGTTTACACTTTGGGTGGGATTCGCAACTTAATACCAGCGAGATGTTCTGGATAGATATCTCAAGGTGGATGATTAGTAGTAGATGCAGATGGATTTCGGTCTACTTGCCTTGGCGTACCGCCCATGCTTTTGAGCCTCTACCTTTCTTTGCAGCCTAGTTAGCATTGGTTTGCGCACATAATCATGTCAATTGCCCAGCTATAATTTGTTTACCTCGCTTTGCTGTTTTATCGTCTTTTGGGAGAGAGACATCACTAGTGAACATCATGGGACCCCGGTCCATATTACCACCGCTGAGCACACCTTCTATTTACTTCCTGTTTTTATTTCCTAGTTGCAGTCATAGCTATCATTATTATCTCTTGTGTTTGATCCTTTGTAAACAACAAGGCCGGAGGGATTGACAACCTCTCTGTACTCGTTGGGAGCTAAGTTATCTGTATTTGTGTGCAGGTCCCGTCAACCGCTAAGTTTCTGGCGCCGTTGACACCTACTTGTCGACCCTCGGAGTCTCACGGGATTCGATCCTTGGTATCTTTGCCAAGGGAAATTTGCCGCTACGCTACATCTCAACCTTCCACTTGGGGTAACCAACGAGGGGCGAGAAGCCATCAAGCAAGTTTCTGGCGCCGTTGCCGGGGACTCCACTCTTCAAGATAGGGGAGTTGCACCTATCTTTTATCTTTGCTTTTTAGTCTTGTTAGTTTACCTTTCAGTTTTTGCTTTAGTGTCCCTTACCAAAAATCACAAAAATAGTTATCTTGCTTTTAGTTGGCATTATGTCTGGTCCTTTTGCCTTTGGTGAGGTAGAAGTGCTCACCTTTAAACAAAGAGGTGGTGAAAGTCTAAAAGATGCTTGGTATAGAATTAATGATTCTCGAAAAAGAGCCACCAAGAAGAAATCTACTACTATCCTGCTTAGAAATTTTTAAGTTGGAATTACTTCTTGGAATAGGTTTATTCTAGATTCTGCTATCAATGGAAATTTCCTAGAAGCCCCAGTTTGGGAATCTCTTAGTATTATGGAAAATCTTGTTGGAAATCCCCCTGTTGTTAGCATTCAAGAGGACATTACCCTAGCTCACATTATGAAAAAACTTGAAAAGATAGAGCTAGAGATGCCAAGCATTAATAAGATAAATGAGTTGGACCGTAAGATCCAAGGGAATTTGAATAGGCTTGATAGCTCCATGCATCAAATTCTCAAAACTTTGGAGACCATCAAATCCCATGACTTGGATTCTTCTAGGATAGAGAAGATTGAGGAAATCTTTGACACTTTAGGAACTACTTTCTCCTCAATCAAAGCCAAAAAGGTAGAAACTCTGGCAAAGAAGGAACCTAAGTTCGTTTACATTCCAAAGGCTCCTCGTTCCAAAAGTAATCCATCTATTGCCAAAGGGGTTGAAACTGTGAAGACTTTGGAAGAAATACCTCTCTTTGATAAATTTATAAATGAATCTCCCATTGACTTTCCACCTTTTGGTTTTCTCCCTAGAAGTATCTTTATTAGGCCTTTATTTGAAAGTCCTCTTAAGACTAGTTGTACTATTGAAGAGCTTTTTGATGATCTTGATGATGGTTCAATTGATACAACTTGATCTTTTTGCATCATGCCTAGCTTAAAGGCATAAAAGAAAGCGCTTTTGGGAGGCAGCCCACAACGAATTAGGTTTTATTTTGCTTTTGTTGTGTCTTGATGTTTGTTACTACAGTAGCATCATCATTGTATCTTTTCTTTTCAGCTTTGTGCCAAGTTTAGCCTCCGATTGCAAGAAAGTTCAAAAGTTGTGACGTGCTGTCCAGAAAACAGATTCTGTCCTTGGACAGAAAAATTCGAATAAAATCACCAAATCATCTTTTTGATCTGAATTTTTTTGACAGCGTGCTCTATACAATTGGCTTTCGAGCGTCTGTTCTGAGTTTTTTTATTTGAGTTGCAGAAGTGCCCCGAAAAAATTATTTACTACCTGCTGGTCTGTTTTTCACAGATTCTGTCATGTTTTGCCTTTTCTTCGTTTTGCAAACCTTGAGCTTGCTTTTTCTTTGCAAAAACCTTTTGGCAATCTTGAGAAACAGTAGCTCTTCAAGATTATCTTTATTTCCAGTAGGGAAAAATTATTTTATTGTGGGTACTAACCTCGCTAATCAGATTATGATGAGTTATGTATGAAGGGAGTTTTCAAGTGTGCGAGGGAAGATGATAAAAGAAGATTCAGGAGGGTCAAACGCTCAAGCTTGGGGATGCCCCCGTGCACCCCCAAGAAATATTCAAGAAGACTCAAGCGTCTAAGCTTGGGGATGCCCCCATGCATCCCCTTCTCCATCAACAATTATCAGTTCGTCTTTCGTTCCACTATAATTTTATCACTTCATGCGTTATGTGCTATGCTTGGAGCGTCTTGCTCTTAGTTTCTTTTTTTTAGTTTTCTTTAGCTTTGCTTGCTGTTCATAACAAGTTAGAACCCAGCTTTCTTTGTGTGGTAGAGAAACACGCTCCACTTCAACCTAGAACACAACATAGGATTTTCATGCTTATCTTTGCTGTGTGTGTTCTTTGTCTTTCCATAGCTGCTGTCATGTTTAGCTCTTAGTTTTCATGCTTTTCTTTTTAAAGAGCTTTTGTTTAGTTGGTTGCTGAACTCTCTTGAGTTTTCATGTTTATCTTGTTAAGAGAGTTTGCCTGTTGCACTGAGTTGTGTGTCTTAACTTAAAGTAGGTAATTGAGGTTGCTATTTAATTTTAGTAGTAACTTGCAATAGTTTTGAGTTATTGCCATGAGTAATGTCTGAGCTTTTGGTGTCAAGAGCTTTAGCCTATTAGTGATAGATGTCGTATTTTGGGCAATCCGTGTTTATTTTCGAAAACCTACAAAATAGTTGAGAACTTTAGCTACTAGATGGATGACTAATCTTTGGAGGGATCGAATATTAGAGTACACTCACGTACCATGAGTCGAGGATGCGCAAGGATAACCAAACCCCCATACACTCCTCCTCGGGGTACTTGTCTCTTTGTGAACCTCCTAATTAGATTGAGAGTTACCGATAATAAGTGCATGAGTTCTTCGGACTAATGTGAGTATTCGAAAGTTGACACTTCCACCTAGCCATATTTTTCTAGCCTCTTCGGTACCGTGCATTGCCCTTTCTCACCTCGAGAGTTGGCGCATACTTCGCCGGTGCATCCAAGTCCTTGGCACGATACGCTCTGTCATCATAAGCCTCATTATATCCTTCCTCAAAACAGCCACCATACCTACCTATCAAGGCATTTCCATAGCCTTTCCGAGATACATTTCCATGCAACATCCATCTTCTCATGACTTGATCTTCATGTCATACATGCTTTTGCTTGATCGATGAGCCGCATGCTAGTTGGGCGTTGCCCTAATCATTGCTACATGACGCGCTAGTATCATTGCATATCCTGCTGCACTGGCAGAGGCATACATTTGCATACATCATGATAGTTTCATCTTCTTTATGTTGAGTACTTTTGTAAAGTGTGAAAGATCTTATATACTTCTTGTAATATATAGAGTGTTGCCCCTAAAGTGAGGAAAAGATCCCAAAGAGGACAAAAATCAAAAGATCCCAAAGAGGACAAATGAGAGTTAAATAGAAAGAGCCATTGAGGCCACAAAAAAATAAAAAAAATAGAAAAAAAGAGAAAAAGAAATAAAAAGAGAGAAGGGGGCACACTACTATTGCTTTTGAGAGATACACACTCGTACTCCATCTTATACCTTGTACTCCATAGAGATTATCATTCATGCATATAGCTATGTGGGGACCTTCACACTATAGAACTTGGCTTGTATATTCCAATGATGAGCCTCCTCAAAAGACCTCTAGGTCTTCTTGAGCGAGCAAGTTGGATGCACCCCCACTAGTTCCATTGGAGAGCTTACCTTAGCTCATATGTGCATCCGTTGCATGGCAATCCCTACTCCTCACATCATATCTATCATTTGGCTTTCTCTCGCCTATGAATGTCCTCATTGATGTGAGCCTTTCACACCTTTTTTGTCTTCCCCCCCGTCATCATTTTTCTCTCTTTGCCATCCTAAGTGTCAACTTTCTTGCTTACGCTCATCCATTGCATGAGTGCTCAAAATATCGAAAGGGGGTGGATCATTTTGACTTGTACCTGGCTAGTGGTCTGGGGATGAGTCAAGATAAGATTCCAAAGAAGACCAAGTGTGAAACTTTAGTAGATTAAGTTCTCAACAATACAAAAACTATGTTTTACTCTCTCGTATATCCCTATCCCCTTTCTTGCACGCCAATACCATTTGGAGACATTCGAGTCACGGACAGCGAGAGCTCTTGCACCTTTATGTTCTTATGTTGCTTGTTACAATGCTAATATAGACTCTTGCTTGTTATGACTTGAATTGAATTACATGCCTTGATTGCTTTACTTAAAAAGTTCTTATATGGTTGGTAGGATGTCACCACAGAAATTATGCTTGTTATCATTTACCTACTCGAGGACGAGCAGGAATTAAGCTTGGGGATGTTGATACGTCCAAAACGTATCTATAATTTCTGCTTGCTCCATGCTTCTTTTGTGTGATATTGCTATGATATTGATGCACTTCCATACACTTTTGATCATATTTGGACTAACCTATTACCTCAGTGCACCATAGTGCCAGTTCCTGTTTTCTGCTGTTTTTCTATTTCAGGTTTCCCGCATATTAAAAGTGCTCCAAAAATTCCAAGAAAAATATAGGAAAAATCAGCGTACGGGAAGCTTCTTGAAGAACCAAAGATGGGCCAGAGGGGAGCCAGGGGAGGCCCAGGCAGCCACCTAGTGCGGCCCCACCCCTGGCCGCTCCAGGGGGGCGCCTGGGGCCCCTTCTCCGCCTCTGGCTGCCCCCCTTCGCCTATATATCCCTCTCGTCCCGAAACCCTCGAGGACAGAACCCTTTTTTGCGATCTCGCCTCTGTTCCGCCGCCGCAGCGCTACCAAGATCGGGAGCATCAGGAGAACTCTTCCCGGCACCCTGCCGGAGGGGAGAACCACCACCGGGAGCTTCTCCACCACCATGGACGCTTCCCGGATGAGTCGTGAGTAGTCCACCTTGGACCATGGGTTCATGATCAGTAGCTATGTGATGTTCTCCTCCCCTCTTTGCTCTTCATGGTTTAGACCTCGTGAGCTGCCCTACATGATCGAGGCACATATGTAATCTTTCTGCTGTTGCTTTGCTGAGTTTGCTGGGATCTGATGGATTATGAGACTATGTTCAGATTGTGTTTGAGTAATATATTTGATTCACCTCTTTTATATCTTTGTTCTTGAGTAATTCTTGCATGTTCTCCGTTGCAGTTTATTGCTTTGGCCAAGTAGTAGGTAGTAACTCCAAGAGGGAGCGTTATGCTTGATTGTGGGTTCATGCCCCCTGATGACTAGCTTGAGTGACAAAAACATGAGTCTAGGGGATGTGCTGTTGCCACAAGGAAGAATACAACGGTGCTTGTACTTGCGGGTGCAAGGATTGTTTACTTTACGCAAAGTTCTTTTAATGCAGTTGTCTGTTGCTTTGAGTTTACACTTTGGGTGGGATTCGCAACTTAATACCAGCGAGATGTTCTGGATAGATATCTCAAGGTGGATGATTAGTAGTAGATGCAGATGGATTTCGGTCTACTTGCCTTGGCGTACCACCCATGCTTTTGAGCCTCTACCTTTCTTTGCAGCATAGTTAGCATTGGTTTGCGCACATAATCCTGTCAATTGCCCAGCTATAATTTGTTTACCTCACTTAGCTGTTTTATCGTCTTTTGGGAGAGAGACATCACTAGTGAACATCATGGGACCCCGGTCCATATTACCACCGCTGATCACACCTTCTATTTACTTCCTGTTTTTATTTCCTAGTTGCATTCATAGCTATCATTATTATCTCTTGTGTTTGATCCTTTGTAAACAACAAGGCCGGAGGGATTGACAACCTCTCTGTACTCGTTGGGAGCAAAGTTATCTGTATCTGTGTGCAGGTCCCGTCAACCGCTAAGTTTCTGGCACCGTTGACACCTACTTATCGACCCTCGGAGTCTCACGGGATTCGATCCTTGGTATCTTTGCCAAGGGAAATTTGCCACTACGCTACATCTCAACCTTCCACTTGGGGTAACCAACGAGGGGCGAGAAGCCATCACTAGTGAGCCTCTACTAGACTAGCTTGTTGATCAAAGATGGCCATGGTTTCCAGGTCATAGACATGAGTTGTCATTTGATAACAGGATCACATCATTAGGAGAATGATGTGATGGACAAGACCCAAACTCTGAACGTAGCATATGATCGTGTCAGTTTATTGCTATTGTTTTCTGCATGTCAAGTATATGTTCCTATGACCATGAGGTCATGCAACTCACTGACACCGAAAGAGTACCTTGTGTGTACCAAACATCGCAACATAACTGGGTGACTATAAAGGTGCTCTACAGGTATCCCCAAGGGTGTCTGTTGATTTGGCATGGACCAAGACTAGGATTTGTCACTCCGTATGACGAAGAGGTATCTCAGGGCCCACTCAGTAATACAACATCACAATAAGCTTGAAAGCAATGTGACTAAAGAGTTAGCCACGGGATCTTGTATTACGGAATGAGTAAAGAGACTTGCCGGTAACGAGATTGAACTAGGTATGATGATACTGACGATCGAATCTCGGGCAAGTAACATACCGATGTTCAAAGGGAACTGCATACGGGATTGTCTGAATCCTTGACATCGTGGTTCATCCGATGAGATCATCATGGAACATGTGGGAACCAATATGGGTATCTAGATCCCGCTATTGCTTATTGGCCGGAGAGGTGTCTCGGTCATGTCTGCATGGTTCACGATCCCGTAGGGTCTACACACTTAAGGTTCGGGTGATGCTTGAGGTGTAATGGGAATTGTATGTGGTTGACCGAAAGTTGTTCAGAGTGCCGAATGAGATCCCGGTAGTCAAGAGGAGTTCCGGAATGGTCCGGAGGTAAAGATTTATATATGGGAAGTCCTGTTTTGGTCGCCGGAAAAGTTTCGCGTATTATCGGTATTGTATCGGGAGTGCCGAAAGGGGTCCGGGGGTCCACCGGGGGGGTCCACCTGCCCCGGGAGGCCACATGGGCTGCAAGGGTGTGCGCCTTGGCCTATATGGGCTAAGGGCACGAGCCCCAAGAGGCCCATGCGCCAAGAGATAAAGGGAAGGAAGAGTCGTAAAGGGGGAAGGCACCTCCTAGGTGCCTTGGGGAGGGTGGACTCCTACCTGGCCGCACCCTTCCTTGGAGGAAGAGCCAAGGCTGCGCCCCCACCCCTCCCCCTTGCCTCCAATATATAGTGGGGGAGAGGGAGGGCCTGAACACACCAATCCCTTGCCCCTGGAGCAGCCCTCTCTCCCTCCTTCACCTCCTTCTCCTCCGCAGTGCTTGGCGAAGCCTTGCCGAAAGAACCACAAGCTCCACCCCACGTCATTGTGTTGCCGCAGTTCTCCCTCAACTTCTCCTTCCCCCTTGATAGATCAAGAAGGAGGAGACGTCCCCGGGCTGTACATGTGTTGAACGCGGAGGTGTCGTCCGTTCGGCGCTAGATCGGATCTTCCGTGATTTGAATCACCGCGAGTACGACTCCATCAACCGCGTTCTAGTAACGCTTCCGCTTTGCGATCTACAAGGGTATGTGGATCCAACTCTCCTCTCGTAGATGTGTATCTATTAGATTGATCTTGGGTGTTCGTAGGAAATTTTTTTGTTTCCCATGCAACGTTCCCCAACAAACCGCCCACTATGCCCGATCGGCCCTAGTAGGAACCACTACTGATCATCGGGAAACGTCACGTACATATGCCCACGTTCCTCATCGAACTCCCACTTGAGTTCCTGGCCATCAACTGAATCGTACTCGGTTGTACCTGCACCTGTGTTTGTAGTAAACTGTGAGTCACGAGGACTCATCAACCCCATTCCCGGGTATCAAAACTATCAAAGCCTTTCGGTAAGGAGAAAGTGTATAAGTGGGCTACTGCAAGCGCTAAGCGTAGATGAGGTGGCTAGCTTACGTATCATCAGAGCGATAAGAGAAGTGAAAGCCATCGGTCGTGAACTAAATCGAGATCACTAGATGATCATGTCTACCTACGAGTCATCAATAACCCAGCCATGTTATCTTCCCGAACTCCCTCGAAAAGATACCATCACCACTACTCACACGGTAGTGTATTATGTTTGAAGTCGTGTCAAGTTATCTACAACCGAATATTAAAAAATTCCAATCCGCCACATAACCGCGGGCACATCTTTTGAAAGATCATAATCCTGCATGGGTGTCCCAACTTAGCCCATCACAAGCTCTCGCGATCAACAGAGGTAAAAACCCCTTATCTTAGGGACTACCCTATCAGACTCAGAATCTCGGTGTACAAGATATTTCGACAATGGTAAAACAAGTCCAGCAAGACCTCCCGACATGCCGACATCCCGATAGGAGCCACACATATCTCATCTCAGGCCACATCGGATGAGCTAAACGTACAGGTGCCAAAATACCCCAAGTTGCCAAAGGGTGGCACCGCACGATGCTCTAGTTTGGACCAACACTCATGAGGAGCACTGGCACGGGTTGTTAATTAAGAATCCTCGGGGTAGCTAGTCCCTGTGCAAATTTTAGTTGTTATTAGGCAAATGGTAAAACCAAGGTTGGGCCTTGCTGGAGGAGTTTTATTCAAAGCGAACTATCAAGGGGTCCCCATATACCCAACCGCGTTAGGAACGCAAAATCAAGGAACATAACAACGGTTTATCGCTTCTTAAGATGGCATGAGTGCAACAAAACACCGAGCAAAAGGCCAAGCCTTCCACCCATTGCCATGTATATAGGTGCTTTAATGTAAATAATAGATATTGTGGTATTCCCAAAAAAACAATCCACATGGAGCAAACTCCATCTTCACCTGCAACTAGCAACGCTATAAGAGGAGGCTTGAGCAAAAGCGTAACTTACCAAACAACGGTTTGCTAGGAAGGTAGTTAGAGGTTTCATGGAAAAGTGGGGGCTGACATGCAAAAGTATAGGTATCATGACAAAGCAAAAGAGCGAGGCATCTAGCATAGCAACAATAGAGGTGATATCAAGGAATGGTCATCTTGCCTGGTAAGTCTTCGGTGTTATCGGGACCTTGCTCTTCGTAATCGTACTCAGCGGCTGTCTCGACCTCGGACTCGAACTCGTCTCCCGGTGCTCAACATAAACAAGCATCCAAATAAATACATATGGCAAGAAAAGAACACACGCTATGCAAGAGGAATGCAAGTATGATGCTACGGAGCTACCGGTATGAAAGGAGATGAAGCCGAGAAGGACATGTGAAGACATGATGGCTGTGGGCAAGATCTTGGCAAACCAAGCATGCCACTAGATAGATTGAAAGATTTTGGTCGAAATCGATATAAAAATCATTGGAATCGGATGCACGGTTTGCAAATGGCAAGAAAAAAACAAGATGCAATGCAAAACTGAAGTTAACAGCAACCTGGCATCTTTGGAGCAAGGTTTAAATATGCTACAGCACCCAACATGATGACAAAAGGCATGGATCTGAAGTAGACATGATTATCAACAAGTATGAACTCAGAGCACACCCAAAAACTTACTGAAACACAATTAAACAAGCATGGAAATATTCAATAAGTTAACAGATGTTCAGCCTTAGTGAAAATTACTGGACGTGCAACCAGGAACCATATGTTGCTGCATTTGGAGGCACACAACAGCAAGCAAAACAATTATAACAAGCATGAAAATTACATGAGAATGAAGAATACATAATATACTTCCAATTCATCCAAAGAAACAATTCATTCCATGCAAGGGTTGCTTAACATGAGCTTTGCCAAAATGAATGTTCTGTTAGCAGGCTGACAGTTCAGATTTCAAGCATTTTGAGAGCAAGATAACAACAACTTACAGCAGGGAATATATGCAAATAAAGGCATGGATTGATAGAAAAATACATGGACATCAAGACATGCTCACTATTTATTCCAAAACATGCATGGAAAAGATTGTGGCATCAATTTTACATGGCAACATGTTATAACAGATTTCAGACTTAGCAGTTTTTCACTAAGTATAAAACGGCAACAATGACATGGTATGTTTACAAGCTTGTTCAAGTCACCACAGAGCATATCATGAAAAACCACTTACACCACTTCTAAGATAACATAATTATGCTCCTAAAACATGTTGACATGTGGCTCAAACGAAAAACACACAAGATGCTACGAAAAAGACAAATCATCAAGTTATAACAATTTCAGCAACTTAACAACAACAAGCACTTTTGTCACAGGGATAATCATGGCATAATGCAACCTAACATGTATGAAAATGCATCCATCATGAAGAGCATCACAAGACAAACATTTTGACATATCTTACACTCCATTTGGACCAACATGCACAAAGATACGAGCTCACAAACATGCTAACATATTGTTGACAGAAAACTAGAGCTGACCAGTAACATCACATGGCAGTTTGGAAATGAAGATTAAGACATCTAGATGAACCCTAACATGCATGCAAATGATACCAACATGTAGAGCACCCTGAGACGAGCAAATCCATATATCATATGCGCAAAACGGAGATACGAGCACGGAGATATGGCATGGCAAAGAGGGCATCATGATATAAGAATTTCGGGACTTAGAAGAAAATATACCCTCCGAAAGTCAACAGGACGGAGACGTGCGGGTCGAGGATATCCGGGCGGACGGTAGCGTTTGGACCGGGGACTGGTCCACCTTCCCGATCCAGATCCGGATCGGGCCCGGCGGCGGCGGTGACTAAGACGGTGGCCGGCGCTTGGAGGTCGCGGCGGCACGAGCTCGCACGCCGGCGAGGTCGCGGCGGCGCGGGCCAGCGGTGGTGGGGCGGCGCGGCTTGAGGACGGGCGGCGGCGAGCGGCGCAGCCGGCGGTAGAGATGCGGCCCAAGGCGGCGGCGACCGGAGTGGCCGGCGGCGAGGGACATCTGGGCGGCGGGGTCGGGCGAGGGACTCGGGACGGGCGGCGGAGGCGCGGTGCGCGGCGGCGGAAGGAGCCGGGCCGGGCGGGGAGCGGATGGCGGCGGTCGCGGCCCGGGAGGGCCCTGCCTGGGCCCCGGCGACGCGGGAGGAGAGAGAGAGCGGTGGGGGTGATGTGTCGCCCTCTGGTTGGCCAAGGGGGCGGCGGCGGACGCGTCCGGCCGGGATGGATGTGTCCGGCGGCGCGGAGGAGCTCGGGCTAGGGTTTCATCCGAGATTTTCGGGGGTAGTGGCATATTTATAGGTAGAGGGAGCTAGGAGAGTCCAAATGAAGTGCGGTTTTTGGCCATGCGATCGTGATCCAACGACGAAGAGCATGGAGGGGGTTTAGATGGGCTAGTGGGCTGTTGTGGAGGGGTGCTGGGCTAAAAGAGAAAAGGCTTCCGGTGGTTAACGCGGTTAACCATTGGGGCATCAAACGACCTCCAAATGGAACAAAATTTGACAAGCGGTCTACCGGTGATATTCCCAGACCACTCGACAACTCTCGGCCCATTCCGAGGATGTTTTTATCCCACTCACAAAACAAGGCTAGAGAGGTGCGACGGGTGCCGTGTGAGAGAGTCGGAATCTGAAACGGATATCGGAGTGGACGGAGACAATGCAACTACTCACGGATGCTAGTGAGACTATGCCAATGCAATGCACATGATGGAAATGACATGGTGATATGCAACACGTGCTCAAAGCAAAAACGCAGAAACCCGAAATGAAGGAGGAGCCCCGAATGAAATTGATTAAGTCAACGATGAATATATTGCCATAAAGGGAATTGTTACATCTGGGGCGTTACAAACTCTCCTCCAATACAAAAATATCTCGTCTCGAGATCTAGGACTGAATGAACACCGGATATTTGGAACGGAAGTGATCAATTTCTTCGAAGGCGACGGTGCGCTCGGGCATCTTGAAGCACTTGCGGAGTTGTGACACGTGGAACACGTCGTGCACGTTGGAGAAGTTTGCAGGAAGCTCAAGTTAGTAGGCGAGGTCGCCTCTTTTCCCAACAATCTTGAAAGGACCCACGTATCTTGGATCTAGCTTGCCCTTGATACCGAACCTTTGAGCCCCCTTCATAGGAGAAACACGAAGATACACATGATCACCAATGTCGAAAACGAAGTCACGATGTTTGCCGTCATAGTAGCTCTTTTGGCGCGATTGCGCGGTGACGAGGTTATAGACCTAGGGTAGGGTCACAGGCCTGACCAAGGTACCCCACACAAGGTCACTACCCCAGAAGATCAAAAGACAAAACAAAAGACAAAACCTACAATGACGAAGACAGTCGACTGAGATGGCCCAAGAGGACATCCCACTCGACTGGACATCACCTGCAAGACGACTCAACTCTACTCGACCAATCCAAGGCACTCGACCCCCGAAGGTCAAAGGTCCCTTAGGACAATAACAGTCTGGTATTTACTCGCCATAGTGAATGCCTTCATTACTCTTTACTGTAGACGTTATCAGTAACGTCTGCCTTAATGTACATTGAACCCTTAGTAACGTGGAGCATGGTTGGGGTCCTGGCGCACTATATAAGCCACCCCCTCCTCCTGTACAAGAGATCGCATCCTTGTAACTCACACGTATACACATATCAGTCGACCGCCTCCGGGCACCGAGACGTAGGGCTGTTACTTCCTCCCAGAAGGGCCTGAACTTGTAAAACACCTCGTGTACATCCCCACCATAGCTAGGGCCTTGCCTCCTCATTCGTACCCCCTACTCGTACTGTCAGTCTTGGAACCTCGACAGTTGGCGCCCACCTTGGGGCAAGGCGTCTTAGCGACTTCTGGTGAGGTTGCAACCTTTTCTCTGACCTCCTTCATCATGGTGTCCGGTGGTGGTCTGGCGTTGGGCCGCGAGATCCGGCTCGGCGCGCTCATCTTCGTCGCCGATGACTCCGCATGGCTCCAGGATGCCCCTCTCGACGTCGAGGCTCTGCCTGTCCGCGGGGCTGCGCACTTCCACGCCAGTGCCTGCGGCGTCCCCCTTCGACAGCCGTCGACTCAGTACCTGTCGATCCCTACATCGTCCCCCATCCCCGCCGGATGCCGTCGCAAGCGATCCGGTCGCTCACAGCTCCAGCGGTGGGTGAAACACACGGTGGCCCGCCAGACGGCCACCCCTCAAGTCATGGCCATCGAGCCCGACGGTTACCTCTACGGGCCGACCGATCCGTCGATCGAGCTCGTAGATTCAGTTTTTGAGTGCGGGAGCAGCGATCTCGCAACGGAAGTCCTCATGGTCGACTCACGCCGCAGCCCGCCGGGTTTTCCTAGTGGTGGTGACAGCGGCAGCGGTGGTGGCCGTTCATACGACAACGACAGGTACATTCCTCAACCCCTCACCGCCGAGCAGAGGGATGAGCTCTGTCACCGCAACGAAGACGCGCTCTTCACTCCCATCATGGGAGATTCTCTGGAGGCTCTGGCCCTGGAAGCCACGCGCTTGGCCACCGTGGCTGAGCGCGCGCGCTTGGAAAATATCCAGCGTGCACTCGACGAACAGGCCCACCGACTAGTCCCGGAGTCCAGTCGACGATCGCGGCAATCGCACCCGCGCGAGACTCAGGTATTCCGCACACCAGTCCAGAACCTCGAAGCCGCGGCTCGCATTGCAGAGTCGATTCAACCATCTCAGTCGGAAGCTAGGAGGGGGCTTCAGCACATCCGAGATTTGCTCCGAACGGCCGAAGAGCAAAACGCGGCTGCTTCTCAGTCGCGCAACAGGATCCACAGCAGATATGTGGCTGCAAACACCGTTTGGCCAGCCCACAGTCCAAGATCGCCCCCAAGGCGTGAGGAACGTGGCCCACGACAGGACCGGCATCTGGGTCGGAATGACGAGCAACACGACTGTCGACCCGGTCATCATGACCGCCGTCGAGCGCCTACGCCTCCTCCGGGAAGTGGATCGTTCTCGCCCCGGCGGCACGAAGGCAGGCGCCTGCGCGACGACGAGCGGAGGGTTCCCCCAGATCCCCGGAGGCCGGGTTTTGATGCGAGGTCTATCCTTGTGCAGGGACGGGTCGACCGGAACAGGGCGTTCAGAGAAGAGCAAGGCAGGGATCATCCGAGTGGAAGCCGAGCACCTGTCTGTGGACCCGAGTGTTTCTGCAGTGCCATCAGAGCCACAGAGATCCCCCCGAACTTCCGGTTGGCGACGGGGGTAAGTAAGTTCACCGGCGAGTCGAAACCAGACACCTGGCTAGAAGACTACCGAGTGTCCGTGCAGATCGGAGGTGGCAACGATGACGTAGCCATGAAGCACCTTCCTCTGATGATGGGTGGTTCGGCTCGGGCGTGGCTCAATCAGTTGGCCCCCGGGAGTATTTATAGCTGGGAGGAGCTGGCTCGAGTGTTCATTCAGACCTTCGAGGGCACCTGCAAGCGACCTGCTGGCCTCGCAGAGCTTCAGCATTGCGCAGAAGTCAAATGAAACTTTGAGAGATTACATCCAACGATGGACCACCTTGCATCACACGGTGGAAAATGTGTCTGAGCACCAGGCAGTTTGCGCCTTCAAGGAGGGCGTACGTAACCGAGAGCTGAATCTGAAGTTTGGTCGAAAAGGCGATATGTCCCTGTCTTAGATGATGGAGATTGCCAGTCGATACGCCAACGGCGAAGAGGCCGATCGGCTCCGCAGCGGAAAGAAACCAGTCGGACAGGATGATCAGAATTCCAATCAGAAGAACAAGCGCAAAGCCGAGCCAGCTGCTCAGGGCGAAGCTGCAGTGGTCAACCAAGGGAAAGGCAAAGGAAAGCCGAAGGGGCCCTGGGCTCCTAAGAAGTGAAGGATCAAGCTGGGAATGATGTACTCGACCAGCCATGTCCCATTCACACGAAGAAAGATGAAGAGGGAAACTTGGTATATCCCAAGCACACCACTCGACAGTGCCGGCTCCTGATCCAGAACTTCTAGAAAGATCAGTCGGCTAAGAAGGGAAAGGAATCAGAGGAGTCAGAAGACAAGGAAGGGGATGGAGGATACCCCCAGATCAACTCCAGTTTGGTGATCTTCGCAGACGTAGAGAGCAAAAGTTGACTGAAAGTCATCAACAGAGAAGTCAACATGGTTGCCCCGGCAACCACCACGTTTTTGAAGTGGTCCAAGACCCCCATCACATTTGGCCAGTCTGATCACCCTGCGCACATTGCCACCCCCGGGCGGCAGGCACTGTTGGTCGACCCAGTTGTCGCGGGCACACATCTGACCAGGGTCCTGATGGATGGAGGCAGTGGTTTGAATATTCTGTATGCAGCAACCCTCCGGGATATGGCCATCCCAATGTCCAAGCTGAGGGAAAGCAACATGAGGTTCCACTGGGTCATCCCCGGGAAGAAGGCTGACTCACTTGGCCAAATCACACTCGACGTAGTCTTTGGCGAGTCAAAGAATTATCGCAAAGAGAAGCTGACGTTTGAAGTGGTGGACTTCAACAGCGCTTATCATGCCATTCTGGGTAGGCCCGCCTACGCCAGGTTCATGGCTCGACCATGTTATGTATACCTCAAGCTAAAGATGCCGAGACCCAACGGCGTTATAACCGTCACTGGGAACCGTCAGAAAGCAGAAGTGTGCTTCCAGAAAGACTCGAAGATCAATGACGAGCAGATGGCAGCAGTAGAGATGGAGGAGTACCAGAAGAGCGTGGAACCGAGTGACCTGCTGAGGGCAAAGAAGCCGGCTTCCGGGTCAGCTTTCCAGTCGGCCGGGGAGACGAAGCCCGTACACATCCACCCCACCGACCCCAATCCAGTACCGACCCACATTTCCACTACACTCGACAGCAAATAGGAAGAAGCGCTCATCCAGTTCCTTGATACGTCCAAAACGTATCTATAATTTCTGCTTGCTCCATGCTTCTTTTGTGTGATATTGCTATGATATTGATGCATTTCCATACACTTTTGATCATATTTGGACTAACCTATTAACTCAGTGCACCACAGTGCCAGTTCCTGTTTTCTGCTGTTTTTCTATTTCAGGTTTCCCCCATATTAAAAGTGCTCCAAAAATTCCAGGAAAAATACAGGAAAAATCAGCATACAGGAAGCTTCGCGAAGAACCAAAGATGGGCCAGAGGGGAGCCGGGGGAGGCCCAGGCGGCCACCTGGCGCGGCCCCACCCCTGGCCGCGCCAGGGGGGCGCCTGGGGCCCCTGCTCCACCTCTGGCTGCCCCCCTTCGCCTATATATCCCTCTCGTCCCGAAACCCTCGAGGACAGAACCCTTTTTCGCGATCTCGCCTCTGTTCCGCCGCCGCAGCGCTTCCAAGATCGGGAGCATCAGGAGAACTCTTCCCGGCACCCTGCCGGAGGGGAGAACCACCACCGGGAGCTTCTCCACCACCATGGACGCTTCCCGGATGAGTCGTGAGTAGTCCACCTTGGACCATGGGTCCATGATCAGTAGCTATGTGATGTTCTCCTCCCCTCTTTGCTCTTCATGGTTTAGACCTCGTGAGCTGCCCTACATGATCGAGGCACATATGTAATCTTTCTGCTGTTGCTTTGCTGAGTTTGCTGGGATCTGATGGATTATGAGACTATGTTCAGATTGTGTTTGAGTAATATATTTGATTCACCTCTTTTATATCTTTGTTATTGAGTAATTCTTGCATGTTCTCCGTTGCTGTTTATTGCTTTGGCCAAGTAGTAGGTAGTAACTCCAAGAGGGAGCGTTATGCTTGATTGTGGGTTCATGCCCCCTGATGACTAGCTTGAGTGACAAAAACATGAGTCTAGGGGATGTGCTGTTGCCACAAGGGAGAAAACAACGGTGCTTGTACTTGCGGGTGCAAGGATTGTTTACTTTACGCAAAGTTCTTTTAATGCAGTTGTCCGTTGCTTTGAGTTTACACTTTGGGTGGGATTCGCAACTTAATACCAGCGAGATGTTCTGGATAGATATCTCAAGGTGGATGATTAGTAGTAGATGCAGATGGATTTCGGTCTACTTGCCTTGGCGTACCACCCATGCTTTTGAGCCTCTACCTTTCTTTGCAGCATAGTTAGCATTGGTTTGCGCACATAATCCTGTCAATTGCCCAGCTGTAATTTGTTTACCTCGCTTTGCTGTTTTATCGCCTTTTGGGAGAGAGACATCACTAGTGAACATCATGGGACCCCGGTCCATATTACCACCGCTGATCACACCTTCTATTTACTTCCTGTTTTTATTTCCTAGTTGCAGTCATAGCTATCATTATTATCTCTTGTGTTTGATCCTTTGTAAACAACAAGGCCAGAGGGATTGACAACCTCCCTGTACTCGTTGGGAGCAAAGTTATCTGTATCTATGTGCAGGTCCCGTCAACTGCTAAGTTTCTGGCGCCGTTGACACCTACTTGTCGACCCTCGGAGTCTCACGGGATTCGATCCTTGGTATCTTTGCCAAGGGAAATTTGCCGCTACGCTACATCTCAACCTTCCACTTGGGGTAACCAACGAGGGGCGAGAAGCCATCATTCCTCCGTGAGAACTGGGACATCTTTGCATGGAAACCATCAGACATGACGGGTGTACCCAGGGGACTGGCTGAGCACCATTTGCGAGTCAACCCAAAGGTGAAGCCTGTGAAGGAACATCTCCGTCGCTCCGCTGCGGAGAAGAGAAAGGCAATTGGCGAGGAAGTGGCTCGGCTCCTGGCAGCTGAGTTTATCGGCGAGATCTACCACTCCAAGTGGCTCGCCAATGTCGTCATGGTCCCCAAGAAGGACAAGTCTCTCCGCATGTGCATCGATTTCAAGCACATCAATCGGGCCTGCCCGAAGGATCACTTTCCTCTCCCTCGCATCGATTAGATAGTTGACTCGACTGCGGGGTGTGAGCATTTGTCCTTTCTAGACGCGTATTCCGGGTACCATCAGATCCGTCTATTTGGGCCCTATGAAATCAAGATAGCTTTCATCACCCCCTTCGGGTGTTTCTATTATGTCACCATGCCTTTCGGTCTCAAAAATGCCGGCGCTACCTTCATGCGCATGATCCAGAAGTGCCTGATAAAGCAAATCAGTCGGAACGTCGAGGCATACATGGATGACATTGTGGTCAAGTCACTGAAAGGTTCCGACCTGCTGACCGACCTCGCTGAGACATTCGCAAACTAAAGAAGCTATGATATCAAGCTCAATCCGTCGAAGTGTACATTTGGAGTTCCTGGCGGCAAGTTACTCGGTTTTCTCGTTTCCGAACGGGGAATCGACGCCAATCCAGAGAAGGTCAGCACCATCCTCCGAATGAAACGCCCCGAGCGTATACATGACGTCCAGAAGCTTACTGTTTACTTGGCCGCATTGAGTCGATTCATTTCTCGTCTCGGTGAGAAGGCAATGCCTCTCTACCGACTCATGAAGAAATCAGACAAGTTCGAGTGGAATTCCGAAGCCGAAGCAGCGTTTGAAGAGCTCAAAGCCCTGATGTCCACCCAGCCGGTGCTTGCTGCCCCAGTCAACAAAGAACCTCTCCTACTATACATTGCAGCCACCGAACAGGTTTTCAGCACTATACTCACGGTCGAGCGGGAAGAAGAGGGCAAGGCCTACAAGGTCCAGTGGCCAATCTACTACATATCCGAAGTTTTGACTCCCTCCAAGCAAAGGTATCCGCATTACCAGAAGCTCGTGTATGGGATTTACTTGACTGCAAAAAAGGTTGCCCATTACTTCTCGGACCATACAATCTCAGTCGTCAGTGACGCCCCGCTGTCAGAGATCTTGAACAACCGAGACGCAACCGGTCGAGTGGCAAAATGGGCGATTGAACTTCTTCCGTTAGATATCAAGTTTGAAGCAAAGAAAGCCATCAAGTCTCAGGCTATAGCAGATTTTGTGGCCGAGTGGATAGAACAAGAGCTGCCGACTCAAGTTCAGTCGGATCACTGGACAATGTTCTTTGATGGATCCAAGATGTTGAACGGATCCGGCGCAGGCGTGGTCCTGGTATCTCCCAGGGGCGACAAGTTCAGTTACGTCCTTCAGATCCACTTTGCCTCATCGAACAACGAAGCTGAGTATGAAGCACTTCTGTACGGGTTGTGCATGGCCATCTCACTCGGCGTCCGTCGCCTGATGGTCTACGGCGACTCGGACTTAGTGGTGAACCAAGTGATGAAGGAATGGGACGTCAGGAGCCCGGCAATGACCAGTTATTGCAGTGCAGTGCGGAAGCTTGAAAAGAAGTTTGAAGGTCTAGAGCTCCATCACGTGCCCAGAGCTAAGAATCAGCTTGCCGATGACCTTGCGAAGATTGGGTCGACTCGGAAGCCTATACCCAAGAATGTGTTTCTGGAGCATCTGCACACCCCTTCTGTCAAAGAAGACCCCTTCACGGAAGAACCCCCGCAGCCAGTCAGTGCGTCAGATCCGACTGAAGTCGAAGTGCCTGCAGTGGTCGACCTGATCATGGAGGTTTTAGTGATTACGCCCGACTAGACTGTGCCATACATATCATATCTGCTCAGGCAAGAGCTCCCAGAAGATGAGGAAGAAGCGCGCTAGATCGTCCGTCGATCCAAGGCGTTCACTGTCATTCAGGGTCAACTCTACAGAGAAAGCGTCACCGGAGTCGCTCAGCGCCGCATCACCCCAGAGGAAGGTCGACTGATCCTGGATGAGATTCACTCGGGAACTTGTGGCCACCACGCTTCCTCTCGGAATATAGTGGCCAAAGCATACCGAGCCGGGTTTTATTGGCCCCGAGCCAACGAGATGGCCAAAGATATTGTGGACAAGTGTGCAGGCTGCCAGTTCTACTCCAACATGTCCCACAAGCCGGCGTCTGCTCTGAAGACCATTCCACTAGTCTGGCCCTTTGCCGTTTGGGGCTTGGATATGGTCGGTCCCTTCAGAACAAGCAGAAGCGGATTCACTCACCTGCTCGTGGCGGTCGACAAGTTCACCAAATGGATTGAGGCCAAGCCCATCAAGAACCTCGAGTCGAGCACCGCCATCAGCTTCATCAGGGAATTGATATTCAGATATGGTGTCCCCCACAGCATCATCATGGACAACGGCTCCAACTTTGACTCAGACGAATTCAGAGCTTTCTGTGCTTCTCAAGGAACACGAGTCGACTATGCCTCCGTGGCACATCCGCAGTCGAATGGACAGGCAGAAAGGGCGAACGGTTTGATTCTCCAAGGCCTGAAACCATGGCTCATGCGTGACCTTAAGCATGCCGCTGGGGCTTGGGTAACCAAACTACCGTCTGTCTTATGGGGTCTGAGGACAACTCCAAACCGGTCGACTGGTCGTACCCCTTTCTTCATGGTCTATGTAGCTGAAGCCATGCTGCCAAGTGATTTGCTACATAATGCCCCCCGAGTGGAACTCTTCCCCGCAGCCGAAGCAGAGCAAGCTCGTCAGGATGCAGTCGACCTCTTGGAGGAGGAGCGAGAGATGGCCCTGATCCGGTCGACCATCTATCAGCAAGACCTGTGTCGATTCCATGCTTGCAACGTCCGAAGGCGAGCACTTCAGGAAGGAGACCTGGTTCTTCGAGTGCATCGGAAACGACCGCACAAGCTCTCCCCGGCCTGGGAAGGCCCCTTCATCATCACCAAGGTACTACACAACGGAGCGTATCACCTTTACAACGTCGCCAAGAAGAAAGACGAACCTCGTTCGTGGAACGCGGACCTGCTCCGCCGCTTTCTACACTTGAAACACTAGAACAGTCGAGTTGTAATAAAGATTTTCCTATTTATTTCAAAGACAAGTCTGCAGCGATCCTTTAATGATTGTTGTTTTCTAAGATGCTGGTCTTCAAAATCTCCAAGTGGGTGCTTAGACGCGAACCCGATTCGCCTAAGTTACAAAAACTACTCCGAGTGAAGAGCAACCCTCTCACTCGGGGGCTTAGCTGCGAACCCGATTCGCCTAAGTTTCAAAAACTACTCCGAGTGAAGAGCAACCCTCTCACTCGGGGGCTTAGCCGCGGTCCTCCGAGCTACGTCATAAGTATAATGTGGCTCTGTCTTCCGAGCTCCGCCACAAATACAACGTTGCTTGGAATCGCCTAAGTTACAAAACTACTCCGAGTGAAGAGCAACCCTCTCACTCGGGGGCTTAGCCGCGGTCCTCCGAGCTACGACATATGTATAATGTGGCTCTGTCTTCCGAGCTCCGCCACAAATACAATGTTGCTTGGAATCGCCTAAG
>LR738712.1:693636699-693691340 GCA_902687465.1 Secale cereale | reverse complement strand
CTCACTCGGGGGCTTAGCTGCGGTCCTCCGAGTGAAGAGCAACCCTCTCACTCGGGGGCTTAGCCGCGGTCCTCCGAGCTGCGTCATAAGTATAATGTGGCCGTGTCTTCCGAGCTCCGCCACAAATACAACGTAGCTTGGAATCGCCTAAGTTACGAAAACCACTCCGAGTGAAGAGCGATCCTCTCACTCGGGGGCTTAGGTGCGAACCCGTGGCTCGCCTAAGTTACAAAGAACCACTCCGAGTGAAGAGAAACCCTCTCACTCGGAGGCTTAGCTGCGGTCCTCTGAGCTACGTCATAAGTATAATGTGGCTTTGTCTTCCGAGCTCCGTCACAAATACAACGTAGCTTGGAATCGCCTAAGTTACAAAAACCACTCAGAGTGAGGAGCGATCCTCTCACTCGGGGGCTTAGCTACGGTCCTCCTAGCCCCGCCACAAGCACAACGTTGCCATCAAGGCGTCGACTCCAAATCCAAGCTATCAAAAAGAGTCACAAGCAAAGGAATCAAATCCAGCTAAAGTCCCGCAAGATTTGGGCAAGAGTACCTGGGCGACGGGCCCACAAGAGTTTAACGATTACAGGATCACTCGGCATTCCGAGGCAAATTGAATTAAAGTATCAAAGTTCACTCACTCCTCAGGAGGAGGCGGGCTCGCAGGGGCAACAAACTGGTCCAGGTCGATCCCATCGGCGATGTGGGTGGCGGCTTCCAAGAAAGTCTCCATGAACGACTGGAACTGGAGCTCCTTCATATTGGCGACCTTGAGCGTTGTGAGCCTTCTCTCCTTCACCTCCTTGTAGTGCACACATACCAAGGATAGCGACACGTCAGCTCCACAACAGGCAGATGACTTCTTCCACTCCTGCACTCGACTAGGGATCTCATTGAGTCGAGTCATCAGAGACTCGAGGTCGTTCTCCTGCACGACCCCCCTCCAGAGTGCAGTGTCGATCCGGGCCATCACTGCTTTCATCCGTCCCAGGTAGCCTGTGGCAGCGGTAAGACGTGACTGCAGCCTCAAGATATTCATGGCAGCTTCGTCCTTGACAATAAAATTGGCTGGGTCCAGACCGGGCTCGACCCGCCCAGTCTCTTCGTCGAAGTTGCGGCAGAATTCTACACCACAAGAAACAAGTCGAGTCAGCAAGCAAAATACGGGTCGACGGATCCAACTTAGTCTGAGCCAAAGAGACATACCTTCGAGCACGAGATACCACTTCTTGGTAAGGTCGCTCACATAAGCCTCCAGATCAATCCTCTTTTGGAAGCGGGCCTCGTATTTGTAATTCAGAACACTCTTGGCATTCTTCAGCCAAGTCACCTCTTGGTTAGCCACGTCGAGTGAACCCTTCAGCCTGGTGATCTCCGCCTCAAGCACGCCTACGGAAGCCAGCTTCTGCTCTGCCAGTTATGTCTTCTCTGCCAAGTCGAGGTCTTTCTGCTCCAAGGCCGCTTTCAGTTGACCTGCAAAAGACATCACTGGACAGATGAACATGAGGGGACATAGAGCATATTTATCCAAGGTCAGTCGACAAATTGCTCGCGTCAGTTACCAGCTGCGTTGTCCTGCGTCTTCTTCAGGTGGTCCCGAGCCAGCTACAAGTCGAGATTGAGCTAGATCTGCTTCTTCTCAAGGTCTGCAAATTTGGCTCCAAACTCGCAAGATCTCTGCATCAACACAATAAAAACATGATTCTAAGACTACAGTCGAGTCGAACACTCAACCGCAGTCTCGGGGACTACACCCAGTGGGTGCACTGAGCGTGCCCCCACTGGTTCTCACTCGGCCAAGATCAGTCTGGCTCGAGCTCAAAAAAAAACAAGGAGGAAAGTTCTATCGTCAGACCATGGCCGACTACCAGCAGTCGACCACGGTCTCAGGGGCTACACCCAGTGGGTGCACTGAGCATTCCCCCACTGGTTCCCATTCGGCCCAGATCAGTCTGGCTCGAGCTCAAGCGAAGTTCAAAGCAACCGCTAAAAGGCTACACGTCAAGACAACACCCAGTGGGTGTGGCATCATCTTACGAACAAAGCAGTAGATTTTTTCAAACTGAAGATTTTTCCAGTGCAGCAAGCCAATCAGTTGGAGAAAACAAACCTGGACATTGGACCGAAGGGCAGAACTAGCGTCGTAAGCAGCCATGCTGGCCTCGTACGCCGCCTTCGTCTTCTCCATCATCAGTCCTGCCTGGCGAACGGCTTCTTGAGCCGCGCCCACGGGATCCTCCGGGAGGCGATAGGAGGAGAAGAGAACGGACTACAGAGCAGGTGCTGGGTCGACGGTTGGAGCAGGCGATGGGTCGACAGCCCCTCCAGCCGACGAAGCTGGGTGTTCGGTCGACACGGGGACGGCGAAGGTGACCGTGGCCTGGGCCACGTCTTCCTGTCGCTGGGCCTCTGGGCCAGAAGGCTCCTTCTGGCCCTTCCTCCCGTGCGTCGCCAAGCGTCCCCTGAGCGCTCCTCATCATCATCGTCTGGGAGCTCTATGACGTGGCGCGACACTTCGAAACAAACAGTTGTGAGGTTCAGTCGACCACCAGCTCTAATCGACGAAAAACAAAGAACGGTCTACAACTCGCACCTACGCGGGATGTAGCAGCATCTGCGGTCTCCTCATTGTCCCGGCCCTTGTCGATGTCCATCGAGGTCGTGGAAGCAGCAGCACTGAAGAATTTCCTTGAAGTTGAGTCGACGAAGACAGAGTCGACCTCCGAAGAACAGAAAGGAACAAGGCTGAATAACACTTACGTGGAGGCGATGGGAACATCCACCTTAATCTTGGGCAGAGCCTTCCGGGGCTAGGCGGTGGTGACCTTGGGTTGCTTGGGTGCCTTCTCAGATGGATCAGGAGTGGCCGTACGAGCTTGCTTAGGCGCTTGGGAGCTGGAGGGATCCGTCCGAGGGCGCACAGCCCCCGGGTCGTGCTTCCCCTTGGATCGCTTCTCGTCACGGGGAGGTGACTCGACCTCCTCCCCACTGCTGTAGTCCTCGCTCTCCTCTTCGGTCTCCTCGTCGGACTTCCACTCGGAGACGTCGCCCATGCTCTCTTTGCCCTCCTGGACCTGATCCCCGTTGGGCAATGAGTACATTTCAGTATAGATCTGCAAAAAAGGAAGATCAGCCAAATGTCAGTCAGACTCATCAAGACAACTACAAGCCAATAACAGGAACACCACTCGGAAGCCAAAGACAAACCTTGTCAGGAAGATGGTCGGCGTCGAATGGGAGAACCCTCCCGGACCCCCTGGGGTTGTCTTTGTTCCCCGTGACGCACTTCAGGCACTACGCCACATACTTCACGTCCGCCACCTCCGGGTGGACTCGGGACGAGTCGTCGGGGCCGGAGTACAGCCACATCGGGTGGTCCCGAGCCTGGAGAAGCTGGATCCTTTGCATGAGGTAAACCTCAAGCAGGTCCAACCCCGTGACTCCCTCGCGGACCAACTGGACGACCCGTTCCACCAACATGCTCACTTCCGCCCTCTCGGCCCGACCCACAATCATTGACGGAGGCTGGCTGGCTCGACCAAGAGAGAAAGGGGGGAGTCCGGTTGACTGACAGGGAGTCGGACTGTCCTTGTAATAGATCCAAGTTGACTGCCAGCCCCGAATCGACTCCGGAAGAATCATAGGGGGAAAGGTGCTCCTATTCCTAAGTTGGATGCCGAGCCCACCGCACGCCTGGAGGACGTGCGTCTTCTCGTCACTCGGGTTCGCCTTCTTGACGGTTTGCGAGCGACAAGTAAAGATGTGTTTGAACGAACCCCAATGCGGCCGACAGCCGAGGAAGTTCTCGCACATAGAGACGAACGCGGCGAGGAAGGCAATGGAATTGGGCATGAAGTAATGCGGCTGGGCGCCGAAGAATATCAAGAAAGCACGAAAGAAAGGATGCAGAGGCATGGAGAAACCTCGGTCGATGTGGGTCTCGAGAAGGACGCACTCGCCCTCCCGCGGCCGGGGCTCGAGCTCACCCTCCGGCACCCGCCAGGAGCCGCGGGCGACCAGCCCCTCCTCCTCCACCTCCTCCAAATCCTCCGCCATGATGGTGGACCAAATCCAATCCCCCTAGATCCAACCAGGAGGGAGCCCAGACCTCGACGACGATCTGCTACGGCCGGACCGCCTCCCCTTCCCCGTCGCCGCCTTCTTCGAATGCTCCATCGCCGCGGTCTTGTCCTTGCCCATGCCACACGAGCCGACGGTTGCTGTGGAGAAAGCGAGAAGGAGCAGAGCCACGGCGGAGAGGCAGGGGCGAAAAGAACAGGGAATGGGCGCACAATTCTCTCGCTTCGAGCTCGGCGCACACTTATAGCACCCCGGTCGAGTGGCTGACCGGTGGCCCCGAGCGATCCTATCAAATCCCGCAACAGGCGCGGACGCGATACGTGGCGAAAAAGGTGGCGCGAGGATCGAGGCATCCTGAGCATATCCGTCCGATTGCTGCGGCATGACCCGCCCCCGCACTTCCCCAAATTTTGAAATCCCGTGAAATCCTACGACCAGAGAGCAACCAACCCCGCCGAAAACTGCGCACGCCAACGGCACCCGATGCCTAGCACATAGTTCAGTCGATGGAAGATGCAACAAACACACTCGACAGTTCCAGAATCGATCAAGGCAACCAAGACAAGATTGAGAAGGACAGCCTAGTTCGCAAGCTCAGAGAAGACTACCCCAAAGGCGTCGAGCAAGAACCGGGGCTTTCATCAGCACTCTCTCCTGCTCAAGCCTCAATCCATTCGGGGGCTACTAACGAGGTTACAGACCTAGGGTAGGGTCACAGGCCTGACCAAGGTACCCCACCCAAGGTCACTACCCCAGAAGATCAAAAGACAAAACAAAAGACAAAACCTACAATCACGAAGACAGTCGACTGAGATGGCCCAAGAGGACATCCCACTCGAATGGACATCACCTGCAAGACGACTCAACTCTACTCGACCAATCCAAGACACTCGACCCTAGAAGGTCAAAGGTCCCTTAGGACAATAACGGTCTGGTATTTACTCGCCATAGTGAATGACTTCATTACTCTTTACTGTAGACGTTATCAGTAACGTCTGCCTTAATGTACATTGAACCCTTAGAAACGTGGAGCATGGCTGGGGTCCTGGCGCACTATATAAGCCACCCCCTCCTCCTGTACAAGGGTTCGCATCCTTGTAACTCACACGTATACACATATCAGTCGACCGCCTCCGGGCACCGAGACGTAGGGCTGTTACTTCCTCCGAGAAGGGCCTGAACTCGTAAAACACCTCATGTACAACCCCACCATAGCTAGGGCCTTGCCTCCTCATCCGTACCCCCTACTCGTACTGTCAGTCTTGGAACCACGACACGCGGCCTTGAGATTCTCATGTATGACTTTGCACATTTCTTCGGCCTCTGAGATCATATCATTGCCAAGGAGTTTATGTTCACCCGTCTCAGACTAGTTTAGAGGGGTACGACACTTTGTGCCATAGAGAATTTCAAATGGTGCTTTGCCTGAACTTGCTTGGAAACTGTTATTGTGGGAGAACTCGTCAAATGGAAGACAATCTTCCCATTTCATACCAAAGGAGATTACACACTCCCTGAGCATATTTTCGAGTATTTGGTTCACCCTCTCGACTTGACCACTTGTCTGAGGATGGAAAGCTGTGCTGAAGCGAATCTTGGTACCCATAGCTGACTGGAAGGAATCCCAGAATTTGGAAGTGAACAAGCTTCCATGATCTGAGGAGACTTGAGGGATACCATGCAAAGAGACAATTTTGGAGGTGTGCAGCTCTGCCAGTTGTGCTGCGTTGATGGATTCCTTGACTAGAAGAAAATGAGCCACTTTTGTGAGCTCATCAATAACCACAAAGATAGGGTCGTTCCCTTGCTTGGACTTGGGGAAGCCGGTCACAAAATCCATATCAATGTGATCGAATTTCCACTCGGGAATAGGCAAAGATTGGTGAAGTCCAGCTGGACGTTGATGTTCTGCTTTGACTCTGCGGCAGACATCACACTCGTTCATGAATTGAGCAATTTCTCTTTTCATGCGAGTCCATCAATAGGATTGCTTGAGGTCATGGTACATCTTGGAGCTGCCTAGATGTATCGGGAGAAGGGAATTATGAGTCTCGTTCATTATGACCTTACGTAGGTCACCTTTTGGAACCACAATCCGGTCTTCAAAGAATAAGGTGTCCTGTCATCAATGCGGTAGCACTTGTACTTTTGAGTACCTTTGGCAATACCATGCTTCACTTTCTTCACCATTGCAGCAAGAAGTTGAGCTTCACGGATTTGAACTTCCAAGGTAGGAGTGACTTGAAGGTTGGCAAGAAATCCTTGCGGAACAACTTGAAGGTTGAGTTTTCGGAATGCTTCACAGAGATCCGGTTGGAATGGTTCGAGCATGAGACTGCTGCAATAAGACTTTCTGCTCAAGGCGTCTGCAATCACGCTGGCCTTGCCAGGAGTGTACTCAATGATTGGGTTGTACTCTTGAATCATTTTGAACCAACGAGTCTGACGGAGGTTGAGGTTCATTTGCGTGAAGATATACTTTAGGCTCTTGTGATCGGTGAAGATTTCAACATGCCTGCCCAATAAGAGGTGTCTCCATGTGATCAAGGCGTGGACAACTGCCGCCAACTCAAGATCGTGAGTGGGGTAGTTCTTCTCGTTTGGCTTGAGCTGCCGAGAAGTGTATGCCACTATCGTCTTCTCTTGCATAAGAACACCACCCATACTGTCGTGGAATTAACACGGCAGATGTCCGGTTTAGCGGACTTAGTCGTGAGGCCGCGCATCTATGTAGTAGCTTGAGAGGGGTTGAGCGAAATCGAGAGACGCAATACAAGACAAGGATTTAGACAGCTTCGGGCCCCGGGGAACATCATCCGGTAATAGCCCTACGTGATGTTTGAGGCTAGGTCTCATTATCATCCTCGTGGTGTCGCCGGTAAACCGGCTCTTTATGTCTAGCCCTAGAAACTTGTCTGCTTGTGGCTTGTCTAAACTTGTCTAAAACCTGTCTAAACTTGTCCCTCTTTGGGGAGCCCTGCCCCTCCTTATATATGTTGAAGGGGCAGGTTACATGTAGTGTCCTAGTAGGATTAGGATTGCTTTATTACAAGGAGTCCTAGTCTTGCTTCCTTTGTAAGAGAATATTCCTTGTGCTTTCTTCATAAACCGGCCCACTATAACATGAATCGGCCTTCTGGGCCTTGGGCCTTGTCATCGTGATCCGCCTGCCAGTTTACTAGTAAATTGCCAAGTGTAAACCGTCTCAAGTAAACCACCAAGTCCGGCCGAGTCATATTTCCGACCGGTTCATACCGCGGGGTATATCCCCGACACAGACCTTGCAAAGAGGCATCGCAAAACACTTGGTATGGTTTGGATTCATCAGGAGGAGTTAAGACCGGAGCGGAAACAAGCTTCTCTTTGAGTGTATTGAATGCCACATCACAATTAGGAGTCCAAGAATACTTGACATTCTTTTGCAACTGGTTGGACAGAGGCTTGGCAATCTTGGAGAAGTTCTCGACGAACCTTAGCTTGCAGGCCCGATGAAGCTTCGGAGTTGCTTGATGTTTTGAGGAGGTTCCCACTTAACAATAGCTTCAACCTTCTCGGGGTTAACTGAAATGCCCTTGGCAGAGATAATATGACCCAGATAGAAAACTTCATCAAGCCAGAATTTGCACTTTTAGAATTTCGCATAAAAGCGATGCTCTCTAAGCCTGTCGAGAACCAAACGAAGGTGCTTGGCATGGTCTTCTTTAGTCTTGGAGAATACCAAAATATCATCAAGATAGACGAGGACGAACTCATTGGTGTATGGGTTGAATATGAAATGCATCATCCGAGAGAAGGTGGGAGGTGCATTTGCAAGCCCGAAGGACATGACTGTGTACTCGTAGGAGCCATAACTCGTCCTGAATGCGGTCTTGGGAATATCCTCTTCACGGATACGAATTTGATAGTAGCCCATCCGGAAATCAAGCTTCGAGAAAACCTAGGCTCCTTTGAGCTGCTCGAACAGTTCATTGATATTGGGGAGAGGGTACTTATTCTTAATTGTCTTCTTGTTCAATGGCCGGTAATCAATGCAAAGCCGCTCTGTGCCATCCTTCTTCTTGACAAAAAGAACACCGCAACCCCAAGGAGAAGAACTTGGTCTGATCAGACCCAAGCGTTCTTGCTCGTCGAGTTGCTTCTTCAACTCCTTCAACTCTTTAGGAGAAAGTTTGTACGGACGCCGACATGTTGGCTCTGTACCAGGTTCAAGTTCAATGACGAATTCAACTGGACGGTTGGGAGGCATCCCTATCAATTCTTCAAGAAATATGTCTTCATATTCGCAAACCACCGGAATCTGGGATATGACATTAATCTCGCCCTTGTCATTGAGAGAGAATAGCATGATTGTGTTATCTCGAGCTGTGAAGATAATCACGTCTTCAGAAGGATGAGTTAGATTGACCTCCATGTTTGCACAATCAAGAAGAGCATCATGCTTAGAGAGCCAATCCCTTCCAAGAATGAGATCAATGTCTGAATTATCGAGAACAACTGGCGAAGCTAGAAATTTATAATCACCCATCTTGATGGACACATTCGGAACCATTGTGTTGGGCCTCATGGACAAGGCAGGAGAAACAACTCCCATGAGTTTTTCCAACAACTTGGAATTGAAATCATGCTTAGCAAAGAACAGTCTTGACATGAAATAATGCGATGCACCTGAATCAAATAACACTTTTGCAGGAAAAGAGTTAACTGGAAGTGTACCCATGATCACTTGAGAGGAATCTTCAGCTTGAGCTGCGTTCATCAGGTTCACTCTTGCAGACTTGGGATTTTGCTTGATAATAGCATTGCTTGATGGCTCGATAGGAGGAGGAGGCGGAAGGCGCCTTTGGGTGCACTTGTTAGCATAGTAACCTTTCTGACCACACTTGTTGCAAGTAACCTCAGAGAGTGGCCGATGATAAGGACCGCTTGGCCTTGTAGCTTGAAACTGAGACATATTTTGGTTGCTTGGGTTGGGTGGGTGGGAAGATACGCGACCACCTAAGTGCTTGTTCTGACTTGGAGGACGGAACACTGGAGGTGGCGGAAGCCAGAACTTCTGTTGTTTAGCAACCACTTATGAGGAGGAAGAGGAGTTGACTGCATCTCTGATTCTTTTCTTTGAAGCCTCACACTTGAGCTGGGCAGCTTCTTGCTTGAGAGCCATGTTGTAGAATTGATCAAATTCAGCTGGCTCGAAGAGAGTGAGAGCAAGCTGGAGTTCATCTTTCAGACCACCTCGGAATTGGTAGATCTTGCTCTTTGCATCGGGAATATCTTGCTTAGCATAACGGGCTAGATTCTGGAACTTGACATTGTACTGGTAGACAAACATGTTGCCTTGCTTAAGGTTGCGGAATTGCTTACGCATGCCTTCAATGACACTGGTAGGGATGTGATGAGAATGAAAATCGCGGCAGAAGTCATTCCAAGAGATCTCACGACCCACTCTGGAGCCTTTGTACTGTTGCCACCAATCTGCGGCCTGGTCTTTCAGCTGAAAGGATGCGAACTTGACATAGTCCACTTGGTTGACATTACTGGACTCAAAATGCTTGTTGATGTCAGTGAGCCAATCCTCGGCATCAAGCGGATCAATACGGTAGCTGAAGGACTTGGGCTGATTTTCCAGGAATTGATTCAGAGTAGCAAAGTGAGGCTGGTTGTTGAACTTAGCTTGGCCTTGATTCCCTTGATTGTTCTGGTTGTTCTGAAAAGTTTGAAAATCTTGCATCATCTGAAGCATCATCTGAGTATTGGCAGTGGTGGATTGCATCACAGCCCGCCATGCCTCAGGTGGAGGAGGAGGGGATGGTGGTGTTTCATCATGAACCTCTAGGTTCTGGTTGGGAACTCTTTTAGGTGCCATCTTGGAGATGACGACAACCGTTAGAATCCCAATTGCAAGATAGATAAAGCTGAATCAAATGCTAGACATGTTGCAACATAAATCTTCACAAAATCATTCGAACAGAGCAATGAACGAATGAATTCAATAAGCTTAAATGACACATCAACTTGTAACGCCCAAGATGCGACTATATCTCCTACATGTCGAGGCACGACTTAGAGGCATAATCACATTTTGGTATGATCGCAAGAAGGTTATCTTCACACATTCCCATGTACAAGAACAAAGGGTGAAAATACATAGTTGGCTTACAATCACCACTTCACACAATGCATAAATAAGTCATACATTCATCCAAGTACAATCATGGTCCGACTATGGACAAATCCAAATGAAAAGAAGATAACCACCCACTATGCCCGATCGACCCTAGTAGGAACCACTACTGATCGTCAGGAAATGTCACGTACATACGCCCACGTTCCTCATCGAACTCCCACTTGAGTTCCTGTCCATCAACTGAATCGTACTCGGTTGTACCTACACCTGTGTTTGTAGTAAACTATGAGTCATGAGGACTCAGCAACCCCATTCCCGGGTATCAAAACTATCAAAGCCTTTGGGTAAGGAGAAAGTGTATAAGTGGGCTGCTGCAAGCGCTAAGCGTAGATGAGCTGGCTAGCTAACGAATCATCAGAGCGAGAAGAGAAGTGAAAGCCATCGGTCATGAACTAAATCAAGATCACTAGATGATTCTGTCTACCTACGAGTCATCCATAACCCAGCCGTGTTCTCTTCCCAAACTCCCTCGAAAAGATACCATCACGACTACTCACACGGTAGTGTATTATGTTTGAGGTTTTGTGTCAAGTTATTTAAAACAGGATATTAACAAATTCGAATCCGCCACATAACCGCAGGCATGGCTTTCGAAAGATCGTAACCCTGCAGGGGTGTCCCAACTTAGCCCATCACAAGCTCTTGCGATCAACAGAAGTAAAAAACCCTAATCTTAGGGACTACCCGATCAGACTCGGAATCCTGGTGTACAAGATATTTCGACAATGGTAAAACAAGTCCAGCAAGACCTCCCGACGTGCCGACACCCCAATAGGAGCCGCGCGTATCTCGTCTCAGGCCACATCAGATGAGCTAAACGTACAGGTGCCAAAATACCCTAAGTTGCTAAAGGGCGGCCCCGCACAGTGCACTAGTTTGGACCAACACTCATGAGGAGCACTGGCTCGGGTTGTTAATTAAGAATCCTCGGGGTAGCTAGTCTCTATGCAAATTTTAGTTGTTATTAGGCAAATGGTAAAACCAAGGCTGGGCCTTGCTGGAGGAGTTTTATTCAAAGCGAACTATCAAGGGGTCCCCATATACCCAACCGCGTTAGGAACGCAAAATCAAGGAACATAACACCGGTTTATCGGTTCTTAAGGCGGCATGAGTGGAACAAAACACCGAGCAAAAGGCCAAGACTTCCACCCATTGCCATTTATATAGGTGCTTTAATGTAAATAATAGATATTTTGTTATTCCCAAAAAACAATCCACATGGAGCAAACTTCATCTTCACCTGCAACTAGCAACGTTATAAGAGGGGGCTTGAGCAAAAGCGTAACTTAGCCAAACAACGGTTTGCTAGGAAGGTAGTTAGAGGTTTCATGGCAAGGTGGGGGCTGACATGCAAAAGGATAGGTATCGTGACAAAGCAAAAGAGCGAGGCATCTAGCATAGCAACAATAGAGGTGATATCAAGGAATGGTCATCTTGCCTGGTAAGTCTTCGGTGTTATCGGGACCTTGCTCTTTGTAATCGTACTCAGCGGCTGTCTCGACCTCGGACTCGAACTCGTCTCCCGGTGCTACCCAACATAAGCAAGCATCCAAATAAACACACATGGCAAGAAAATAACACACGCTATGCAAGAGGAATGCAAGTATGATGCTACGGAGCTACCGGTATGAAAGGAGATGAAGCCGGGAAGGACATGTGTGAAAGAAATATGCCCTAGAGGCAATAATAAAGATGTTATTTGTATTTCCTTATATCATGATAAATGTCTTTTATTCATGCTAGAATTGTATTAACCGGAAACTTGATACATGTGTGAATACATAGACAAAATAGTGTGTCCCTAGTATGCCTCTACTAGACTAGCTCATTGATCAAAGATGGTTATGTTTCCTAGCCATAGACATGAGTTGTCATTTGATCAACGGGATCACATCATTAGGAGAATGATGTGATGGACAAGACCCATCCGTTAGCATAGCACTATGATCGTTTAGTTTTACTGCTATTGCTTTCTTCATGACTTATACATGTTCCTATGACTATGAGATTATGCAACTCCCGAATACCGTAGGAACACCTTGTGTGCTATCAAACGTCACAACGTAACTGGGTGATCATAAAGATGCTCTACAGGTGTCTCCGAAAGTATTCATGGTGTTGGCATAGATCAAGATTAGGATTTGTCACTCCGAGTGTCGGAGAGGTATCTCTGGGCCCTCTCGGTAACACACATCATAATAAGCCTTGCAAGCAAAAGACTAATGAGTTAGTCACGAGATGATGTGTTACGGAACGAGTAAAGAGACTTGCCGGTAACGAGATTGAACTAGGTATAAGGATACCGACGATCGAATCTCGGGCAAGTAACATACCGTTTGACAAAAGGAACAACGTATGTTGTTATGCGGTTCTGACCGATAAAAGATCTTCGTAGAATATGTAGGAGCCAATATGAACATCCAGGTTCCGCTATTGGTTATTGACCAGAGATGAGTCTCGGTCATGTCTACATAGTTCTCGAACCCGTAGGGTCCGCACGCTTAACGTTTGATGACGATCGGTATTATGAGTTTTTGAGTATTGATGTACCGAAGGTAGTTCGGAGTCCCGGATGAGATCACGGACATGACGAGGAGTCTCGGAATGTCCGAGACATAAAGATTGATATATTGGACGGCTATATTCGGACACCGGAAGTATACCGGAAAGGTTTCGGATTTATCGGGAATGCCGGAGGGGGTTACCGGAACCCCCTACGAGAGGGGATGGTCCATAGTGGGCCTAAAGGGTGAGAGAGAGGCAGCCCATAGGGCTGGCCGGCGCCCCCACCTAGGAATCCTAGTTGGACTAGGATTGGGGGGGGCGCCACCTCTCCTATTCCTTTCCCCCTTCTTCCTTTCGGTGAATCCTACTAGGAATAGGATTGCAATCCTATTCCTAGTAGGAATCCCTTCCCTAGCCGCACCAGGAGAGTTGGCCGGCCCCTCCTCCCTTGCTCCTTTATATACGGGGGCAGGGGGGCACCCAAAGACACACAAGTTGAATTGTTTTAGCCGTGTGCGGTGCCCCCCTCCACAGAATCACACCTCGGTCGTACCGTCGCGGAGCTTAGGCGAAGCCCTGCGCCGGTGAACACATCATATCTGTCACCACGCCGTCGTGCTGACGAAACTCTCCCGTGAAGCTCAACTGGATCAAGAGCTCGTGGGACGTCATCAAGCTGAACGTGTGCTGAACGCGGAGGTGCCGTACGTTCGGTGCTTGATCGGTTGGATCGCGAAGAAGTTCGACAACATCAACCGCGTCACTTGACGCTTCCGCTCCCGGTCTACGAGGGTACGTAGACACACTCTCCCCTCTCGTTGCTATGCATCTGGTAGATAGATCTTGCGTGATCGTAGGAAAATTTTAAAATACTACGTTCCCCAACACGACCACTGCAGAAGATAGAGAGAAAATGAAAGTCATTCCCTATGCCTCAGCCATAGGATCTATCATGTATGCAATGCTGTGTACCAGACCTGATGTGTGCCTTGCTATAAGTCTAGCAGGGAGGTACCAAAGTAATCCAGGAGTGGATCACTGGACATCGGTCAAAAACATCCTAAAGTATCTGAAAAGAACAAAGGATATGTTTCTCGTATATGGAGGTGACAAAGAGCTCGTCGTAAACGGTTACGTCGATTCTAGCTTTGACACTGATCCGGATGACTCAAAGTCACAAACCGGATATGTATTTTTATTGAACGGTGGAGCTGTCAGTTGGTGCAGTTCCAAGCAGAGCGTCGTGGCGGGATCTACGTGTGAAGCGGAATACATAGCTGCTTCGGAAGCAGCAAATGAAGGAGTCTGGATGAAGGAGTTCATATCCGATCTAGGTGTAGTACCTAGTGCATCGGGTCCAATGAAAATCTTTTGTGACAACACTGGAGCCATAGCCTTGGCGAAGGAATCTAGGTTTCACAAGAGAACAAAGCACATCAAAAGACGCTTCAATTCCATCCGCGATCTAGTCAAGGAGGGAGACATAGAGATTTGCAAAATACATACGGATCTGAATATTGCAGACCCGTTGACTAAGCCTCTTCCACGGGCAAAACATGATCAGCACCAAGACTCCATGGGTGTGAGGATCATCACTTTGTAATCTAGATTATTGACTCTAGTTCAAGTGGGAGACTGAAGGAAATATGCCCTAGAGGCAATAATAAAGATGTTATTTGTATTTCCTTATATCATGATAAATGTCTTTTATTCATGCTAGAATTGTATTAACTGGAAACTTAGTACATGTGTGGATACATAGACAAAACAGTATGTCCCTAGTATGCCTCTACTAGACTAGCTCATTGATCAAAGATGGTTATGTTTCCTAACCATAGACATGAGTTGTCATTTGATCAACGGGATCACATCATTAGGAGAATGATGTGATGGACAAGACCCATCCGTTAGCATAGCACTATGATCGTTTAGTTTTACTGCTATTGCCTTCTTCATGACTTATACATGTTCCTATGACTATGAGATTATGCAACTCCCGAATACCGTAGGAACACCTTGTGTGCTATCAAACGTCACAACGTAACTGGGTGATCATAAAGATGCTCTACAGGTGTCTCCGAAAGTATTCGTGGTGTTGGCATAGATCAAGATTAGGATTTGTCACTCCGAGTGTCGGAGAGGTATCTCTGGGCCCTCTCGGTAACACACATCACAATAAGCCTTGCAAGCAAAAGACTAATGAGTTAGTCACGAGATGATGTGTTACGGAACGAGTAAAGAGACTTGCCGGCAACGAGATTGAACTAGGTATGGAGATACCGACGATCGAATCTCGGGCAAGTAACATACCGATGACAAAAGGAACAACGTATGTTGTTATGCGGTTTTGACCGATAAAAGATCTTCGTAGAATATGTAGGAGCCAATATGAACATCCAGGTTCCGCTATTGGTTATTGACCGGAGATGAGTCTCGGTCATGTCTACATAGATCTCGAACCCGTAGGGTCCGCACGCTTAACGTTTGATGACGATCGGTATTATGAGTTTACGAGTTATGATGTACCGAAGGTAGTTCGGAGTCCCGGATGAGATCACGGACATGACGAGGAGTCTCAGAATGTCCGAGACATAAAGATTGATATATTGGACGACTATATTCGGACACCGGAAGTGTTCCGGAAAAGTTTCGGATTTAACGGGAATGCCGGAGGGGGTTACCGGAACCCCCTACGAGGGGGGATGGTCCATAGTGGGCCTTAAGGAAAAGAGAGAGGCAGCCCATAGGGGCTGGCCGGCGCCCCACCTAGGGATCCTAGTTGGACTAGGATTGGGGGGCGCCACCTCTCCCTCCTTTTTCCTTTCCCTCTCTTCCTTCTTTGGTAGTTCCTACTAGGAATAGGATTGCAATCCTATTCCTAGTAGGATTGCACCCTAGCCGCACCATAGAGGGGCCGGCCGGCCTCCCCCTTTGCTCCTTTATATACGGGGGCAGGGGGGCACCCAAAGACACACAAGTTGAATTGTTCCAGCCGTGTGCGGTGCCCCCCTCCACAGAAACACACCTCGGTCATACTGTCGCGGTGCTTAGGCGAAGCCCTGCGCCGGTGAATACATCATATCCGTCACCACGCCGTCGTGCTGACGAAACTCTCCCGTGAAGCTCAACTGGATCAAGAGCTCGTGGGACGTCATCAAGCTGAACGTGTGCTGAACGCGGAGGTGCCGTACGTTCGGTGCTTGATCGGTTGAATCGTGAAGAAGTTCGACTACATCAACCGCGTCACTTGACGCTTCCGCTTCCGGTCTACGAGGGTACATAGACACACTCTTCCCTCTCGTTGCTATGCATCTGGTAGATAGATCTTGCGTGATCATAGGAAAATTTTAAAATACTACGTTCTCCAACAGTGGCATCAGAGCCAGGTCTATGCGTAGATGATATGCACGAGTAGAACACAATGAGTTGTGGGCGATACTAGTCATACTGCTTACCATCATGTCATACTTTGCTTCGGCGGTATTGTGAGATGAAGCGGCCCGGACCGACATTACGCGTACGCTTACGCGAGACTGGTTTCACCGTTACGAGCACTCGTTGCTTAAAGGTGACTGGCGGGTGTCTGTCTCTCTCACTTTAGCTGAATCAAGTGTGGCTACGCCCGGTCCTTGTGAAGGTTAAAACAGCACATACTTGACGAAACATCGTTGTGGTTTTGTATGCGTAGGTAAGAACGGTTCTTGCTAAGCCCGTAGCAGCCACGTAAAACTTGCAACAACAAAGTAGAGGACGTCTAACTTGTTTTTGCAGGGCATGTTGTGATGTGATATGGTCAAGACATGATGAGTTATACGGTTTTGTATGAGATGATCATGTTTTTGTAAAGTTATCGGCAACTGGCAGGAGCCATATGGTTGTCGCTTTATTGTATGAAATGCAATCGCCATGTAATTGCTTTACTTTATCACTAAGCGGTAGCGATAGTCGTAGAAGCAATAGTTGGCGAGACGACAACGATGCTACGATAGAGATCAAGGTGTCGCGCCGGTGACGAAGGTGATCATGACGGTGCTTTGGAGATGGAGATCAAAAGCACAAGATGATGATGGCCATATCATGTCACATATTTTGATTGCATGTGATGTTTATCTTATTATGCTTCTTATTTTGCTTAGAACGACGGTAGCATTATAAGATGATCCCTTACTAAATTTCAAGGTATAAGTGTTCTCCCTGAGTATGCACCGTTGCGAAAGTTCGTCGTGCCGAGACACCACGTGATGATCGGGTGTGATAAGCTCTACGTTCAAATACAACGGGTGTAAGCCAGTTTTGCACACGCAGAATACTCGGGTTAAACTTGATGAGCCTAGCATATGCAGATATGGCCTCGGAACACTGGAGACCGAAAGGTCGAGCGTGAATCGTATAGTAGATATGATCAACATAAGATGTTCACCATTGAAACTACTCCATCTCACGTGATGATCGGACATGGTTTAGTTGATTTGGATCACGTGATCATTTAGATGACCGGAGGGATGTCTATCTAAGTGGGAGTTCTTAAGTAATATGATTAAATTGAACTTTAATTTATCATGAACTTAGTCCTCGTAGTATTAGCATATCTATGTTGTAGATCAATAGCTCACGATGTTGCTCCCCGTTTATTTTTTATATGTTCCTAGAGAAAACTAAGTTGAAAGATGTTAGTAGCAATGATGCGGAATTGTTCCGTGATCTGAGGATTATCCTCATTGCTGCACAGAGAAATATGTCCTTGATGCACCGCTAGGTGACAGACCTATTGCAGGAGCAGATGTAGACGTTATGAATGTTTTGACAAAAGCTCAGTATGATGACTACTTGATAGTTTAGTGCACCATGCTTTACGGCTTAGAACCGGGACTTCAAAAACGTTTTGAACACCACGGAGCATATAAGATGTTCCAAGAGTTGAAATTAGTATTTCATACTCATGCCCGTGTCGAGAGGTATAAGACCTCTGACAGTACTTTGCCTACAAGATGGAGGAGAATAGCTCAACCAGTGAGCATGTGCTCAGATTGTCTGGGTACTACAATTACTTGAATCAAGTGGGAGTTATTCTTCCAGATAAGATAGTAATTGACAAAGTTCTCTAGTCACTATCACCAAGTTAGTAGAACTTTGTGATGAACTATAATATGCAAGGGATGACGAAGGTAATTCCCGAGCTCTTCGCGATCCTGAAATCGGCGAAGGTAGAAATCAAGAAAGAGCATCAAGTGTTGATGGTTAATAAGACCACTTGTTTCAAGTAAAGGGCAAAGGGATAGAAGGGGAACTTCAAAAGGAATGACAAGCAAGTTGTCACACCCGTGAAGAAACCCAAAGCTAAACTCAAGCCTGAAACTAAGTGCTTCTACTGCAAAGGAAAAGGTCGCTGGAAGTGGAACTGCCCTAGATATTTGGCGGATAAGAAGGATGGCAAAGTGAACAAAGGTATATTTGATATACAGATTATTGATGTGTATTTTACTAGTGTTCATAGCAACCCCTCGGTATTTGATACTGGTTCAGTTGCTAAAGAGTAGTAACTCGAAATGGGAGTTGCGTAATGAACAGAAACTAGTTAAAGGTGAAGTGACGATGTGTGTTGGAAGTGGTTCCAAGATTGATATGATCATCATCGCACACTCCCTATACTTTCGGGATTAGTGTTGAACCTAAATAAGTGTTATTTGGTGTTTGTGTTGAGCATCAATATGATTTGATCATATTTATTGCAATACGGTTATTCATGTAAGTTAGAGAATAATTGTTGTTCTGTTTACATGAATAAAACCTTCTATGGTCATACACCCAATGAAAATGGTTTGTTGGATCTCGATCGTGTGATACACATATTCATAATATTGAAGCCAAAAGATGCAAGGTTAATAATGATAGTGCAACTTATTTGTGGCACTGCCGTTTAGGTCATATTGGTGTAAAGCGCATGAAGAAACTCCATAGTGATGGACTTTTGGAATCACTTGATTATGAATCACTTGGTGCTTGCGAACCATGCCTCATGGGCAAGATGACTAAAACTCCGTTCTCCGGAACTGTGGAGCGAGCAACAGAGTTGTTGGAAATCATACATACTGATGTATGCAGACCAATGAGTGTTGAAGCTCACGGCGGGAATCGTTATTTTCTGACCTTCACTGATGATTTAAGCAGATATGGGTATATCTACTTAATGAAGCACAAGTCTGAAACATTTGAAAAGTTCAAAGAATTTCAGAGTGAAGTGGAGAATCATCGTAACAAGAAAATAAGAGTTTCTACGATATGATCGTAGAGGTAAAATATTTGAGTTAGCGAGTTTGGCCTTCAGTAAAAACAATGTGAAATAGTTTCACTACTCACGCCATCTGGAACACCATAGTGTAATGGTGTGTCCGAACATCATAACCGTACTTTATTAGATATGGTGCGATCGATGATGTCTCTCACCGATCTACCACTATCGCTTTTGGGGTTATGCATTAGAGACAGCTACATTCACGTTAAATAGGGCACCATCTAAATCCGTGGAGATGACACCGTATGAACTATGGTTTGACGAGAAACCTAAGCTGTCATTTCTTTAAGTTTGGCACTGCGATGCTTATGTGAAAAAGTTTCAACATGATAAGCTCGAACCCAAATCGGAGAAGTAAATCTTCATAGGATACCCAAAAAGAAACTGTTGGGTACACCTTCTATCACAGATCCTAAGCCAAGGTCTTTGTTGCTAAGAGTGGATCCTTTCTAGAGAAGGAGTTTCTCTCGAAAGAAGTGAGTGGGAGGAAAGTAGAACTTGATGAGGTAATTGTACCTTCTCCCGAATTGGAAGGTATTACATCATAGAAACTAGTTCCAGTGATTCCTACACCAATTAGTGAGGAAGCTAATGATGATGATCATGAAACTTCAGATCAAGTTACTGCTGAACTTCGTAGATCAACCAGAGTACGTTCCGCACAAGAGTGGTACGGCAACCCGGTTCTGGAAATCATGTTACTGGACCATGATGAACCTACGAACTATGAGGAAGCGATGATGAGCCCAGATTCCGCAAAATGGCTTGAGGCCATGAAATCTGAGATGGGATCCATGTATGAGAACAAAGTGTGGACTTTGGTTGACTTGCCCGATGATCGGCAAGGCATCGAAAATAAATGGATCTTCAAGAGGAAGACTGACGCTGACGGTAATGTTACTGTTTACAAAGCTCGACTTGTTGCGAAAGTTTTTTCAACAAGTTCAAGGAGTTGACTACGATGAGACTTTCTCACCCGTAGCGATGCTCAAGTCTGTCCGAATCATGTTAGCAATTGCCGCATTTTATGAAATCTGGCAAATGGATAACAAAACTGCATTCTTTAATGGATTTATTAAAGAAGACTTGTATATGATGCAACCAGAAGGTTTTGTCAATCCTAAAGGTGCTAACAAAATGTGCAAGCTCCAGCGATCCATCTATGGACTGGTGCAAGCATCTCGGAGTTGGAATATACGCTTTGATAAGTTGATCAAAGCATATAGATTTATATAGACTTGCGGTGAAGCCTGTATTTACAAGAAAGTGAGTGGGAGCACTACAACCTTTCTGATAAGTATATGTGAATGACATATTGTCGATCAGAAATGATGTAGAATTTTCTGGAAAGCATAAAGGAGTGTTTGAAAGGAGTTATTCAAAGAAAGACCTTGGTGAAACTGCTTACATATTGGGCATCAAGATCTATAGAGATAGATCAAGACGCTTGATAAGACTTTTGATGAGTACATACCTTGATAAGATTTTGAAGTAGTTCAAAATGGATCAGTCAAAGAAGGAGTTCTTGCCTGATTTATAAGGTGTGAAGTTGAGTAAGACTCAAAGCCAGACCACGGCAGAAAAATATAGAGAGAATGAAAGTCATTCCCTATGCCTCAGCCATAGGTTCTATAAAGTATGCCATGTTGTGTACCAAACATGTTGTGTATCTTGCCATGAGTTTGACAAGGAGGTACAATAGTGATCCAGGAGTAGATCACTGTACAGCGGTCAAAATTATCCTTAGTAACTGGATGACTAAGGAAATGTTTCTCGATTATGGAGGTGATAAAGAGTTCGTCGTAAAGGGTTACGCCGATGCAAGCTTTGACACTAAATCCAGATGACTCTAAGTATCAATCTGGATGTGTATTGAAAGAGGGAGCAATTAGCTAGAGTAGCTCTATGCAGAGCATTGTAGACATAGAAATTTGCAAAATACATACGGATCTGAATGTGACAGACCCGTTGACTAAACTTCTCTCACAAGCAAAACATGATCACACCTTATTACTCTTGGGTATTAATCACATAGCGATGTGAACTAGATTATTGACTCTAGTAAACCCTTTGGGTGTTGGTCACATGGCGATGTGAACTATGGGTGTTATTCACATAACGATGTGAGATATCGGTATTAAATCACATGGCGATGTGAGCTAGATTATTGACTCTAGTGCAAGTGGGAGACTGAAGGAAATATGCCCTAGAGGCAATAATAAAGATGTTATTTGTATTTCCTTATATCATGATAAATGTCTTTTATTCATGCTAGAATTGTATTAACCGGAAACTTGATACATGTGTGAATACATAGACAAAATAGTGTGTCCCTAGTATGCCTCTACTAGACTAGCTCATTGATCAAAGATGGTTATGTTTCCTAGCCATAGACATGAGTTGTCATTTGATCAACGGGATCACATCATTAGGAGAATGATGTGATGGACAAGACCCATCCGTTAGCATAGCACTATGATCGTTTAGTTTTACTGCTATTGCTTTCTTCATGACTTATACATGTTCCTATGACTATGAGATTATGCAACTCCCGAATACCGTAGGAACACCTTGTGTGCTATCAAACGTCACAACGTAACTGGGTGATCATAAAGATGCTCTACAGGTGTCTCCGAAAGTATTCATGGTGTTGGCATAGATCAAGATTAGGATTTGTCACTCCGAGTGTCGGAGAGGTATCTCTGGGCCCTCTCGGTAACACACATCATAATAAGCCTTGCAAGCAAAAGACTAATGAGTTAGTCACGAGATGATGTGTTACGGAACGAGTAAAGAGACTTGCCGGTAACGAGATTGAACTAGGTATAAGGATACCGACGATCGAATCTCGGGCAAGTAACATACCGTTTGACAAAAGGAACAACGTATGTTGTTATGCGGTTCTGACCGATAAAAGATCTTCGTAGAATATGTAGGAGCCAATATGAACATCCAGGTTCCGCTATTGGTTATTGACCAGAGATGAGTCTCGGTCATGTCTACATAGTTCTCGAACCCGTAGGGTCCGCACGCTTAACGTTTGATGACGATCGGTATTATGAGTTTTTGAGTATTGATGTACCGAAGGTAGTTCGGAGTCCCGGATGAGATCACGGACATGACGAGGAGTCTCGGAATGCCCGAGACATAAAGATTGATATATTGGACGGCTATATTCGGACACCGGAAGTATACCGGAAAAGTTTCGGATTTATCGGGAATGCCGGAGGGGGTTACCGGAACCCCCTACGAGAGGGGATGGTCCATAGTGGGCCTAAAGGGTGAGAGAGAGACAGCCCATAGGGCTGGCCGGCGCCCCCACCTAGGAATCCTAGTTGGACTAGGATTGGGGGGGCGCCACCTCTCCTATTCCTTTCCCCCTTCTTCCTTTCGGTGAATCCTACTAGGAATAGGATTGCAATCCTATTCCTAGTAGGACTCCCTCCCTAGCCGCACCAGGAGAGGTTGGCCGGCCTCCCTCCCCTGCTCCTTTATATACGGGGGCAGGGGGGCACCCAAAGACACACAAGTTGAATTGTTTTAGCCGTGTGCGGTGCCCCCCTCCACAGAATCACACCTCGGTCGTACCGTCGCGGAGCTTAGGCGAAGCCCTGCGCCGGTGAACACATCATATCTGTCACCACGCCGTCGTGCTGACGAAACTCTCCCGTGAAGCTCAACTGGATCAAGAGCTCGTGGGACGTCATCAAGCTGAACGTGTGCTGAACGCGGAGGTGCCGTACGTTCGGTGCTTGATCGGTTGGATCGCGAAGAAGTTCGACAACATCAACCGCGTCACTTGACGCTTCCGCTCCCGGTCTACGAGGGTACGTAGACACACTCTCCCCTCTCGTTGCTATGCATCTGGTAGATAGATCTTGCGTGATCGTAGGAAAATTTTAAAATACTACGTTCCCCAACACGACCACTGCAGAAGATAGAGAGAAAATGAAAGTCATTCCCTATGCCTCAGCCATAGGATCTATCATGTATGCAATGCTGTGTACCAGACCTGATGTGTGCCTTGCTATAAGTCTAGCAGGGAGGTACCAAAGTAATCCAGGAGTGGATCACTGGACATCGGTCAAAAACATCCTAAAGTATCTGAAAAGAACAAAGGATATGTTTCTCGTATATGGAGGTGACAAAGAGCTCGTCGTAAACGGTTACGTCGATTCTAGCTTTGACACTGATCCGGATGACTCAAAGTCACAAACCGGATATGTATTTTTATTGAACGGTGGAGCTGTCAGTTGGTGCAGTTCCAAGCAGAGCGTCGTGGCGGGATCTACGTGTGAAGCGGAATACATAGCTGCTTCGGAAGCAGCAAATGAAGGAGTCTGGATGAAGGAGTTCATATCCGATCTAGGTGTAGTACCTAGTGCATCGGGTCCAATGAAAATCTTTTGTGACAACACTGGAGCCATAGCCTTGGCGAAGGAATCTAGGTTTCACAAGAGAACAAAGCACATCAAAAGACGCTTCAATTCCATCCGCGATCTAGTCAAGGAGGGAGACATAGAGATTTGCAAAATACATACGGATCTGAATATTGCAGACCCGTTGACTAAGCCTCTTCCACGGGCAAAACATGATCAGCACCAAGACTCCATGGGTGTGAGGATCATCACTTTGTAATCTAGATTATTGACTCTAGTTCAAGTGGGAGACTGAAGGAAATATGCCCTAGAGGCAATAATAAAGATGTTATTTGTATTTCCTTATATCATGATAAATGTCTTTTATTCATGCTAGAATTGTATTAACTGGAAACTTAGTACATGTGTGGATACATAGACAAAACAGTATGTCCCTAGTATGCCTCTACTAGACTAGCTCATTGATCAAAGATGGTTATGTTTCCTAACCATAGACATGAGTTGTCATTTGATCAACGGGATCACATCATTAGGAGAATGATGTGATGGACAAGACCCATCCGTTAGCATAGCACTATGATCGTTTAGTTTTACTGCTATTGCCTTCTTCATGACTTATACATGTTCCTATGACTATGAGATTATGCAACTCCCGAATACCGTAGGAACACCTTGTGTGCTATCAAACGTCACAACGTAACTGGGTGATCATAAAGATGCTCTACAGGTGTCTCCGAAAGTATTCGTGGTGTTGGCATAGATCAAGATTAGGATTTGTCACTCCGAGTGTCGGAGAGGTATCTCTGGGCCCTCTCGGTAACACACATCACAATAAGCCTTGCAAGCAAAAGACTAATGAGTTAGTCACGAGATGATGTGTTACGGAACGAGTAAAGAGACTTGCCGGCAACGAGATTGAACTAGGTATGGAGATACCGACGATCGAATCTCGGGCAAGTAACATACCGATGACAAAAGGAACAACGTATGTTGTTATGCGGTTTTGACCGATAAAAGATCTTCGTAGAATATGTAGGAGCCAATATGAACATCCAGGTTCCGCTATTGGTTATTGACCGGAGATGAGTCTCGGTCATGTCTACATAGTTCTCGAACCCGTAGGGTCCGCACGCTTAACGTTTGATGACGATCGGTATTATGAGTTTACGAGTTATGATGTACCGAAGGTAGTTCGGAGTCTCGGATGAGATCACGGACATGACGAGGAGTCTTGGAATGTCAGAGACATAAAGATTGATATATTGGACGACTATATTCGGACACCGGAAGTGTTCCGGAAAAGTTTCGGATTTAATGGGATTGCCGGAGGGGGTTACCGGAACCCCCTACGAGGGGGGATGGTCCATAGTGGGCCTTAAGGAAAAGAGAGAGGCAGCCCATAGGGGCTGGCCGGCGCCCCACCTAGGGATCCTAGTTGGACTAGGATTGGGGGGCGCCACCTCTCCCTCCTTTTTCCTTTCCCTCTCTTCCTTCTTTGGTAGTTCCTACTAGGAATAGGATTGCAATCCTATTCCTAGTAGGATTGCACCCTAGCCGCACCATAGAGGGGCCGGCTGGCCTCCCCCCTTGCTCCTTTATATACGGGGGCAGGGGGCACCCAAAGACACACAAGTTGAATTGTTCCAGCCGTGTGCGGTGCCCCCCTCCACAGAAACACACCTCGGTCATACCGTCGCGGTGCTTAGGCGAAGCCCTGCGCCGGTGAATACATCATATCCGTCACCACGCCGTCGTGCTGACGAAACTCTCCCGTGAAGCTCAACTGGATCAAGAGCTCGTGGGACGTCATCAAGCTGAACGTGTGCTGAACGCGGAGGTGCCGTACGTTCGGTGCTTGATCGGTTGAATCGCGAAGAAGTTCGACTACATCAACCGCGTCACTTGACGCTTCCGCTTCCGGTCTACGAGGGTACGTAGACACACTCTTCCCTCTCGTTGCTATGCATCTGGTAGATAGATCTTGCGTGATCGTAGGAAAATTTTAAAATACTACGTTCTCCAACAATGTGAAGACATGATGGATGTGGCCAAGATATTGGCAAACCAAGCATGCCACTAGATAGATTGAAAGATTTCGATCGAAATTGATATAAAGATCATTGGAATCGGATGCACGGTTTGCAAATGGCAAGCAAAAACAAGTTGCAATGCAAAACTGAAGTTAACAGCAACATGTCATCTTTGGAGCAAGGTTTAAATATGATACAATACCAAAACATGATAACAAAAGGAATAGATGTGAAGTAGACATGATTCTCAACAAGTATGAACTCAGAGCACACCCAAAAACTTACTGGAACACAATTAAACAAGCATGGAAAGATTCAATAAGCTACCAGATTTTCATACTTAGTGAAAATTCCTGAACATGCAACCAGGAACGATATGTTGCTGCCTTTGGAGGCACACAAAAGCAAGCAAAACAATTATAACAAGCATGAAAATTACATGAGCATGAAAATTACATGAGCATGAAGAAGACATAATATACTTCCAATTCATCCAAAGAACAATTCATTCCATGCAAGGGTTGCTTAAGATGAGCTTTGCCACAATGAATGTTCTATTAGCAGGCTGACAGTTCAGATTTCAAGCATTTTGAGAGCAAGATAACAACAAGTTACAGCATGGCATATATGCAAACAAAGGCATGGATTGATAGACAAATACATGAACATCAAGACATGCTCACTAGTTATTCCAAACCATGCACGAAAAAGATTGTGGCATCAAGTTTACATGGCAACATATTATAACAGAGTTCAGACTTAGTGAAGTATAAAACAACAACAATGACATGGCATGTTTACAAGCTTGTTCAAGTCACCACATAGCATATCATGAAAAACCACTTACACCACTTCAAACATAACATGATTATGCTCCTAAAACATGTTGACATGTGGCTCAAAAGAAAATCACACAAGATGCTACGAAAAAGACAAATCATCAAGTTATAACAATTTCAGCAACTTAACAGCAACAAGCACTTTTGTCACAGGGATAATCATGGCATAATGCAACCTAACATGTATGCAAATGCATCCATCGTGAAGAGCATCACAAGACGAATATTTTGACATATCATACACTCCATTTGGACCAACATGCACAAAGATACGAGCTCACAAACATGCTAGCATATTGTTGACAGACAACTAGAGCTGACCAGTAACATCACATAGCAGTTTGGCAATGAAGATTAAGACACTAGATGAACCCTAACATGCATGCAAATGATACCAACATGTAGAGCACTCTGAGACGAACAAATCCATATATCATATGCGCAAAACGGAGCTACGAGCATATGGCATGGCAAAGAGGGCATCATGATATAAGAATTTTGGGACTTAGAAGAAAATATACCCTCTGAAAGTCAACGGGGCGGAGACGTGCGGGACGAGGATATCGGGGACCGGGTGGATCTGGTCCACCTTCCCGATCCAGATCCGGATCGGCCCCAGCGGCGGCGGTGACGATGACGGTGGCCAGCGCGGGGAGGTCGCGGTGGCACGAGCTCGCACGCCGACGAGGTCGCAGCGGCGCGGGCCGGCGATGGTGGGGCGGCGCGGCTTGAGGACGGGCGGCGGCGAGCGGCACGGCCGGCGGTGGAGATGCGGCCCGAGGCGGCGGTGACCGGAGTGGCCGGCAGCGAAAGAGACCTGGGCGGTGGGGTCCGGCGAGGGACTGCGGGACGGGCGGCGAAGAGAGCCGGGCCTGGCGGGGAGCGGACGGCGGCGTTCGCGGGCCTGGAGGGCCCCGCCTGGGCCCCGGCGGGCCGGCGGCGCGAGAGGAGAGAGAGAGCACGGCGGGTGTGATGTGTTGCCCTCTGGTTGGCTGAGGGGGCGGCGACGGACGCGTCCGGCCGGGATGGACGTGTCTGGCCGCGCGGTGGAGCTCGGGCTAGGGTTTCATCCAAGATTTTCGGGTAGGGGCATATTTATAGGTAGAGGAAGCTAGGAGAGTCCAAATGAGGTGCGGTTTTCCGCCACGCGATCGTGATCCAACGGCGAAGAACATGTAGGGGGTTTAGATGGGTTAGTGGGCTGTTGTGGACGGGTGCTGGGCTAAAAGAGAAAAGGCTTCCGTCGGTTAACGCAGTTAACCGTTGGGGTATCAAACGGCCTCCAAATGGAACAAAATTTGACAGGCGGTCTACCGGTGATATACCCAGACCACTCGACAACTCTCGGCCCATTCCGAGGATGTTTTTATCCCACTCACGAAACAAGGCTAGAGAGGTGCGGCGGGTGCCGTGTGAGAGAGTCGGAATCCGAAACGGATATCGGAGAGGACGAAGACGATGCAACTACTCACGGATGCAAGTGAGACTATGCCAATGCAATACACATGATGGAAATGACATGGTGATATGCAACACATGCTCAAAGCAAAAACGCAGAAACCCGAAATAAAGGAGGAGCCCGGAATGGAATTGATTAAGTCAACGATGAATATATGGCCATAATGGGAATTGTTACATCTGGGGCGTTACATGACTGGTTCATAAGCAAAGAGCTTGATATTTAAGAACCTGTAGGGGATTTATTAGCAAGGAAAGAGTGCTAACTTTTTTGCACTGAACAAGCTTGATGAAAAGAAAGGCACTTTTGGTGTATGATGCCCACAAAAGGTTGAAAGTCTTTTCCTTCAGTTGTACAATGTCATATGCACTAACAAATAGTTAAATAAAAATTACAATTTTTGTTCAAAGAAAAGAGACATGGAAAATGGCTAGTAAGTTGCCTTAATGACCATCACTAACAACCAAACTACGACAGGCAAAGCAGATGAAAAAGTTGTATCATGATTATAAGAACGTATGGTTCAGCCTATATAACTGGGATAGACATAAGTATGATTACGTAGAACGTATGCAACATCTACGAGTTAGTTGCACAAAACAGTCACATCTACGGTTAGGTTTGCAGAAAACCACTAGTCACTAATATTTTTCAATAGCCACCATTTTTTTAGTAATTTGTTCACAGAGAACACTGATCGGAGGATTTGTCCTAAGCACTTTTCCAACTGGTGAGGCCCGATTGTAAGGAGTTGACTTGACAAAAAATCGCTACATGCGTGCGTTGAATAGTCTCCACTCCGTCGGCATGCACACACTTCTCTCTTCCTGGTAGACATTCCGCCGAGCACCTTATGTGCACACGCTCGGCCGGTCGGGAACGCGTGCACAGCATGCTCCTCTGCTTTTGGGCAACAGACTGACGGCCCGTAGACACGGCGGTGCAGCTTTACGGCTCCGCTGCGGTGGGAGCACACTACTATGACATGATAATGATATATTTAACTTCAACATTATTACATGCATTAGAAGGTAAGTGAACTGTTGAATGGGAAACTGAATTTGCCTAAAAAAATGTAGCACAAGAAAGCTTACTAGCAGGAGAATGCATACTGAAGAGAATTTCTTGCCTATGCTCTGTGGAGAGCAGGACAGATGAACAGATGCACTTCCTACAATAAACTAAATTATTTTAGTTGAGCGAAGTAAATAACAGAATGACTTATATTGCTAGAAGAGAATACACCTCTGACATCTGTGCATCCTTTATTATATCCATCCGATTAACGCACGCAAATCCTGGAAAGCAGACGAAGCTGCTATTGCACATAACCAAAAGAAGAAGATTGGAGAGGGAGATGCCCATCTTTGGACTGAAACTTCAAGTTAAAAACAGCTAAACTCAAGTGCTCGACTCACAAGCAAGAACCACCAACTCAGTCTTGATACCAGATGCGTCGTCTAAGCGGAATGCACGTCGGAACACTGAAGCAGTTAAGCACCATGTCACAGGTACTGCAACCGTTCGGGCAGATAAACAACCTCATATTGCTAAAACAAGACAACAAAAGAAAAAGAAGGCACCTTCTGTACAAAACCTGAAAACAATGTAATGTGCAGAAACTAGTTTTCATTAGAAACATTCTTCATTTGTACGACATGCATAGTCTAAAAGAAATACAAGATCACCGGCCTACCAGAAGAACCAACTGCATTTTTCATTTATATGGAATGCATAGTATAAGCAGGGGCGGAGCTCCCGGTAGGGCAAGGCAGGGCGCCCGCCCTACCTTGATTTTTCACAAACGGATTTGTACATGTAGGCATACGGTCGCTGGTTGTCTGTGCGTGCAGTCCCGATCGCCAGAAAAAGAGGAAAACGAGATAAACGAGAGGGCCTAGTCGCTAGTGCAGCTTCGGGCCATCTTATTTGTGCCCATGAGATCCTGCTGGTCCGAACTACCGAAGATCAATCCACCCAATCGATCGAGTGCACGCACCAGTATGCAGAGCGTCCCCTAAAAAAAACAATATGCAGAGCGGCTAGGGCATAGCGGGAAGGTGAAATCGTTTTTATAGCTTTAGGGCATATAGCTGACCCGATTTTTATTTTTATTTTTGCATCGTTTTTATAGCTTTAGGGTTTGCCCTACCTTAAATCATGATCAACGACTCACTGCAAGAACCACTGCATTTTCCATTTACTGGAAGTACATCATCCAAAAGGAATGATGATCACTGTCTCATTGCAACAAACCATAGTGAAAGTGAAATGCTTCATCCAGGAACCAATAGCAACACATGCAAAAAAAGGAAGCAATAGCAGCCACATCACGGAGATGAATGTCAGAAGAGCGACAATGCAACAACTACTACAACTAGAATCACAACAAAATAGAACTGTGATGCCAAAATAGACAGGTTCCCCCTGTCATAAGAGGGGAACAAGTTTAGCTAGAAAAAAAAAAACATAAGAGCTGATGAGTTTTCTCAACCTATATCTATCAATATGCAAAAGTAGGAAACTTCTGAAGAGGTGAACTGTCAGGACTCCCGCTCTGCTCTTTCTCTACTTCGCAGCGACATCCGGGTGTCGCAGCGCATCATAGGCTGAATTAGCAGGAATAATGAGGCAGTTAGGGGGCAGACAAATAATCAATATATTGACAAGATCGAGAAGACAAAACCTGAAACAATATAATTATAATGTGCAGGGAAACTAAGCTTTATGCACTATTTATTGTAGGATGCAACATCTAAATTTCGTTCACAGGTTAGAGACTTAGTATCTTCTCTGCAAAGATGAAATGAGAAACAGTTGCAGACAATTGCCAACCCCTGAAAGTTTCAGTTAACTTATTTTCCGTACAATTTCAGTAAACTGTTTTGCTATAACAGACTAACAGTTTCGGTAAACAGTTTTTCAAGCACAAGCAGATCAGCACCCCACTTTAACAAAACCAAGAAAATCATGGCCGTGCAGCGAATACTCCAAAATTTGTGCACCGTGCATAACAAATGCAGTCAAGGCTACCTGTTCACTTGCCACCATTAGGAGATCAAAATGGGAAGTTCTGACATGGAGAGAGGCTCTCACCAGGGGTCCCGGACAGCATCACGACGATGTCGAGGGTCTCGCCGTAGCGGCCGTGGGGCAGGTTGACGACGAGTGGGGTCAGCCTCCCGTAGAGGCCCGCCCGGACGCACATGGCCATGTCGCGGCGCTGGCCGTTGATGTCGATGTCGCCGACGCGGCAGGCCAGCGCGTTCCTCAGGTGGTACACGGACCTCCCCCTGATACGGAGCGCAGACCAGCCGTCCTCGTTGTAGAGCCCCTCGTCGCTCGCTCGCACGAACCGAATCCGGCGCCACCCGCCCGGCTTGCGGCCCAACATGATGACGGAGAGGTCTCCGGGGACGCGGGTCTGCAGTTGAATTCGGGAGATCAAAGAAGCAGGGTAATAATCAAAACTTTCTGATCGAAAGCACAAATGCAATGAGATAGCGGGTCATGGCGAAGTCACCCGAATCGGGCCTGGAATGAGAGGCGGGCGCGCTCTGGGGCGGATGGGCTCGACGATCCAGTGCATCATGGCGCTGACGCTGTCGCTGTACTCGACGCCGACGCGGGCGTTCCACCGGAGGTACCTGCCTAACTTGCCGCTGGCGCGGAGGTAGCGGCCGCCGATGTTGCGGATCAGGACGCCGCCCCCGGAGCCCGCCTCGACGGCCTGCCACATGATGGCCGCCAGAACCGGCTCGTCGTAGTCGCGCTGCTCGGCGCGGAAGCCGCGGTGGCCGAACGGCGCCGGCTTGGATGCCGCGGCGAGGTAGCGGCCGTAAGCGGCGCTGTGTAGGAGCAGGTGCGAGCCGTCGCCGTGGTATATGTGCACCGTCCACGCCGCGTTCAGCGAGTAGCGGCGGCGGCTGATGGAGACGCTCTCCCCGTCGTCGTCGGCGTGGAGGTAGTACGCGTCGTGCACGCGGCTCCGCAGCCGGACGTGCTTCCCGTCGTGGAAATGGTCCATCGGTGGCCGCTGGAGAGCGGAGGAGGTGGGCGCTGCGCGGTGGAGAGACCATGGCGAAGGCTGTTGGTTAGGCGGTTACGATCGGGCGCCATCGCCATGCGAGCCTCTGGGCATAAGGTGGGCCTATGGGCCATTCGCTCAGCCCAGCCCATATCCCCAAACCCTCTATTCAGCGCCTTAAGCGCCACTTATAGGTGTCTGCGTAAACCGGAGCCCCCTCCCCCCTTTGGGCTCAGCCCATTTATTACTTTTTTTCATTCACAAACATAGGTCACCCTACAGTTTCCTATTTCGACCGTAGTTTTTTTCTCTCATCAGTTTTAGGAACCTTCTAGAAAGTTCCACCTGTTTTCCTGGAGTGGTTTTTCCCTAGTTCTTTTTTCGGGCGAGTTTTGTACGATTTGTTTTTTCCTTTTTCATTGTTCTTTTCATTTTTTCTTTTAAAAAATCATGACCTTTTCAGTTTAAAAATACATGGAAGCGTCAACTGATCAACAGCTAAACAGTTTTTTTTAGGGCTAAACGCCTAACCAGTCATTCGGTCAACCTGGCAAACAATCAAAGGTCCACCTATAAACCAGTTGTTGTTGTGGTGGTCAAGCACGCACGCGGAGGCACCAGCTTCTTAAATGGCGCTTAAGGCACCGAAGAGGAGGATTCCGCGAGTCGACTGAGACCTCCTAACCAGCGCACTTGGCAAACCAGCGCCCAGGGCGTCGGCCACACGGGCCAGGCCCAGTAATGCTTGCTCGTTTTTTTTGTCCTATTTTGCTACGGTTTGTATTGATGTTCGTAACTTTGAAAATTAGGACATATTGGTCATCAGTCTTATGGGCCAGGACAATTTTTTAGGTAAATCAAATTCATGACATTTAAAAAAATGAATTTAAAAGGACCATGAAATTGAAAAACTTTGTTCGTAACTTTGAAAATTATTCACGATTTTCAAAAAAACATCTCAGATTTGACAAAAATGTTCAGTTAATTAAAAAGTTCATAAATTTTACAAAAAATCAGGAATATCAGAAAGTTCATAAATTAAAAAGGTTCATGAATTCTGAAAAAGGTTGTGGATTTTGGAAGAAAAAGTACGACGATGTAGGAAAAGCTCGCTGATTTGAGAAAATGTTTATGAATTTGGAAAATGTTGTGGATTTGAACATATTCATGCTTCTAAAAAAGTTATCGAATTCGAAAAAATTCATGAGTTTTTAAAAAAGTTCGTGAGTTTGATCAAAAGTCACAAACTTGAGATTTTTTTAAAAAAAAAGGTTGTGCATTTGAAAAAAAAAAGGAAAAAATACAAAAGGGAACAAGAAAATAAAACCCAAAGAAAAAATGTTCTAGAAAAAAAGAAAAAGGGCGGGAAGCTTCCCAAAACCGGCCCAGGATGTTTCCGGGAGCTTGCCCGTTCATGCCTTACACGGATCGGCCCATAAAAGATATCTAGCAAGGGAGGGGGTGTATGTGTTGTACCGGTTACGAAGTAACCGGCATAGCGGGTGCCGAATAGGATTTGCGACGAGCCTCTCCTGATTCTCGGGTAGACACGCGCATCACCGATGGTCGTGGTCTGCATCACCACTCCTTTCCTTCCCTGATGAGCCTCTCCCCCACACTTTCGCGGCATTTCACCCTCTCCCTGCAAAGATGCCCCGACCACAGGTTCGGCGCATGCCAGCAGGGCGCTTGCAAGGTAAGGCAACGACGAAGAGAGATCTAAGAAAACTGATAGTGTGTGTGTGTGTGTGTGTGTGTGTGTGTGTGTGTGTGCGCGTGTGCGTGTGCGTGTGCGTGTGCGTGCGTGCGTGCGTGTGTGTGTGTGTGTGCAATGATGTGCTTGTGATTATCGGGTTTGATCATTGATGTTGGATTGGATTATATATGCTCGAAGCTGGTGAGGGAATATTGACCTGTAGGGTCACATAAAATAGTTTTTATACTTTAATATTGCTACCATTTTGTCAACTCCTTTTGCAAACTATTGTGGTAACAACCAAAGATAAAAGTCGAGTCTCTGCAAACATGAAACATAGAACATAGACATTCCTTTATATTGAGCCATTGCATGAATATCTATTATTACTTTCTTGTGGGTTGCTTGAGAGTATATTCAATATATTCACCTGTGAAAGAACATGTGGTGCCCCCATGTTTGGTTTTGGTAATTGATGTCAATCTCTATGGACTAATGGTTGCCTTGAGTTATATTTGTCCATAGAATTTTCTTGGAGTCCATGTGTTGGTTTCAAGGAGAGTTTGTGTCGACCAAGGTGCTATTCAAGGAATTATCTAAATATTGGTCTTGTGAGAGGTTGATCAAGACTAAGTCAAACAGTGAACCAAGTTGATCAACACACAAAGCGTAGAAGATGTACCGAGAGGGATCAAGTGATCCCATGTCATGGTAAGCATTGTCCATTACGATTTGTGTACTAACCCATGGTATTCGTGAGAGTTCTTTGTGGGGTTAGGTTGCGGTGTGCAAGTTCAAGTGAATCATCACGAAGAGATCATATGCTTGAAGACTGTCGCCCATTCTGGTGACAATGGACTTGTGAAGATGTGTCAAAGAGTGGCTCACCCATAGTGGAGTATGGCGGAGCAATCAACTAGTCTTCACCGAGCCAACGCAATCAAGAAAGGTGTTCCAACTTGAGGAAGCCAAGATCATCATCATCCATCTCAAGTCGACTATGTGCAAGGCAAAGGTTTGCCCATTATAGGTTTTCTATTTTACCGGTCTCATGGTGGTAGTTGAGAGACCGGGTTATAGGATCGATTTTCGTACTATCAAGGGGGATCTCAAGTGAGTAGCTTGATCGTATCGTTCGTAGAGAGCTCAAACCATTGCATGCTTGCATCATCTTTCATGGTTCTTTTTTGTTTTTATCCTTGTGAGATTTGGAGCTTTTGGTCATCTTCATGACAAGCTCGAGTTCATCGAAAACAGAGTTCACATGCATCTTCTATGATGTTTTCGATGTTGGAGGTAATTGCCGGTTCTTCTCTGATGGAGGGTTCACTCCTGTATATCTTAGGCATACCTCCCCTGCCTCCCCTGCCTCCTTCGCTGTTTTGATACTACTCGTCTTCATCTTTTCAACAAGCTTGAGTTTGCTCAATTCGGAGCTCACATGCGGAAGTTATGGCAGTTCTGGGCTTTCTTGTTGCACATGCAGTAGTGCCGTGACACTGAGCGGTGGTACTGCCTAGAGCCACAGGCGGCAGTACCGTTGTGACAGCGGTAGTACCGCCTAAGAGCCACATGCGGCAGTACCGCTGTGACAGCGGTAATACCGCCCATGGATCCAAGCGGTGGTTCCGCTTAGTGCCGCTCTAGTACCGACTCGATTCAAGACTAGCTTTTCTCGTGTCGGGTTCAGCGGCAGCAGCAGCGGCAGTAGGAGCGATAGTACCGCACCTACCATCGCTACTACTGTCTCTCTAGGTCTCTCTTCTTCCCTCTTTCTCTCCCCCATGTGCTCTGACCCCAGCAGTAGTACCTCTGGGGCAAGCGGTAGTACCGCCTGTAGCAGCAGGCGATAGTACGTCTCACTTGAGCGGTAGTACCGCTCGTGTGCGGACTGAGCACATAACGATTGGATTTTTCTCCTCCTATAAAAGGGGGTCTTCTTCCCTAATGAATCTTATCCTTTGAGCACGCATTTGCCCCCCCCCCCCATTATTGACCTTCTTCGAGCTTGCTATCTCTCAATCCCTCCATGGATTCTTGCTAGTTTTGAGGGGGAGAGAGAGGAGATCTAGATCTACGTTTCCACCAATCACTTTCTCCTCTATGTGAGGGGAACCCTTTGGATCTAGATCCTGGAGTTCTTCATGTTCTCTTCTTCGTTCTCCCTCTCATTTTCCTTCCTAGCATTTGTTGCTTTGGTGGGATTTGGGAGAGATGGACTTGAGCACTCCGTGTGCCCTTGCCATTGCATCTGGTGCATCGATTTGAGTTCTCCACGATGATACGTGGAAGTTACAAGTTGAGAAGCTTATTACTCTTGGGTGCTTGGTACCCTTGAGCTTGTTCCTCTTTGGTGCTTGGGCGCCCTAGATGGTTGGTGGTGTTGGAGCTCAATAATTATGGTGTAAAGCTCCGGGAAAGCGTAGGGGTCTCTAATTAGGTTGTGGAGACCGCCTCGAGCAATTTGACGGCTACCGATGCCGCCCCCAAGGGTTGCCAAAGTGTACGGGTTTGTGACCGCCCCCAAGGGTTGCCATTTGTACAGGTTCGGTGACCGCCCTCAAGGGTCCCTTAGTGGAATCACGGCATCTTGCATTGTGCGAGGGCGTGAGGAGAGGTGGCCCTAGTGGCTTCTTGGCGAGCATTGCGCATCCACACCACTCCAAACGGAGATTAGCATCCGTAAGGGTGTGAACTTCGAGATACATCGTCGTCTCCGCGTGCCTCGGTTATCTCTTACTGAAAGTGCAAGTTATCGACTAGAGGGGGGTGAATATGCGATTTTTATGAAAGTCTTCAAAACACGAGGGCTTTGAAGATAAACAATAGAAATGAACCTATATGATAAGCAGCAGAAGATAAACATATCCAGTCACACAGTAGTCAAGCAAGCATCATGAAGATAATACACAGACTATTGACAGCTGGATAACATGGATCGAGATGGAAGATGTAACTGAAGCTAAACAGTGAACAATCTGCACAAAGTGAAGTCAACCAGATCAGACACACAAGCAATGACTTCACGAAGACAAACTGAAATGTAAAGAAGGTTGGGGATAGAACCGGTTACTCGATGAAGACAAGGATTTGGTAGACCAGTTCCAGTTGTTGTGTCAATTGTACATCTGGTTAGGGCGGCTAGGTATTCATACCTGAGGACACACAGTCCCGGACACACAGTCCTCACCGTATTCCCCTTGAGCTAAGGACACACAGTCCTCGCCCAATCACTCTGGTAAGTCTTCAAGGTAGACTTCCGAACCTTCACACACTTCGTTCACTGGCGATCCATAGTCACTGTAGGACGCTCAGAACATGACGCCTAACCGGCTGGAGGAAGCACAGTCCTCAAGTGTAACAAGTCTTCAGGTCCACAGACAGAAAGACTTCAGTGATGCTTAACTCCCTTTGGATTTGGGTGTTTTGGGATTTTTCCTCACAAGGATCTTTTCTCTCAAAGGCTTCGGAGGTGGGTTGCTCTCAAACGACAAAAGGCGTGCACTAACTCTGAGCAGCCACCAATTCATGGTGTAGGGGTGGGCTATTTATAGCCATGAGGCAACCCGACATGATATGTCCAAAATGACCCATGGTCACTAAGGAACTGACACGTGTCCAACGGTCGGATTGTGAACACACGCGGCAATTTTACTTGAGCTCCAAGTAAAGCCCGACATAGGTCACCCAGTTCTTCTCTGCCTTGGACCACCGGAGGCGAGAGAGCATCTCACCGGGCAGATGGAGAAAAGGCGATGAAACAAACATCAGACATAGTAAGGGATATATTTGTACAATTACACAAAAAACCTTTTGATGAATCTAATCAAGTATTGGTCCACAACTTCCACACAATAGTTTTTCAAATAACTCATTGTTGCAAAGAATGGACCGAGTATGAAGTTTAGATGGGAAATATCCTTGTCTCGGATTATGCATGTCACTTGTGTCACAAAAAGGGCATAAAGGACAAAAATAGGAACCATAATTCAACGGAGTGGCTGGAAGCCCAATTATGCATGGATAGGGCCTTCAGCGGGGAGATCTATTGTCCCCATTGTTGTTTGTCATCGCCATTGACCCTCTTCAGCAACTTTTGGATCTATCCACCACCCATGGTTTGCTCCACAAGATTAGGGTCGTCCTTCCGTACCTCGCTTTATACGGATGATGCGGCTGTTTTTGTTAACCCTATCAGGGAGGATGTGAGCAACCTTGCCACTATCCTTCAAGACTTCGGCGACGTGGTCGGACTTTGCACGCACTTTCACAAGAGCTTTATTGTACCTTCGTTACCGGAACATCGATCTAGGGCTCCCGCCAATGAGGGCATCCTTCCCCCTGAAATACCTTGGCCTGCCGCTTTCGATTTGGAAGCTCAGACGAGTCAACTTCCAGTATCTGGAGGATAAGGCGGCTACTCTGTGCCTTAGGAAGGTAGATATATTGCTGCCCCGGGCCAAGTTTTTTTGGTCATGTATGTACTTTCGTCGCTGGTTGTATATATGGCCACTTCTCTCATCATTCCTACCGTAACACTTGACAACATCACAAAAATAGAGAGGGCCTTTCTTTGGGCGGGTTCGAACAAAATGACCGGAGCCAAGTGCAAAGTTAACTGGGAAACCATCTGTCGGCCGAAGGAGAATGGTGGGATGGGTGTGTTGAACCTTGCCAAGTCCAGCCAAGCCTTGTGTCTATGATGGTTATGGTATGAGTGGAAAGAGCCCACACGGTTGTTGGTGGGGCTTGGAAATCCATGTGAATATAAAGACAAGTGCTTGATCTATGCCTCCACCTCTATCACTATTGGTGATGGGGCGCGAGATCCTTTCTGGGAATCCTCGTGGCTCAGTTGGCAGAATCCTAAGGACATCGTACCACTGTTTTTTGAGGCATCTTTATTTCAGGAGACTTGGATTGGCAAGATCAACATGATGACAGTGTTCACTTTGGAACATGTACGCAAATTTCTAGAGCTCTGGTCTTCCCTTTGCGAGGTGCAGCTTACAGTGGGGCTCAAGGATACCATCTTATGGACGCATATGACAAGAGGCAACTATTCTGCATCCTCCGGCTACAAGGTGTAGGTCTTGGCCATCACTTGAGCCCCCATGTACAAGATAATGTGGAAAGCGTGGGCTCCCCCAAGGGCGAAGTTTCTAGCGTGGCTTTGGCTTGCCATTCAAGATAGGATCAGGATGAACGTTCGCTTAGCCAGGCGAGGATGGCCGAACAACGGCCCATGCACGCTTTGTAGGAGGGATCCGGAGACCGTTGAGCACCTCTTCCTCCAGTGCAGATACACGTTGCGAGTCTGCTCGTTAAAGATTGGCTTCAACTTGTTCATGTTGACACATTGGCCTGGTCGGCCTTTGGAAGCAGCGAGGAACGATGGGTCGGTTTTGCCCTCCACCGTGAATAGCCACAAGAGCGTGATGCCTTCCATCATCAGGTTTGTCAGTAAATCCAGTTGGGATGAGAAGAGCGCTCGCGTCTTCCGGGGACGCTCCCCTCCGACGTTTATCCTCCTCCATTCGATCAAGAACGAGGCAAATCAGGATATTTGGAGGCAACTTCCACCCCCCCAAGGCCCCTGCGTCGCTCCCGCAGGGGCGACCCGGGCGGCTCAACCCTAGCCCACCACCGGGGCTCCCTCCCCCTTTTCCTCTCCCTTGTCACCGCCGGAGGGGGTCGCCAGAGCGCCGCGCGGCTGCCGGGGATGGTGGCAGCGAGGATCTGGTCGCTCCACCCCTGTGGAGGATCTCGGAGCCGAGGTAGCGACCCCGGGCGGTGGTGCTGTGTCTTCCTCAGCAAGCGGCGGCAGCGGGTGTTGGCCGCCCATCTCAGCCGTGCGTGCGGTGGGGTGACAGCGGGCGACGGCTGTGGTGCACGGTGGCTTCGGGGCTCCCGCATCAGATCTGAAGGCATCTTCCTCTTCAACCTCTTGTCACCCTCGTCTCAGATCCGTTCTTCGGCGGCCTCCGGGCACCATATCCGTGTCTCCTCTCGAGGTGGGGTTGGGAGAGGAGATCAGAGAAATCTGTGGCTGGCTATGCCGGCCTGCGGGTGGCGACGCCCATGGGCGTCGTCCCCTACCTGTAAGCGCTAGTAAAAATTCTCCCCTTCCCCCTACTCTTCCTCCCGTGTTGCTCGTGGACTAGGTGAAAACCCAAATCCCTCGGAATTGGGCGGCAGCGACGCCGTGAGCGTTGTCACCCTCAAGGGGGTGCCGTCTTTGGTGAGCTTTGGGGGAAGTGTGCTTGTTCCGGTTGGGGTTGCTCGGTCTTCAGCAGCCTTGCCGTGTAGCTTGCTTCTCCTCGTGTGCAGATATCATGTATGGCCGATACTTTCCTTGGATGAGCTCCAAGTAGTTTGGCCGTGGTGTCCTGCTATGGTCTTCTGGTTGGCAACGGCATCGGTCGCTCTTTAGCCCTTGGGTGGGTGTCTCCACCTTTCGACGAATCGACGCCCTTCGTGCCAGGGCGAGGGGGCAGGGAGCCCCCTTCTGAGGTGGAGGAGGGCGACATCGACGACCAGAGCCCATGGAGCTGACAATGAAGCTCCTCCAACTACTGTTTTGTTTCTTCCCCAAGTTTTGCTAGTGCCCAATGCGTGGTGTTCTGCTCGATGTGGAGGGCTTCTTCGACTTCTAGTTGGACTTGTGCTTTAGTTTTCATATCTTTGCTAGTAGTTTGTAGTAGCCTGGTCGCTTTTACACAGCACCATGTATCGGCTTGTTGTTTTGTTCTTTGTTTCCTTTGTTGGTTCGTTGTAATCCTGGCCGGTTGATGGCTTTGTTAATTCAAAGCCGGGCTCTTCTTGAGCCTTCGTTCTAAAAAAAGGAGCGAAAAATCTGGGCCACCTCATGATGGGAGAGTAACGGCTTTAATTTGTTCGGCCTTGGGCCGGTGACCTTAAAACTTTGTTCTATCTCCTTCTTAATTAATGAATGAGGCGAATCTTTTTTTTCGAAAAGGGTGTTAACCCGAGCCTCTGCATCAGAAAGTTGCATACAGCCATCATTATTAAAATGAAGCAAAAAAGATCCAATACAAGACTTCCTATTTCGATCATGGAATCAAAATAAGCTCAAAGAGAGCCAAAGAAAAAGAATTGCCACAACCGGCCGGCATACAAAGATAGGATCACTAATTGCCTATCCTATTACATGAGCGCCATCCAAACCGGTTGAAAATACCCCGAGCTACCATCTCCCATCGGGTAGACCCAGTAACCAAATGTTCCCTGGCCTCCGTCTGAGTGAGTAGCAACCACATACGGATCAATGCAGTGGCCCGGAAAATAACCTGCAAAAAGTGAATATTTGTTTTTCTGTTAAAGACCAAATCATTTCTACAGTTTCATATTGCCCAATGTAAAGCACATACTCCTATACGAATATGTCTCGCTGTGTTGACCTCAATCCCATCTAACCACGTCCCAAATAACGCGTTGATGGAATCCGGAGGTGCAATGCTAAAAGTTATGTGGATCGTCCGCCACAAAAATTTTGCTAGAGGGCAATCTAGAAAGAGGTGTTTGATAGTTTCATGTTGGTCACAAAAGCTACATCTCATAGATCCTGTCCAATTTCGTTTCGCCAAATTATCCTTGGTTAAAATAACTTGTTTATGAACAAACCACATAAACACTTTGATTTTCAAAGGTACTTTGACTTTCCACACATGTTTCGAACGAGGAATTGCACTAGAATTGATAACGTCCAAATACATGGACTTTACCGAAAACTGTCTATTCTTAGTCAGCTTCCAGCTAATACGATCGGGCTGTTGAGATGGTTGGACATTCATCAATCTACTCACTAGATGAAGCCACGCTTCCCAACGGTTTCCCACTAGCGTCCTCCGAAATTGAACATTGAGCAGAGTGGACTGCATCACTGTTGCAGCATACGCATCTCTACGTTGGACAATACTATACAAGGAAGGATATTGGAGAGCAAGGGGCGTCTCCCCTAACCATGTATCCTCCCAGATGAGGCGAATCTTTTGCCTATGTTCTAAAAAAAATCTCGATAAGTATGTGACAGCGCTGTCACATACTGCGCTTATGCAGAAAGTGTCCTAATTTGTGTCAATGCATTTCTCAAGTTCCCAACTTCAGATGCAGGGAATATTTCTGGAGCACGGAAAGCTGATCTAACCGCAGAATAAGTAAAAATAAATAAAAATAGGACAGAGAATCAACACAGCACATACATCTCTCTGCTAAGTTTTCTGTCAGAAATCCTTGTTAGGCTGAATGCTGTTAATTAATTCCGATCGAAAACTAGAAACATGAGTGCTGACTGAGTGGAAAGATACTAAATTGTGTGCCAACCTAACCATCATTACATTGGGAAGAAGAAAACACTTCTGTCAAATGATAGCCACTGCAGCTTCAGTTACAGACTCATCAGGCAGGGCCAAAGTGTACCGCACAGACAGATTCTTATGCTTGAGTGGGTGAATTTTTCACGAAATCTCTCCCAAGTATGATCGATCTTATGGGAAAGAGTAAACTACTGAAAAACAAACGGAGCTGCCGTCGAACATAACCAAAACTAAACTAAACAAAAACAAGATTGGAAAGGGGGACACCCTTCGTTGGACTGAAACTTGAAGTTAAAAACAGATAAACTCAAGTGCTCAACTCACAAGCAAGAACCACCAAACTAGTGTTATCAGGTGCTTCATCTAGTAAGAGAAATGCATGCAGCTGGAACCCCCATTGGATGAATTAAGCAGGAACATTGAGGCAGTTACCAGTTGGGCACCATGTCACAGGTACTGCAACCCTTCCAGCAGATGAACAATCTCATTTTGCTAAAACAAGATAACAAAAGAAAAGGAGGCAGCTTACCTGGAAACAATGTAATGTGCAGAAACCTCAAACTTTGTTCCTTTCCTGATCCTTGGCCAACACTCAAAACAGCACAACTATAAACACAATCACCAGCTCACAGCAAGAACCCACTACATTTTTCATTTATGACAAATGCATAGTCCAAAAGAAAGACAAGATCATCAACTCATTGCAAGAACCACTGTCCATTTATGCAAAATGCACTGTCTAAAAATGTTGCAGGATCATTGACTCATTGCAAGAACCCCTACAGTGAAAAACAAGATCAAAACGTCGCAAAAATGAGAAACAAGATCATCAGCTCACTGGAAGAACTACTACATGCATAGCCTAACAGAAAACAGGATCATCAAACCATTACTGGCAACAACCACTGCATTTTCCATTCATGCAAAGTGCATCCATCATCCAAAAGGATTGCAGGGTCATCGATTCACTGCAAGAACCCCACAGTGAAGTGCTTCATCCAGGAAGCAGTAGCAACCACATCAGAGATGAATGTCAGAAGAGTGACACTGCAACGACTACTACAACCAGCATCACAGAGTTTAGCTAGCAGAAGAAACACAAGAGCTTATGAGTTTTCTCAACCTATATCTATCTATATGCTAAAGCAGGCGTTCAGTTATGCCATTGTAGTGTCCGAGGCGGCGAAACTTCTGAAGAGGTGAACTGTCAGGACTCCGGCTCTCATCCTTCTCTACGCTCCGTCGACATTAGGGTATTGCAGCGCATCATAGGCTGAATTGGCAGAAATAACGAGGCAGTTAGGCGGCAGATCAATAATCAAATAACAATATATGGACAAGATCAAAAAGACAAAACATGAAACAATATAATGTGCAAGGAACTAAGCTTTTATGTACCATCTATTGTAGGATACAACCTGAATTTTGTTCACATGTTAGAAATTCAGTATCTTATCTGAAAGATGAAATGAGATGACTGAACTTGATTTGACTTTCTAGGTTCCATAATTTCTACTGGCGACTAAATGCCACGAAATGGGCGAACTCAATTATCTGAATCAAGAAAAGAAATGTGGAACAAGTAGTTCCTACTAGCTTCAGAGTTCATCCATTTTTTTACCATGCATACACAGACTGATAGATCCTCACGGCATCGACACCTACTGTATTTCCCATTAAACTACTTTCACTTTTCTACAGGATTACGACAGTTTCAGACAAGTCCCAAGTCCTAACAAAACCTATCATTATAACCTTTTTCCAAGCACGATCAGATTAGCATTCCACTAAAGACAGACTTCAGATATCATGTTCATGCAGTAAACAGTATCTATACAACCATCTGTGCACTGTGCAAAACATATTGAAGACCACCGGTGCATTTCTAGTAAAAGAAGATTAGCAGGAAGCAGATCAACAATCTAAACCTCAGAGTTCTCAATTTTTTTAACAAGACCAGTAATACAGCTCATGTACAAAACCTGAAAACAATATAGCTCATGTGCAGAAGCTGAATTTAATTTAGTACTGTAAGAACCTGAATTTAATTTAGTATAGTAAGAACCTGAATTTTGTTCACAGATTATTTAATACAAGTAAAATAGGCTAAATTAAACAGATATCACAATCTTCTCTGTTATGGCTGAATAAGATTAATCAGCTCATTCGTCTATTTAAGTTCCATATTTTACTAGCTTTGAACACACAAAATTTACTGACGGCAAATAGCACCAACTAGAAAACTGAATTATCTGAATCAAGGACTGTAGTATGAAACCAACGCTTTGCAATCCATATCAAGGTTAAGTGTAAAATGTTACTTTCCATTAACCAAAAAGTCGACAAGACAGCGCCGGTTGCAGACAATTCCCAACCCATAACAGTTCCAGTTAACTTTTACTCAGACTAACAATTTCAGTAAACTGTTTTACCATAAACAGTCTGAGTAAACTATTTTTCAAACACAAGCAGATTAACAGCCCATCAAAATAAAACCAAAATTATCATGGCCATGCAGCAAACAGTACCTACACCAAAATTCCTACCGGTTCACCCTCATTACGAGATCAATAGGAAGTTGTGACATGGAGAGAGGATCTCACCAGCGGTCCCGGAGATGTAGACGGCGATCTGGAAGATGTCGCCCCAGCCACGGCGGGGCAGGTCGACGACGAGTGGGGTCGGCCTCCCGTAGCGGCCCGCTCGGACGCACATGGCGATGCCCTCGGGCTGATGGTTGACCTCTCTGGCCAGCTGGTCCCTCAGGTAGTACAAGGACCTCCCCCTGATATCGAACGTGTACCAGCCTTGCCCTTGCTCGGCCTCGGGGAACGCCCTATCGGGGCTCGCATGCACGAACCGAATCACCCGCAACGCCCCTGGCTGGCGCCTGAGCACGATGACGGAGAGGTCTTCAGGGAGGCGGGCCTGCAGTTGAGTCACCAAGAACCATGGTTATATTCAGGAGATCAAATTTTCTGATCGAAAACACAAACGCAATCAGGAATCTCGACGGCGCAACAAGTCAAGAAGCGCAAATTTGGCAACAGCAGAACCAGAAATTGTGCTCGAGAAATCAACAGTAGAACTGCGATGCAAATTAACGACGCCCAAAAACCCGATTCGCTCAATCGATAGGATAAGACGGAAGCAATTCGCGAGTTATCAAGAAGCGGATCATGGCGAACTCACCCGAATCGGGTCTGGAATGCGAGGCGCGCGCTCTGTGAGGGCCATGGGCTCGACGAACCAGCGCATCATGGTGCTGGCCTTCTTATTCTCAATGTCTCTGTTCTCGACGGTGACGCCGGTGTTCCAGCGGAGGTACTTGCCGTTGGCGCGGAGGTAGCTGTCGCCGCCGTTTTGGAGCAGGACGCCGCCCCCCAACCCCTTCCTAACGGCCATCCACGTGATGGACGGCATCTCCGGCTGATCGTAGTCGCGCAGCTCGGCGCGGAAGCCGTGGTACAAGGCCGGCGCCGGCGTGGCCGTGGCGGCGAGGTAGCGGCCGTAGGCGGCGCTGTGGAGGAGCAGCTGCGGGCTGTTGGCGGGGCCGTAGATGTGCACCCTCCACACCACGTTCAGCGAGTTGCGGCGCTGGCTGATGGAGACGCCCACCCCGTCGTCGTCGGCGTGGAGGTAGTACTTGTCGAGCTCGCGGTTCCGCAGCCGCACGTACTGGTCGTCGTAGAACCGCTCCATCGGTCGCCGCCGTCGCCGGGCCGATGGAGAGCGGAGGAGGTAGGCGCTGCGCGGTGGAGAGCGGGGCGTTGGTTTCTTGGAGCTCCGGCGACGGGGAGGAAGCTGTTGGTTGAGGCGGTTACGCTCGGGCGCCAAGGCGGGGGTATTTGAAGGCGAAATTACCTGACACCGTCGCCGTACCGGGCTTTGGGCACAGGGTGGGCTTGAGGCCCGCGCCAGTCTTCACTCTGTTTGTCCCACACAGGCCCACGAGCGGCGGCGGCGGCGGCCCGGTCGGCAGCGCCGCTCATGCCCCTCCCCGGCGAGCCTCTCCTTCCAGTCTTCCCCAGCACGACGCCGCGGAGCCACGGAACGGCCGGCGGACGGCAACGCCTCCCCTCCCCTCCCCCGGCGAGCCTCTCCTCCATGCTTCCCCGGCACGACGGCGTGGAGCCGCGGAACAGCCGGCGGCATCGCTCCCTCTCCTTGCCTGGATGCCCCGGGCCACCGGCGCGGCGCGCGCCCGCGGGCACCAGCGAAGCGAGCCAGCGGCGAGGAGCGAAGCACCAGCAGATCCAGCAGAACTGACATGGCGTGCGACCCCTTGCTCCTTTCAGTCGCTCGCTATCGCTAGTGGCTTCCGCCGAGTGTTGGTGACCTTGCTAGAGCATCTAACAATCGCACCTCTGGTACATTCGGATGGACCATCCGTTCACGATTTTTTATCCAGACAAACCCTTTAAACTTACCGACACCCTTATATTCAGTCTAAATATGAGGCGGATACAGACGCATTCGGGCACGCCCGCCACGTCGGCCCTGGCTCACGCTGGTCCACCCAACCTCACATAAAATTCCCCCCCATCCATTCGTCAGACCAAACCCTAGCCACTTCACCCCCCTCCCCTCCACTCCTAATCCGCCATCCAAACTCGTCTCCGGCATGGCGGGCAGCAGATTCGAGTCCTTCACCTCTAGATCCGTCGACACTGAGCTCATCACGCGCAGCCCCGAGGAGGAAATGGTCGTCCGGCTTGCACTTTGCCGTGCCCGGGAGGAGGCTCATGGACGGCTGCGCTCGGACTCCATCCGTCGGAAATCCATTGTGTCGCCCCAAATAGAGCATGGATCTGACGCAAGGCCGACCGTAGTTGCATCGCCGGAGGCCGTGCGGTCTGTCTAGCATCCGAACGCGCTGGCGGACGTGCAACCCTCCGATGGCGCGTCGATACTGGAGTGCACCATCGTCCCACGAGGCCATGGACGCCGTGCAAGGCACCGAGCGCGAAAGGCGGCGGCGGAAGTCGGCAAGGCGGAGTCGCATTCTCCGGCGTCCCGTATAGCGCATCAATCCGGACGTCGGCGAGGCGGCGACAATGCCGATTTGTGCGTTGCTGCAGTGTTGGGACAATAGTGAAATGAAAATCTCAACAAAGTCCTTCTAACATAATCTATAGCTGGGCTCTCCAAACCGTCCCCCAACGCCCGGGCAAACGGCGCAGTTACTGATCGATCATGAAAAATCGATCCAGACAGGCGCCTTAAACCGTCCTCAAATGCTCAGGTTATTCGACGCTCTTCATATTCAGCGCAAAATATGAGGCGGTTATGATGCGGCTTGGGCGCGCCCGCCACGTCGGCTTGGCCTAGCCTAGCCCACCCGTGCCCCACAAATATCCCAATCCGGAGAACCCTAGACACCGATCAATCCAAACTGTACTTCACTCCCCTCTCCGTCCACTACACTTCTCGTCCAATTCGATGGCCCGCGATGGAAGCACCGATGGCTCTAGTGGAGAATCCGACGGCTCGAGCATCGATGTGGAGGAGGTCGCCCCCAACATCGCGTTGAGGCCGTTGTTGCTCGAGACAGGCGGCGCAGGCAGCGACGAGTCTTCTTTCTCAGCGCCCATCGCACATCGACATCGCCGCCATGTCCCACCCGGCGCGCAGCTCCAGCCACTCCGCTCCCGTTCTTCGAGTACGCCGGCAACCACAACCCTCTACTCCGGAAGTGATACCCGGCCACCACTAGTTTATCCTGCCTGCGTCGGCGCCGACACGCACGAGGACGCCCGAGTCCGAGGCGCGAGTAGCCCGCCGCGAGCAACAGCGGGCAAGGGAGAGGGCGCGGGGGAAGCGTTGACCGCACGTCAGTCACGCGCGAGCCCGCCATTCGATCCTCCGTCGCTCTCTCACAACGGCGAAGACGGATGTGTGGCGCCTCCGCCATAAGAATGCCAAGGAACTCTGACTCGCCATCGAGTTGTCAGAGCGCGGGGCAAGCAAAGACACGTCGGTGAAGGCGAAGGGGGCCCGACATGCGAAGGAGGAGGCTGTCAGGACGAAGCTGCAGCTCGGACTCTGACTTGATGGGCGGCTCCACATCCAGCTCCAACGACGACGCACCACCGCATGCCGACGCATACATGGAGGGGCACAACCGCATAGACGACTGGAAGGGGAAGGGGCCGATGAGGTAATGGTGATTTCCTCCGCCCTTCCCTGTTCTATTTATATTTTATATTTGTTTTAAGTACTTTGTAGTATGGATTTGCATTGTCCGCCGTTGAACTCCGATGAACTATGCTGCTTTTGTCCGGTGATGAAATGTTGATCCGATGAACTATGTGTTGATCGTTTTTACGTAGAGTTGCATGATTTTAAGGTTTCGGATATACGGGACACGAGTGTGAAAGCCAACATATAAGGCGTGTCGGGTAAGTGCTCGCGGACCGTCCACGGGTGTTTGTGGGCCTGGATTTGCTATCTCTTGTTGTAGATGCTCTTATGGACACATGAAGGGGATCCGGGCTAGGCTAGCCCACATCCGACGATCAATTTCAAACGCAAAACCATGTAGTTCTTGCCATGGATGTTTCTGTGTTTAGTTAAAAAAAACCATGGTATTTGCACTATATTTGCCATGGGTATAAATTGTCTTGCCTTGTCATTTTTTAATATATTTCCATAAAATTAAAATACCCGGTAAACTTAAAAAATCATCATGCAATGTCTATTGCCATGTGTTTTCCATGGCATTTTCTAAAAGTTTGTACCCATGGCAAACTACCGTCGCATACTTTTTTGGCAGCATGTCAATGGATAAGCCATGGGACTGTTCAACAATCTTTTTTGTTAGTTTGCATGGATCTTTGACATTATCTTTTTCCCAAAACTTGTCATTGTTGGATATCAAACTCCAAGCATTTTCCTCATGCCATTTTTCCATGTCTGCTTGTACTATGTTTTATTAACCACATGGCAAAACATAAAGTTTCATCTCTCTACTTTTTTCCATGGGCAATTCTATCATGCATGCTTTTTTGGTATTGTCCTAGAGGTGTGCAAATTGTTTTTTAATATAAGATATCAATTAATTTTGTACACTCCATGGTAAATGCTTACTGCATATGTCATATGTCAATTTTCTATTTTTATACACATAGTATTTTTGGGCAGTTTTTCATATACTCCCTCCGTCCGGAAATACTTGTCATCAAAATAAAAAAAAAGGGATGTATCTAGATATATTTTAGTTCTAGATACATTCCTTTTTGTCCATTTTGATGACAAGTATTTTGGGACGGAGGGAGTATATTTTTGGTGCAAAAAGAATTGTTTTGGGCCAGGAGGCCCAGAAAGGACCTTGCTAGGCCGATCCATCACGTAGGAGTACGTGATAGTCTCTTCCCTCAAAGAAAAAAAAAAACCGTACGTGATAGTCTCGACCAAGTTAGTTTGACGCGTACGTACGCGTCTCGGATTTCTCCTGTCCGAGTTCTCGATTCCGGTTCCGACTCGCGCCCAGCCACGCCGTGATTATATCACTGAAAAAAATAGCGCGCTATATCGCCGCTAATAGCACGCTATAGCATTCTGAAAATCGTCTCGCTATTTAAATTAGTGTACAATGTCTCGCTAATAGCGCGCTATAGCACGATATAGCACGCTAATAGCATATTCTGAGGTTGGCGCTATTTTGCTGTAGCACGCTATTTTTTTGTGCTGCATCGCCATGACGGAGCTGCTGCTTCAACGACTCTAGATCTTTCCAGGTGGCGTCGAGCAGGGGAAGAGTCACTCCAGAGAACCAAGTGTTGTGCAATAGTGCGACGGCCGGACAGACAGACACGTTTCTCAATAATCTTGACAGGAGCCTGCAAGTGAGAGGAAGAAGAAGGTAACACTTGCTTGACTTCATGTACTGGTTTGACAAAGCGCTTCAATAGAGAAATGTGAAAAACTAGGTGTATCTTGCTATTCTCAAGAAGATCCAGACGATAAGCCACATCATCAATGCACTCCAGTATCTTGTAAGGCCCGTAAAACTTGAAGGCTAATTTGTGGTTAGCACGATGCATGATGGAGGACTGCACATACGGTTGTAACTTGAGGAACACAAGGTCTCCAGGAGCAAACACACGATCAATGCGGTGTTTGTTAGCATAGTGCTTCATACGGTGATGAGTACGCAGAAGATGTTGTCTGACAGAGTCTTAGATCACCTGACGTTCATCCAACTACGATGAATGTCAATTGGGGCAATTGTATCATATGCTGAAAGACCAAATTATCTTGTGGAGTAACCATAAAGAACTTCAAAGGATATTTTCCCACGGCAAAATGCTAGTTGGTATTGTACCTGAATTCACATAAGCAGAGCAATTTCTTCCATTTAGCGGAATGGGCATTGATAAAGCAACACAAATAACCTTCCACTTGTTGATTCACTCTTTCAATGCGATAATTAGTAGCATGGTGATAAGCAGAACTCATATTCAGAGTGGCTCCAGTTCTAGCGACTAAAGTTTGCCAGAAAACACTGGTGAAAACATGATCTCTGTCAGAAATGATAAGAGCGGGCATACTATGAATCTTGTATACATTTTTCCTGAAAAGTCAGCCACAGATTGAGCAGAGTGGGGGTGTTTGAGAGCTTTAAAATGACCATATTTGACGAATTTGTCAGTCACAACTAAAATGCAGTCAAACTAGTAGGAGGAGGGTAACCCAGATGTAAAATCCACGATGATATTCTTCCAAGCTTTCTTTGGAACTGATAATGGAGAAAGCAACCCAGGATAATTCACTCTCTTAGGCTTAGCTTGCTGACAAATCAAACAAGATTGTACTTGAGCTTTAATAAAAAGACTTTTCCTCGATATTTAAATAGGGACTTAATCCTCTTATATGTAACAGGAAAACTTGAGTGACCTCCCACCGGGCTGTCATGAAAGGCATATTTTTTTCCAGATGCAAGTCAGGATGCTTACCAATCCAAATACAACTTTTGTATCTACTCACCCCATTAATGAGTTGATAATGAGGTTTTTCAACTAGTTGCACCGACAGTTGTTGTAATAACTCAATAGCTTTGTCATCATGAGCATAACTAGCTACAAGTCCTTCCAACCAAGTAGGTTGAAGACTAGAAATGTTAAAAATTCGAGAAGAGACAGGTCTTCTAGATAAAGCATCAGCTGCATTATTATCAACACCCTTTTTTATAAGTGATCTGATAATCAAGACCCACCATTTTAGTGAGAGCTTTCTATTGGCACATAGTGTGCAATCTCTGGTCTTGTAAATGAATCGGATTTTTTTATCAGTGACAAATTCCTGAATTTGGAGATAGGGACCTCATTGCTCAACTGCTAACAAAATGGCCATGTACTCTTTTTCATAAACATACAAGGCTCTGTTTTGAGGACATAGTGACTTACTAACATAAGCCAAATGGTGACCAGCTTGCATAAGAACAGCCCCAATACCACTGTCACAAGCATCTGTCTCAATCACAAACTGTTTATCAAATTGAGAGAAGGCTAGGATAGGAGCATGTATGAGTGCAAGTTTCAATGTTTGAAAAGCTTCCTCGGTTATACCGGAGGAAACAAAGGGCACCCCCTTCATGAGCAATTGAAAGGATCGAGATGGACCTAGAGGGGGGGGTGAATAGGTACAATTACAAATTTTAATTGCTACTTAGCAATTTTAGGCAATAGTGCGAAATAGGAAAGTGAGCCTAACAATTGCACGTAAGATTCTTATCAAGCTAAGCTAATAACACTAGTAGGTAAGTATGGTAACACAATAAGATATAAGTAAGAACTTAAAGACAAGTAACCAAAAGTAGAAAGTTAAGGTTAGGAATAACCGAAACTTCAAGAGACGAGGATGTATGCCGATGTTCACTTCCTTGGAGGGAAGCTACGTCACCGTTTAGAGAGGTGGGAGTTACCACGAAGGCACACCAACGCCACGAAGGCTCACCCTATTCTCTCTTTGAGATATCACCATGAATGCGATTCCCAACCACTAGTGATAGGTCTTTAGGTGACCTCCAAACCCTCACAAACTTTCCGGGAGGTAATCACAATGTTTGATTCCTCTCCGAAGAACTCCTACCGCCTAGGAGTCTTCAACCTCCAAGAGTAACAAGAACGATGGGAAAAGCTCAAGACTTGCTCAAGTCACAAATTCCTTTGGTGCAAAGAAGAGGAGGGAGTGGATCTATCACTTGATTGGACAACTTCTCATGAATGCCTTCAAATCCTTTTGGGATCTAAGATTTGGTGTATCAAGGTGAGAGAGAGTGTGAATGTGTTCTTGAGTAAGATCAAAGTGAATGGTCAGCACTCTCTTGTGGAAGAAGAATACTATATAGTCATAGTAGAGAGCAGACCGTTGTGAAGAAAAACGTACTGCAAGTGTCGGACGTCCGGTCATTACCGGACGTCCGGTGGCACAGGTAGCACCGGACGTCCGACGTAGGCCGGACGTCCGGAGCCTGACGGTTCACCAGACGGGGCCACGTAGCATAATGTGTGCACAGTTGTCGGACGTCCGGAGTGTGTCGGACATCCGGTGACCGGACGTACGGAGGGTTTCGGACGTCCGCTATTTTCTTTCTGTGAAGAAGTGCCGGACATCCGGAGTGTGCCGGACGTCCGTTAGACGCTGAGGGACCGGTCGTCCGGAGGAGACCGGAAAACCATTATTTAGCTTCTGTTGAGGAATACCGGACGTCCGGAGCATGTCGGACGTCCGTTAGGCGCTGAGGGACCGGACGTCTGGAAGACACCGGTCGTCCGGTAGGCTGTGAAGGTCCGGACGTCCGTAGAGTTTCGGATGTCCGATGATAACTGAACACAAAGGTTTAGTTGCTCATACCTCTAGGTGCACAGAATATTATAATTGATATGGATAGAGTAGAGATGATGTGGGAGGATACTTTGTATGTTTTGAGCAAGCCTTTCACAATATCCACCGATCCCCGCTTAATAGTGCGGGATCCCTATACTCAGAACCAAACTGAAAATCAAGCTAGAAGCTATTTTCTTGTATATCCGTTCTTGAGTGATGTAGATTTGTCTGTATTCATGATCCACACACGCATTGAAACATAATCCTGAGATATACTTGATAAACATGATTAGTCCCATATATGCATGTTGTCATCAATCATCAAAATATAATTAAAGGCAAGATTGCACTTTCAGCAACTCATTAAGAGGTTTACTGATAAGGCCATAATGTTTGATAAATTTCCTTTAGTAACCACTTAAACCCAAAAAACTTATGACATCTTTCACATTCTGAGGAGTAGTCCATTGTTTCATAGCTTCCACTTTGCTAGGATTAGTAGACACACCTTCAGAACTGATAACATGCCCCAAATAGGCTATCTTATTTTGAGCAAAAGCACACTTAGACAACTTAACTTTCCATTGACCAGCCTGTAACAACTACAAAACCTCTCTAACATGTTTGACATACTCTTGCAAAGTCTTACTAAATATTAAGATGTCATCAAAGAAAACCAAATCACTCTTCCTATTGACTAGAGACAATCCCGCAACGACTTGCTTTCACGATGTCAACATTTATCATTGCACCAGCTCTCATCCAGAAAATCCCGCAGCGACGTGCGGGGTACCACCTAGTTTTCTAAAAGTTTGCCGCCATGGCAAACTACCGTCGCATAATTTTTTGCCAGCATGTCAATTAATATGCCATGTCAACATTTTGTTTCCTTCTAAGTTTGCATGGATCTTTGAAATTTTCTTTTTCCAAAAACTTGGCATGCCGTTGGATGTCAAACTCCAAGCATTTTTGACATGCTATTTTGCCACGTCTACTTGTACTATGTTTTATTAACCGCATGGCTAAACTTCAAGTTTTTCCTCTCTATTTTTTCCCATGGGCAATTTTATCATGCATTATTTTTTGGTATTGTACAAGACATTTGCAAATTGTTTTTTCATATAAGATGTCAATTAAGTTTGTACACTCCATGGTAAATACTTACTGCACATATCATTTGTTAATTTTCTGTTTTGGTACACATAGTATTTTTGGCCGTTTTTTTAAAATAAAGTATGCAAAGAGAATTGTTTTGGGCCAGGAGGCCCAGAAAGGACCTTGCTAGGCCGATCCATCACGTACGTGATAGTCTGGACCAAGCTAGATTAACGCGTGATTCTCAAAAAAAAAAAGTTTGAAGCGTACATATGCGTCTCGAATTTCTCCTGTACGACTTCTCGATTCCGGTTCCGACTCGCGCCCAGCCACGCCGTGATAATATATACCACCATATACGCCGGGCCTTGTACTCGCAAAAAAGGATCAGACTCGAGCCGAGCGAGCGACTTCCTAAGTACAAGGAGAACTAACCTAGCACGAGTACGCGCGAACCGGATCGATCGAAGCTAGCATGGAGAGGAAGATCCTGCTGGCCACAATAGAGGAGTGCGTGGAGGCACAACGCCGTCTCGCCGAGATCAGGTCCCAGCTGGCCGAGGCCTGGGCGATCGCCGACGGGGTGGAGCAAGACATGATGGTCGAGGACCGGCCCTTCCACGACGTCCCGCCTCGCCTCCAGGAGATTGAGCGACTAATGGAAGGCATCGCCGACACGGTGGTGGAGGACCTCCTGCCGTCCTTCGACCGCGTCGTCGCCGTGAGCAAAGCGTGCACGGAGGAGGAGAATTCCCTGGGTCTGGCGCCGCCCAACGCTGGCGCCGCCATCTGATCGATCCATGATCAATTCTGCATCGATCGATGGTTGCCGTGCGCCCACCGTCTTTTTTTTTCGGATCGTCCCGCTCTTTTTTTTTTTTTTTTTTTTGAG
>LR738712.1:693626535-693636656 GCA_902687465.1 Secale cereale | reverse complement strand
ATGATGTCTGTCGATGTCCTGATGTAATATGTTCTACCATGTCCGCCTGTAATACCTCGCACGTGTTGGTGTTGTATTCTGATTATTGATTTATTTGTCCATGATGAGCCTAGCCCAAGTGAAAAAAATGCTATGTCTCCGTTTAAGCAATTCTAAAAGCAGCAGTGCAAAATTCAAATGCTATCGAACTGCATAATGAAATGCTAAGTTTGGTTACATTAGTTTTCTTGCAGAGTTAGACAATTTTAGTGATCGCATCTTTTGGGAAGCTACAAACTGAATTTTGTAAAATGCTAATTTAATAATTACTCCCTCCGTAAAGAAATATAAGAGTGCTTAGATCATTACTTTAGTTATCTAAACGTTCTTATATTTGTTTACAGAGGAAGTATCATGATTTTTCATCCATTTCGAATATGTGAGTCCACGAATAGACATGATTTTGCTAAAAATGTGCATTTTCATGAAGGGAAGCGTCTTTACAGAAAGAGACATCCTTTCACCAGGAGATGTGTCTTTTAACCAAAGAATTATGATATTTCTCAGGCCCTAACCGTCAATATCTAAAGGAGGTGATTGGTCCTCGATAATCAAACGGCTCTTCTTTTTCGGCTGTTGTGGCTTAACATGGATAATGTATTAGAAGAAGAAGAAAAGATAAATTATCAAAACAATGCATCGGCTATTATTTATCTTTTTTCAACAAAGGGTGGATTTTATTAGCTCAAAGGGAAGCATCATGATGATACAAACTCAAAGAGTACACACCCGGCCTCGTTGGCGCGCTGAAAAGGTGGCCTTCCGTGGTCCGTCCGTTGAGGACATGGTGCGGCATGCCTGGCCATGCAGGGCAGAGGGCGCGGTAGGCCACGGTAGTCCTCGCGATAGACATCAGCAAGGCGGTGTTGCACTCTCCGGCACCGATACGGGTGGCCAACAACCCCGGGCGCCACAACCGCGTCGTGGTGGAAGTGTTGGCCTTCGACCACGACGGATCCATCATCAACCTCACATTGAGCGGCGACGTGCAGGTGATGGACCCCGGCGAGGAAGAGTAGCGCATGGAAGAGCGGCGGCTCGAGACCTATGAGCCGGTGTGTGTCCCATTTCCTACTCTACCTCACCGGCGACCGCACCAACACTCCGAGGGATGCAGCCAACCGCTGGACTTGGACAGGGTAGAGTCGGACGAGCTCCGCTCAAGATTAAGTTTCATGTGCATGTAATTGTACGGATTTGAGGATTCATTTTTGAGGTACCCGGTTGTGGAAACGATAATTTGAGATGTGACCGGGCGTTTGAGGGCTCGTATTTGGTGTATTCGACTGTAGATGCTCTAATCTTACCTACTAACTAGATCATGATTGGCGGGCGTTGCTGCGCCCGTCTATGTTTGTGATGAAATGATAGGATGATATAATATTTTGTTAATTTTGTAATGTAAATGAGACAATGCATGCAAATGAAAAATTGTGTCCTTAGTGTATTTTTTTCAACTGTAGTTCATGTTCCCTTTAGTGCTAAGGAAATCAGTTTGCAAAAGAAAAACTCACCGCTACTTTGATGGAAATCAAGTTTAACTTCGATAGTGAGGTATACCAAGAAAAGGCAACCTATTGGGAAATCACTAATTACTAACCTCATCTGGAAACCAGCAAGGAGGACAGTAATGCCAAATATATCAGAAACACAATGAATAAACTGCAGATCACAAGCAGCAAAATCACTACAACACGATTAGTGTGTTTCCATCGCTTAACACGTATTGGTCCCAAGCCTTTTAATTTGTAACTGTTCCGCTATTCCTTTTAATCTCTATTTGGATGGCCAATTCCACTATACAAAGAAAAATGTTGTGAATTCAAGGACAACTAACATAGCATTAGCCCTTAAAAAAAACTAACATATCATGTACACATTCCAAGCTAATTGATATTATTATCATCCGAGCAAATATGATGTCGTAAACGCTAGTTCCAATATGTACTTATCTTCATTTGTGATTTCGTGTCATCTCATGTGGAGAGTTTACTTGACCTTTTCGCTCAAGTCCTGCAAGCACAGAAGCAACCTCTTTCAAAAGAGAAAACTATAATAAACCATTGACTCGCCATGTGATTCATAAGTTATTGCATCTAACATTACACATAACCAAACAAAGACATGCAACAAACAATGATAATAGAGTTTTCAGATCAAGCCATACGCAGATTGAAGAATCTGATAACTAAAGAGGTGTATAGAGAGCTCACCAACGACCAACCATTGGAGGGTTTTTTTGTTTGCGTGAGGTCATATAGAGGAATGTGAGGTGTGCCGTTCTAGGGTGAGGCTTTTGAAGTCGAAGTACACGATGCCGATCTTGGATGTGTGGCCAGACATCCACTCGTTGTCCAGGAGAGACCATGCTAAGTAGCCAAAAACAGTGGCACCGTCATTCATGGCTTTCTTCAGCTAGCTGAAGTAACTCCGGTAGTACCGAACCCTTCTGGCATCCCATGAGTAGTGATTGCGGGTGAGGTCCCCTGGTTGATCCATTCCCGGCAACATGACGACGACATTAGTATATACGCGTGACAAGATGATTGAGAGGCATGAAACCGAACAAAGAGATATGGAGCTCCAGTACCGTTTTCAGTTATGATAATCACTGGTTTTCCCTACTTTTGAGTGACTGATGTAGTGCACACATCAGTACAACCCCTCAGGACGATATAAAGCCATTTAGAATTCATCTACAATAATTCACGAACCAAAAAAGATTTATCATGTTAATTTCGAACTTATGGTCGAAGAAAATAAAACCGAGAAAGGTTTCAGCTAAGACCTTCATATTCTTGGTCCAATCGGTTTGTCATGTCGCTCAACTGCAAAGTTTCGCCTATAAATTAAGGATGAAACGCAATATATATGTTGATGTAAAACCTGTAGCTTAAGACATGAAACTCAAATGCATAAGTAACCTGCAAATGGACTGAGTAGCTAGTCAGCATCTGTTGCATCAATCTCTGTCCCTTTAAGAAGTTAGTTCTGTATTGATTGACTCCAATACAGTCCGCTGAGCCCTTGACCACTTTAGCTTGATCAGGTGTGAACATGGGAACCTCTCTTTCACAAGGTCATTTTCTATGGGTACTATCCATCTATTAGTTGATCAACAAATCTGTATCCAATGGAACCGTCATTGATATTAATTTTTATCTGAAACTCCTTGCCAAAGCACATCCAGGTGGATTGAATTAGTCACGCCAAATCCTGAACGGAAAGTAGCACTTGTCCTGAGTTCAGTGAATTTCGGTCTTCAAAATTCAGTATCGGACATAAATGGTTGGCCCCGCAGGTTTAAAAAAAATGCAGAGAAAAAAATGCGTTGGGATGAGCATACGGACCTTGCCACCGTTGTAGGCTATGGAGGTGAGCTGCTGCCTGATTCTTGCCGCCTAGTTGCCGGATTCCAGAGTTCCAGATCGCTCACGCAGGAACCACCGCACATGTATCTGATCCGTTCGAAGAGAGACAGCAACGACATTCGAGGGGCCGGCTTGCGGTGCCAAGAATATAGAGGAGGGACATGGAGGCGCTTGGAGAGGGAAGGCGTTGACGGCAGGACAAGGGATGGCCGGCGGGATCCAAGCGCAACGTCGGCAATAGGGTAGCGACGGCGGGGATTGGGGCGCGGCCGGGATCTAGTAGGCGGTGGCGGGATGGGGGGAGGCAAGGGACGCAGAGGTATAGGCGGCGACATCGGCGTGCAGGAAAGTGAGGAGGGAGGAGATGCTGTCATGGGCGGTGGCGGGGAGAGGAGGGGGCAGCGTCTGCAGCGACGAGAGGTGCTCGACTGCTCGTTCCCCGGGTTTCATTTTCTGTAAGGCTGAAGCGGGCTCTTGGGCCGAGCGGGAATACTGGCCCAATTAACCACAGGCCTCCAAAATAGCTACGGGAGTAGCCGCCCTCGCGACTTCAGGCCCAGCTCACGGCAAACATCGCGTTTACTTTAGATCGAACGATCAGTAATGCTTAACAAACGAAATCAAACGGCCGAAAACGTCTAATGCATGAGAGGGCAGGGATTAGGTGCAGTTTTATTGTTCTTAATAAAGAAAGGTGTGTTTCTTTAAATTTTTTGTCCATTCACCATATAGAATTATTTTTCTCCAGTATCTATATGAGGTGATACTAAAAAATTGTTTGTCCATGCATAAATAAATTTTCGGGCTGGGCCATCAAACCGTGCAATCGAGGGGCCTATTTCGTATTTTTTTTCTTTGATTGGGCTGCAGGGAGTCAGTCCCTATGTTGGCAATGGGTCCTGCTCCGCATCTTTTTTCCCTTTAAATTGGACTGGAAAAAAATGCCTCCCTTGTGGGATTCGAATCTCCCCACCGAAATATGGATCGTTTCTTCCTCCCAAATTTTGGTACATCCTTCGTCCGTCGTCCCAATTAAATTAGGTTGCATAAAATATTTTTAGAAAATCAGATATTCCAAAGTTATGCTCATAACTAAATGTGAAAATTTATAGGGGTAAAAGCAATAGAAGCATGCGCCTGCTACTTCGGCGTCGCTTTTACGCCTTCTCTTTGCTCTGGACAAGTGCCAATGGACACGAGGAGGGGGCATTATAGGCTCTTTATCGGATGTCTCATATCATCCTTTACCTTGTGTTATGCATGATTCCTAGATCAACTGAATGCTCAATTCGAACTTTAGGAACATAGTCCCTTTGGATCAAAGAACTCAGGATGTATCCAATACCGACAGCAGCTCCGGTTAAAGCAATTGTAGCAGCTCCGGCACCTATTGATTTAGTACCTTCTAACATGCACGTAATATTGGCCTTGTTGCTTAAATTAAAATTTCTGGAAAAAAGAGTTGTTATATATAATATATCAGAGAATATTCTACTAATTGATCAACATAACTTGCATAACAATGCTTATCTTTACCTATTTTTTTTAATAATATATAATATAATAATATAATAATCTTTACCTAATAATAAAGCACGGAACGAGTTTGTCGGGTTCACCGTCACAATACGCTTTTTCTCGTGAATTTACGCTTTCAGTTTGAATTTACACATATACGTGAGGTGGTACTAATTCGATTCGGGGAACCACATCGCAAAATTTTCGTAGTACGCGATCTGTCTTCCCACTACTACCTGGGCCTTGCCGTGAGACCGTCTCACGTGGCTGAAGCATTGCTACTTGGGCCTCAGCCCGGAAAAAAATTCCGTGCAGACCGGTTGTAAACGGGCTCCCGTGCGTACCTGAGGGGATCTCCTGCCACGTGCCCTTCCAATGCATCGCACGTCAATCGTTCGCCCACTCCTGCCTCCCTCGGCTCGTTTGTCTCCTCACGCTCGGCTCCAAAGCCTGCGCCTTGTGCTACGGCGGCCATGGCGGACGAACCATCTGCTTCATGCTGCCATGGCGGACGACCCATCCGCTCGCCAACGCTCAACCATCTCCGCCGCCGCCGTCTCTAGGTCCAGCCAACACACCCGTGCCTCCCTTTGTCTCCTCCCTGGTGTTGGACAAGTCAGTGCATACACATAGATCATACTTACAGAAAAAGATGCACGCATCAAGCGAGCATTATAAGATCAATCAGGCATCAGTTTTACATAAGACACGCATCATAATCATCAAATTTGACGATACAATACAAGCTGTAAAATTACTCGTCACATATAGGATACAGCCGTACGTCCACCCTTCCTCCAACAAAAATTCATACATTCATACTTCCACACAACAGTCGCCGGTGGCGTCGATGCAGGCGATCATGGCAGATAGCTCGTCGCTCTGCCTAGGCTTGCCCAGCTTGCCGGTGGGAGTCTTCCAGCTCCCCCGTGTGATGTTGTCGTCAGTTTCAATTGTACAACTCGAACACGTGCCACGTGCGCCAGATCCGCGCGATCTGTAGTCTTCCCCGACGACATCTTGCAGGTGACGGTGACGGTGAGTAGGCCGTGTCGCCGGCGGGAGGCCACGTCGCAGCCGCGGATGGGGGATCGAGGGAAGTGCCGCCGCCGCCACTCTGCTCGCTAGATCCTTTGTAATTGTGGGGCATCCTGAGTCGCCTGAGCCGAGGGAAACGAGCTGCGAACATTACGATCGGGAGCCGAGCGACCACTGTCGAGCCGACGGAAGATGCGCCTGGAGTATGCCGTCCGATTTTCTGGCTGGACACGTGGCAGCTGATAGCTCCGGGTATGCACGGATGGAGGTTTACAACCGGTCTCCACGAAAAAAAATTCCATCAGCCCGTCCGGCCATCCGCTGCGCAGTGGCCCAAAAATCTGCTAAAAATCTGCCAATCTCCACTGGACGAGGAACGAAAAGAGGGAGGCGACGAGAGGCAGTCGAGGCCATTGTTGTGACGACATGCAGGGTCGGTTGGGCGTGTGATGGCGGTTCGGTTGCCGATGCACGGCGGTAGTTTGGAGCTCCATGAGGCGGCGCCATTGCTGCGGTGGGGTGAGCTATTGCTTCCTGTTCAAGATAGAAAAGAGAGGGTGAGGGTAGAGATGAGACCATGGATAGAAGCTAAGAGAAGCACGGGGCTCAGGCTCCCGTAGGCTGCACGAGAGGGGCGCCTGAGAGGGAGGCTGCGCTCGGGCGCGTGTGGGATTTCTCAAAGAGATTGTGAATTGACTTAATCCATCCGGATTACTGTAAACAGCTGGGCATCAGCCGCCTTGCACGGGCACACACACGTCCACTGCCCGGTCCTACGCATCGCCTATATTATCTTCCTTCAAACCTTATCTCTTCTGGTCCATTCGTTTCTTATCTACATCATCTTCATAGCACGTGTAGACAAAACAAGTTACATTTGCTTAGCAACTGCAACATACACGAGCCTTCTTTTCCTTCAAAATACAAAGCTCAAATTATGCATATTAAGCTGCACCGGTACTGAGTGTATTAACAACCGATGCCGAATGAAATACTTCCTTCATTTTTAAATATAAGTCTTTTTATAAATTTTAATATGGACTACACTGATGTAGACGTAATTTAGAGTGTACATTCACTCATTTTGCTCCGCATGCGGTCCATATTGAAATAGCTAAAAAAATAAATTTAGAAACAGAGGGAGTATTACCTAGGCACCGAATTAAAATACTCCCTCCATTTTCTAAATATAAGTCTTCTTAGAGATTTTAATATGGCCTACATGTGGATGTACGTAGAAGTAGTTTAGAGTGTAGACTCACCGAGTTTGCTCCACATATAGTCCATATTGAAATATCTAAAAGACATATTTAGAAACAAAGGAAGTAGTACCTAGGCATCGAATTAAAATGAGGTTGGTAGCCGATCATCCAAGAGAATATACCAAGATAGCTCATGCAAGGCAATGTATGGGTATTATTGCCCTTCCGATATTGTAGTGCATACGTGTAGAATGTCAAACATTTAGTACAAACTATAATTTGCTTGCTTCTTAAAAGATAAAACCAACATAAACAAATTACCATCCTACAATAATCAAAATCGAGACTTCAGATCCTAGCAAATTATCATGCCAGTGATGGTTCGCAGCGAGCTGGATGCAACAATGTCGGCTGCTTCGACAATAGGTTCCAATAGTGGTTGTTGGTATCGGTGAGCCGGCTACAACGACGAGGCACGTGAGGATAGATGAGGAACAACAAGTGTGATGACATGTCTGAAACTTACAACCAAAGTGTTGATGTATACAAGTCTCACTAAATCTATACCTACTAATAAAGTAGGGAACGCTTCTGCCCGTCTGTCTTGTCGTTTTGCAGAAAACCCCCTTATTTTTTCTTGAAATCAACCCACAATCCTCGTTTAAGTGATTCTAGAGAAAACGTTTCACTATTTGCAAAAAAACAACCTGTTGTTTTCTCGAATCAACCAGTGTGCATGTTTTACCGACTCCAGAAAAACTATTTGTTCTTTGCGGAAAACACATTGGCATTTGGTTCAGGTAACCCGCATCCATATCATATGTTTTTCAAAATAGTCATATCTTTTAACTGTAACTTCAATTTTACCGTATTATATATGGAACGATTAAAAATATGTAGAATCTGAATATTATGTTTTTACTTGTTAACCATTTTTAAAATGTTATTAATGGTGCAACATTAATCAATAGTGCATGAATCTGAATATTATGTTTTTTACTTGTTAACCATTTAAAAAATGTTATTAATGGTGCAACATTAATCAATAGTGCATGATGTGCCTCTCTTTCGTATCGGTGTAGACTCGGATTGAAAATGAATACCTCGGTAAAATTAGATTGACACGAAAGAAATTATCTATAACAACGCATAGACGCGTCGGCAAAACCTCGCACGGGAAAAAGGAAAGCAGATTTCTCATCTTATGCAGAGAGAGACGCCTTAGGAGTGACCACACTCAAACGCCTTGTGATTGTGTGAGCACTAAGGCGATCGTCAACTAGGGTGGGATATGAATAAGCGACAATAGAGATGGGATGTCGTGTTCAAATAAATAACATGGACCTATTGGGGTCTTGAGTCACGTTATTGGGTTAGGGGCGTGTGTAATTTTTTTCTCCCGTTGCAACGCACGGGCTCTTTTGCTAGTAATAATAATAATATAAAGCACGGAACGAGTTTGTCGGGTTCACCGTCACAATACGCTTCTTCCTGTAATTTTACGCTTTCAGTTTGACTTTAAAACATATTCGAGGTGGTACTAAATTTCTAATGGTCCAAAAATCTATTCATGAAGTTACACTTGGTCGCTGCATTGGGCCTCGGCGCGCCTGGGCCTCAGCCCATCAGACCCGTCCGATTTGAGGAGGCAAAAAATAAGAGCTGGCGTGGTGGATCGAGGAATTTCCTATTAGACGCTGGTTACGTCAAAGTGTCGCCATTTCGCACGGACCTGGCGATCGAGCGATATCATGGGCCTGCCCATTTAACGTGTTTGCAGCATTTCTGATTTTGTGAACCTTCTAGAGTTTCCCAAACGGTTTTTTCCGGGTCTTGGAATCTTCTAGAAGGTTCCTGAACCAGCTTTTTCTTTTTCAGTTTTCTTTTTTCTATTTATTTTCTTTTTTTTGTTTCTTTCTTTTTCCATTTTTTTCTTTTCAAGTTTTTTTTGGATATTTCAAATATTATTCAGAATTTCAAAAAATGTCCTTGGTTTTCAAAATTTGTTCATATTTTCGAATAATGTTCGTGTATCAAAAAATGTGTTCCAAATTTTAAAAAATGTTCCTGTTTTCCAAAAAAAATCACGAATTCAAAAAATGTTCCCGTTATTCAAAATTTGTACACAAATTCAAAAAATGTTCGTGCTTTCAAATTTTTTTCGAATTCCAAAAATATGTTCCTGTTTTTCAAATTCAAAAAATGTTCAGCAGTTTCAAAAAATGTTTGTGGTTTTCAAAATATGTTCAGAATTTCAGAAAAAAAATTGAAGATTTATTCACAAATTCAGAAAAACTTTCATGTCTAAAATAATGTTCGCGGTTTCATCGTTTTGTTTGCTATTTCAATAAATGTTCCCATGTTTCAAATTTTGTTCGCATTCCAAAAACTCATACAATACAAATTTCGTTTAGTATTAAAAATGTTCGGTTTTAACTTTTTTTCTGAACTTAAAAAATGTTCATGTTATCCATTTTTATTTAGAACTTAAAATCTGTTGACGATCTCTTGAAATATTCGGAAATTTGAAGAAAAGTTCACATTTTTTTGTAATTTGTTTGTTTTTTCAGAAATGGTTAAACTTTTAGAAAATTGTTCGCATTTTAGAAAACTGTTCAGGATTTGCAGTATTTGTTCGTGTTTAATTTTTAAAGTGGGATATCAAAAAATCTTCACTTCTGAAAAAAGGAATATAATAATAATAATAATAATAATAATAATAATAATAATAATAATAATAATGATGATAATAATAATAATAATAATAATAATAATCTTTACCTAATAATAAAGCACGGAACGAGTCCGTCGGATTCACCGTCACAATACGCTTTCTTCTCATGTCATAATACGCTTTTGCGATTTGTATAGATAAAATTTCTTTATAAACGAGGTGGTACTAATAATTTGGGGATGTCCTATCTTTACACACACACACAGACACACATATATA
>LR738712.1:693593208-693625062 GCA_902687465.1 Secale cereale | reverse complement strand
AATATTAAAGAGAGGATTGTTTCTCCGCTTTTTTTGTCTAGCGTGGCTTCCTACGTCGAGCCACAAATTTCGTACGTCACTACTGAGTTTTTTTTTTTTGAAAACCATCCACACGTCCTTTCTCAGGTTTTCTTTTAGTAGAAAAAAGTAAAAAAAATAAAGGGACCCAAAGGAGGATCGAACACAGGACCTCTAGGTTTCGGGCCAAGGTCCTAGCCACTAGCCCTTACAGCGTTTGCGGCTCTAAGACAGCACTGCGCTTTAAATCCGCACGCTACATTCGTGATGTCTTTTTTCTTTGGAAAACCAGCCAAAAATAGGAGGCCCGAGAGGAGCACGGGGCCTTTAGTTTGCAGGCGAACGTGGTAGCCGCTCAACCAGATCGAGTTTGGTGACAAAATTAATGCTGGGCCATAAATATACACTGAACATTTTTTAGTATACGGTTAATATTTTTTTCAAGTGTAATTTTGTAACTAGCAACAAAAATCGGAAATCTTTGAAAAATGTAAATTTGAAAGTACACACAGAAGTTTTTTTAGTATACGTTGCGCATTTTTGAAATACACAGTAAATATATTTTTAATATATGATGATTTTTTTAAATGCACACTGAACAAATTTCCTATATATGATGAACTTTTCTTATATACATTGAAGAGTTTTCAAATGTATGGTGAACCTTTATTTTCTATACGATGGACTTTTTTTATTACATGAATTATTTCAAGAAAATGAATAAATTTTGAAATTACGAACTTCTATTGAAAAAAGATACGAACATTTTCTAAAAGTTGAACAAATTTTGAAATTCTAAATGAAAGGTTGGAAAAAGTCGGCCGTCTAAATGCTACCTTCAGTGAAGCGACAACGTTTTGCCGCTCACAAGGGTCAAATAGAATCAGCGGTGTTTCGTACATCGAGACATAATTTATGTACATCATTTGTTCTGCGAACAAGCCTTGGCGAACACTCTTCTCTCATGGACCCAGGCCTACTTGAGTTTCATTTTTTTTCAGGAAACTCAGCAAAAAGATATGTGCATTAGTGGGATTCAAACTGGCTAAATGAGGTGCAAATCCCACCACATTAACCAACTACGCCAACCGTCTCTCATGGAATACTCCCACAAAAAAAAGACTCTCATGGAATAAAATGAGCTATATCGTATTTATACACTACAACAACTGGCATTCTTTTCATCCCAATCCCCAACGATTCGCACTCACACTTGCACTTGCAATACTGCATCTTTTTGTTATTTTCTTCAAGTAATCATCGGTTCAATTCAGATTGCAACCTGAAAGTACTATGAGACCTAACTATAGCTTCACCAATCCATCATTACTAATGGATTCAAACAATAATGTTGGCGCCACATATCCAAATTGAGACAAGAGCACACACAAGTTGATACTGTGCCTATTCATTTACTGTACCTTGTGCATTCTAAGTTCATATATATTTCAGTGGCATAGCCAGAAGAGAGAATCAGGCAACTACTGATTTGGCTTATTTGGTAGAGCCAATCATGGCAAGCAAGCACGATTTCCACGCAACTAGCAAACGATAGATCTTGCTATGGCAGTGGGTGCATGCAGCGAAGCGAACATGTCATGGGAGTGCAGAGTTTTCCATCTGATAAAAAATAATAAAGAAAAAGCAGCCCATATAGGAATTGAACCTGGAACCAGCAGCAACTACAACAACACAGCTAACCAGGGTGACCACCTATATTTTGTGTTCAACTTCGAGCGCGACCGCCTATCTTTTGTGCTTAATTTCGAGCGTGAATTTTAATTAAAAGAAACAACCGGCAGTCGGAAAACATAAAAACTACTAGCGGAAGTCTATGCCTGAGTGGAATCGGACACAACACCTGACGCGACTTAAACACGCCCCTAGCCAGTGTAGTTCCAAAAATTGTTGTCCAAAATTTGCAGCTCAGCTTATATAAACTATTATGCATCGAAAGATGAAAACCTTTTTTTCTCAAACGTGATTTTTTCTTTCAAAAAATGTAAATAGTTTTGGAAAAACAAACATTTTCAAAATATGCTAAGAAATTTTTAGAGACTTGAACATTTCAAAACTATGCACAACTAACTAAAAATTCAAACATTTATTGAAAAACAAGAACGTAATTGAAAAATGGGAACATTTTCCGAAATTATGAACATTTTTTCATAATGCGAACATTTTGTGAAATTCCCCTAAGAATTTACAAACAAATTATGAAAACATTTTTTTAAATTTATGAAAAATTCAAAACAGAATTTTGTTTCTCAAAATGGGAACAAAATTTTGAAATATTGAACAATTTTTAAAAACCAAACATTCTATGAAATCCCCTAAACATTTTTCGTATTTGCGAACAAATTTGGAAAACATTAACATTTTTTAATAATTGAAATTTTTTGAAATATAAACAATTTATGAAATTGCGAACATTTTAATAATCCATGAAAATATATAAAAATGTGAATAATTTCAGAAATTTCAAATTTTGAAGTTTCCGCAAACATTTTTTAAGTTTGTGAACATTTGTTGAAAATAAAATAAACCTTGTGTGAGTAAATTGAGCTAGCTCTTACTTGTGTCTATTACCTTCATCCATTATTATTAAGCCAGGTGCAATGAGTAGGCTCATTGTTTTTGGGTCGTTTGTGAAAAATGTCTGATTTAATCCCTCCAACAAATCGTTATAGAGCACCAGCCAATGTATGTGATGGGTTTTATTTCCTCCAATTGGAATCTATTTCTTCATGCTATCACCGGCTATAATTACAAAGCACCAGCCAGTGTATGCGATGGGTTTTCTTTCCACCAATTGGAATCTGTTTCTTTTAGTTGTCACCGGCTATAATTAGATGCATTTAATCTTCATGTGAGGTTATAACTTGGTCATAGAGTTTTGGCCGCCAAGGCCTTTAGATTCAGATGAGAGGGTTTGTTTACTTATCAAATTAAATAATCACCTTCTCATTTTTTTACACTAACTTTCATCAATTTATATACATTTGCAGGTTATACGGAAAATCAATAAACCGCTCCAGCAATCGATAGAGAGTGAAAAGTGGGTCCCAATTATCCCTAGAGAAACAAACACATCATTGTGTCAGTTATAGATAAGCAGGAAGGATTTAACTCCGCATTTCTCAAAAAAAGTAAAGAAATTAACTCCCAATACTTTGGAAGCTTTGTACACGAGATTATGGGTGAACATGAGATGGGTAGTATATATAATGGGACAGTGGGAGTATGATATAGCTTAACATATAATTGCAATCGGATTGTCTTTAACTTGGTTGGATGATCAACTTTTCTCCGGTGCAACGCACGGACATATTGTGCTATATATATATATATATATATATACTCTTTACCTAATATTAAAGGGAGGATTGTTTCTCCCCTTTTTTTGTCTAGCGTGGCTTCCTACGTCGAGTCACAAATTTCGTACGTCACCACTAAGTTTTTTTTTTTTGAAAACCATCCACACGTCCTTTCTCAGGTTTTCTTTTAGTAGAAAAAAGTAAAAAATAAAGGGACCCAAAGGAGGATCGAACACAGGACCTCCAGGTTTCGGGCCAAGGTCCTAGCCACTAGCCCTTACAGGGTTTGTGGCTCTAAGACAGCGCTGCGCTTTAAATCTGCACGCTACATTCGTGATGTCTTTTTTTCTTTGGAAAACCAGCCAAAAATAGGAGGCCCGAGAGGAGCACGGGGCCTTTAGTTTGCAGGCGAACGTGGTAGCCGCTCAACCAGATCGAGTTTGGTGACAAAATTAATGCTGGGCCATAAATATACACTGAACATTTTTTCGTATATGGTTAATATTTTTTTCAAGTGTAATTTTTTAACTAGCAACAAAAATCGGAAATCTTTGAAAAAAGTGAATTTGAAAATACACACAGAAGTTTTTTTTTTAGTATACGTTGCGCATTTTTGAAATATACAGTAAATATATTTTTAATATATGATGATTTTTTTAAATGCACACTGAACAAATTTCCTATATATGATGAACTTTTCTTATATACATTGAAGAGTTTTCAAATGTATGGTAAACCTTTATTTTCTATACGGTGGACTTTTTTTATTGCGTGAATTATTTCAAGAAAATGAATAAATTTTGAAATTACGAACTTCTATTGGAAAAAGATACGAACATATTCTAAAAATTGAACAAATTTTGAAATTCTAAATGAAAGGTTCGAAAAAGTCGGCCGTCTAAATGCTACCTTCAGTGAAGCGACAACGTTTTGCCGCTCACAAGGGTCAAATAGAATCAGCGGTGTTTCGTACATCGAGACATAATTTATGTACATCATTTGTTCTGCGAACAAGCCTTGGCGAACACTCTTCTCTCATGGACCCATGCCTACTTGAGTTTCATTTTTTTTCAGGAAACTCAGCAAAAAGATATGTGCATTAGTGGGATTCAAACTGGCTACATGAGGTGCAAATCCCACCACATTAACCAACTACGCCAACCGACTCTCATGGAATACTCCCACAAAAAAAAAGACTCTCATGGAATAAAATGAGCTATATCGTATTTATACACTACAACAGCTGGCATTCTTTTCATCCCAATCCCCAACGATTCGCACTCACACTTACACTTGCAATATTGCATCTTTTTGTTATTTTCTTCAAGTAATCATCGGTTCAATTCAGATTGCAACCTGAAAGTACTATGAGACCTAACTATAGCTTCAGCAGTCAACCATTACTAATGGATTCAAACAATAATGTTGGCACCACATATCCAAATTGAGACAAGAGCACACATAAGTTGATAGTGTGCCTATTCATTTACTGTACCTTGTGCAGTCTAAGTTCATATATATTTCAGTGGCATAGCCAGAAGAGAGAATTAGGCAACTACTGATTTGGCTTATTTGGTAGAGCCAATCATGGCAAGCAAGCACGATTTCCACGCAACTAGCAAACGATAGATCTTGCTATGGCAGTGGGTGCATGCAGCGAAGCGAACATGTCATGGGAGTGCAGAGTTTTCCATCTGATAAAATATAATAAAGAAAAAGCGGCCCAGATAGGAATTGAACCTGGAACCAGCAGCAACTACAACAACACAGCTAACCAGGGCGACCACCTATATTTTGTGTTCAACTTCGAGCGCGACCGCCTATCTTTTGTGCTTAATTTCGAGCGTGAATTTTAATTAAAAGAAACAACCGGCAGTTGGAAAACATAAAAACTACTAGCGGAAGTCTATGCCTGAGTGGAATCGGACACAACACCTGCCGCGACTTAAACACGCCCCTAGCCAGTGTAGTTCCAAAAATTGTTGTCCAAAAATTGCAGCTCAGCTTATATAAACTATTATGCATCGAAAGATGAAAACCTTTTTTTTCTCAAACGTGATTTTTTCTTTCAAAAAATGTAAATAGTTTTGGAAAAACAAACATTTTCAAAATATGCTAACAAATTTTTAGAGACTTGAACATTTCAAAACTATGCACAACTAACTAAAAATGCAAACATTTATTGAAAAACAAGAACGTAATTGAAAAATGGGAACATTTTCCGAAATTATGAACATTTTTTCATAATGCGAACATTTTGTGAAATTCCCCTAAGAATTTACAAACAAATTATGAAAACATGTTTTTTTTTAATTTATGAAAAATTCAAAACAGAATTTTGTTTCTCAAAAAGGGAACAAAATTTTGAAATATTGAACAATTTTTAAAAACCAAACATTCTATGAAATCCCCTAAACATTTTTCGTATCTGCGAACAAATTTGGAAAACATGAACATTTTTTAATAATTGGGAAAAAATTGAAATATAAACAATTTATGAAATTGCGAACATTTTAAAAATCTATGAAAATATATAAAAATGTGAATAATTTCAGAAATTTCAAATTTTGAAGTTTCCACAAACATTTTTAAAGTTTGTGAACATTTGTTGAAAATAAAATAAACCTTCTGTGAGTAAATTGAGCTAGCTCTTACTTGTGTCTATTACCTTAATCCATTATTATTAAGCCAGGTGCAATTAGTATGTTCATTGTTTTTGGGTCGTTCGTGAAAAATGTTTGATTTAATCCCTCCAACAAATCGTTATAGAGCACCAGCCAATGTATGTGATGGGTTATCTTTCCTCCAATTGGAATCTATTTCTTCATGCTATCACCGGCTATAATTACAAAGCACCAGCCAATGTATGCGATGGGTTTTCTTTCCATCAATTGGAATATGTTTCTTTTAGCTGTCACCGGCTATAATTAGATGCATTTAATCTTCATGTGAGGTTATAACTTGGTCATAGAGTTTTGGCCGCCAAGCCCTTTAGATTCAGATGAGAGGGTTTGTTTACTTATCAAATTAAATAATCACCTTCTCATTTTCTTACACTAACTTTCATCAATTTATATACATTTGCAGGTTATACGGAAAATCAATAAACCGCTCCAGCAATCGATAGAGAGTGAAAAGTGGGTCCCAATTATCCCTAGAGAAACAAACACACCATTGTGTCAGTTATAGATAAGCAGGAAGGATTTAACTCCGCATTTCTCAAAAAAAGTAAAGAAATTAACTCCCAATACTTTGGAAGCTTTGTACACGAGATTATGGGTGAACATGAGATGGGCAGTATATATAATGGGACAGTGGGAGTATGATATAGCTTAACATATAATTGCAATCGGATTGTCTTTAACTTGGTTGGATGATCAACTTTTCTCCGGTGCAACGCACGGGCATATTGTGCTAGTAATAATAATAATAATAATAATAATAATAATAATAATAATAATAATAATAATAAAGCACGGATTGAGTTTGTCGGGTTCACCGTCACAATACGCTTTCTTTCCGTAAATTTACGTTTTCAGTTTTTTTCTTCAACACGTCTATATTTATTTTCTATATCCAAGGTGGTTGTAATGCCCCGGATGTAATACTTTCCCTTTTGGGCATATAATAAATCTCCGGCTTCATCTATTTCCATTTCGGGTTCTTTGTCTTTCGGGCTTTCGTCGTTTTGTTGTGTGAGTGTGTGGCATTCATTCATATCATGTAGACATGTGCATTGCATTGCATTTGTGTTGTGGGTTGTTTCCGGTTCCGTGTGTTTCTTCCCGTTGTCCGTTTCGCGTTCCGGAGCTCCCTCACGTGTTCGTGACGTCCCGTAGGCCTACTTTGTTGTTCGGGCGTTTTTCGTTACCGGTGTGCCGCGAGGTTGTGTTGTGTGTTGTTGTTTTGTTGTGTGCAACCTGCCTCTCAAATCTCGTCTCGTTTGGACTCCGTTTACTTTTCCCTCCGTTGTCCGTGTGGGTCCGAAGTGCCCTTACTTCGTGTCCCGGAAATACCCCTACTGCATTCTTTTATCTTCGTCTGGTCCTTTTAAATCATCCCCGCGATCGGATCCGTTGGATCCCGATCGGAGGGCTCCTAAACACCCCTATCTCCAAACCCTAGTCTAAATTGCTATATATAGACCCCTAGGTCTATTTGGGCATCCCCTTCTTCTTCCTCCTTCCCTCTATCTTTTTTTTTCTTTTTCAGATCTCAGATCCACAAATATCTCCTGGATCCCTGGGATCCAGCGCCACCGCCGTCCTGTCGATCGAGGGAAGCTTCGCCAGGGTCAACGCTCCTCCCGCAGCGCCTTGTCCCGTCGCCAGCTCGCTCGATCGGTTGGGCGTCGCCGCGACCGAGCGTCCCGCCTGGCCCGTTCCCTCGCCTCCCCAGCGTCCGGTCGGGGGCCGCGGGACCACTTCCCCGCGTACGGCCCGAAGCCTCCCGCCGCTACTCTGGGCTCAACAGCCGCCGGGCCTCGGTTCCCCTCTGCGCCTCCAGGGCCCAGTCGTCGTCGACTTCCCCTCCCGCTGGGCCGCGCGCGCCGGGACCGTACTCCGCGGCCCATCGCCGTGCTCCGCACCGCCGCTCCACCGGGGCGACCGGGCCGTCGCTCCTGCCGGGCCACCCAGCCCCGGGCCGCCGCGCGCCGCGTGGGCCTCCCGCGCCGCCGCGCCGGCTGGGCCGGCCGGGCCCCGCCTCGCCGGGCCTCCTCCTCCTACCAGGCCGCCCCGCTCCGCAGGCCCGCGGGCCGCCGCCGCACAGTACCGCCCCACGGGCCAGATCCGCCGCCGCACTGTAGCCTGCCGGATCGGGCCGAATCCGCTCCAGATCGAGCCCGTCACTGTTCATCCTCTGATCCAGATCTGAGGTCTAATTCAACCCTAGTCTTTGTTTTCCCTGATCTGAAGTGCTAACTTTGACCTGCCATAACTTTTTATCTGCTGCTCCGTTTTGCGCGTGTAGCATGTCCAGATGTTCGTGGAGATGCCCTCTACGTTTTACCTGTTGTAGTCATGCATGTTAGAGATCATCTAGGTGCTTGTTTTGCTGTTGCAAGGGTGTATGATGATATAAACTGCTGTTATGTGTTATTTTCATGCCACCTTTGACTTGTGATAACTTTTAACTCGTTTGTCCAAACGAAGCAAATGACATGTCCACGTGTTCGTCTTGCCACGAACTACGTGTTGGGTGTGATAGGTTACATGGTAGATGTATCGTTTCCTTGTTATCATCCTTGCATGATGCCATGTTCACATGTTGTGTTTTTACTTGTTATGAAATGCCATGTTGTTGAGCTTGTTGCAATCGGTGTGTTCACCACTTTGATGCATGCTTGTGTGTTTCGGGATCACCGTCATATGCATTTTGATGAGGTGCTTACCCTTTGCCATGTTTAGTTTCGAGGTGTCTTAAACATGCTCTTTTTGATGCTATGATGATATTGCTGTTTTAGGACTTAGTGAAATTTCACTAAGTCTGAAATCTGTAACGTTCCGATGCCATGTTCGTGTGATGTTCTAGGAAAATGCATGATAGTTTTGGGGTGGATTTTAATTGTTCCATGAAGTATATATTGTTGTCTTTTCATTCTTGTCCTCACATGTCCATTTGAGTGGCTGTAGCATGTTTATCTTTTGCTCTAAACTTTCAATAAAATTCTGCTGCCAGAATTTTATTTCAAAGTTCAACATGTCCAAGATCATTGCTATTGATCCGTGACTCCGTTGGGGGTGCACTTTGGACCTAGTTGCTGTACTTTATATCTAGTTTGTGTTCAAGTCCTTTGCCATGCTTTTTGGGTGCTGTAGATTAATTGTTTTGAGCTCCAAAGTTGCTATGTTGCTGTAATTTGCAGTTTTCGCTCAAATCTTGTTTCGGGCATAACTTTTAGCCCGTAACTCCGATTTCAGCGAATCTTATATCAAACTTGGGTGATTTTCTGTGTAGATTAATAATATCAGGTTGTTATCTTGTTTTGAGGTGTTTTGCTTGAGTGATGTTTTACGTGCTCCATGTGCATCACTAGTGCATCCATCATGCATTCATGTTTTTCGAGTGCGCATTGCATCGTGTTGATTGGTGCTTGGTGTGTTTGTCTTGTTTAGAGCCGGAAGTTGATCACGAGTTTTCCAACGAGGTTGAGCACGAGGTTTCCAACGAGTTTGAGCACGAGGACCCTTCTTTTGATCCGAACGTCTTCTCTTCAGGCAAGATGACCGAACCCCGATAACTTTACTATCTTCGCCTTTTGCTAGTAGTCTCGATCTATAGTTTTGCCTCGATGCCCATGTTCTTCTTGTCAGCCTCCTACTTGTAACCAATTGCCATGTTTAACCACCCTACCTATGCAAACCGTTGTTTGGCTAAGTACGCTTCGCTCAGCCCTTCTTATAGTGTTGCTAGTTGCAGGTGAAGTGAAGATGCTTGCTCCATGTTGAAGTTTGGTTGGGTTATATCACACTATATAAATGCTTTAATTGAAATCACCTATATATTGGCAAGGGTGGAAGGTTAAGCCTTTTGCTTGGTGTTTTGTTCCACTCATGCCGTTAGGATCCGTATAAGCCGGTTTTATGTTCCTTGATTATGCGTTCCTAACACGGTTGGGGTGTATGGGACCCCCTCGATAAACCGCTAAGTGCTAAGTCTTTTCCAGCAAATCCCAACATTGGTACTATTTGCCTAATAACAAACTAAACATGCATAGGGAGTAATTAACCCTCTTTCTTAATCAACAACCCCGGGCCAGTGCTCCACATGAGTGTTGGTCCGAAACGGGGGTCCTGCAGGGCCGCCTTGGGGCAACCCGAGGTATCTGGCATACACCTGTAGCATCACCCATCCGGTCGTGTCCTGAGACCTAGATACGCGCGGCTACGATCAGGGTGTCGACACGCCGGGAGGATTTGCTGGATTAGCCTTACCTTAGCTCGGTATATCTTGAGCACGGGATTCCGAGGATACTCGGGTCTTCCCACTTTGGAGTTGCGACTCCGCGGATCGTGGGCTTGTAATGGGTCAAGTTGGAACACCCCTGCAGGGTTTGAACTTTCGAAAGCCGTGCCCGCGGTTATGTGGCAGATGGGAGCTTGTTAATTCCGGTTGTAGATAACTTGACACAATGAAACTAATACACTACCAGCGTGTGTTCCGTGACTGTCAATTTCCGAATAGGGATTCGGGAGTTGAACACGGAGGGGTTATGTTTGTGGGCTTGTAGCTAGGATCACTTCGTGATCACTTCTCGCCGTATGCCTTCTCTTCTCGCTCTCTCTTGCGTAAGTTAGTGCTAGATGCTGCTGCAGACTCTTTGTTGTTCCTTCACCTCTTTTCTTTCTTCAGCCTTTCCCTCACCTAAAGGCTTTGATAGTTCTGTTACCCGGGAACGGGATTGCTGAGTCCTCTGTGGCTCACAGTTACTTCACACACCAGATGCAGGTCCAGCTGTGAGCTATCCAGGTGATGGCACCGAGCTGGATTGGGAGTACGACGAGGAGCGTAGTCGGTACTACGTGCGCTACCCGGACGATCAGTAGTGGAGTCTCTTACTAGGATTCGATCCGCCTGTGGTTGTTTTATTATCTGAGTTTGGTACTTTGACATTTGGCTTTTGCCCTTAGAGGGTTGTAGTGCTCTTATGTATGATGTTTGAGACTTGTACTGTTATTCTGTGACGTGGCGATTGTAAGCCAACTATTTTAAGTTTACTATCCCCTCTTTTACATGAGTTGTGCAAAGTTTACCAGACTTGAGATCATTCTAGGATGGAATTATGCCTTTAAGTCGGGCCTCGACCCGTAGGAGGTATAACTCCATCCTGGGCATTACAAGTTGGTATTCAGAGCCTTCTCCGACCTAGGAGCCCCCACTGTTTGATCGAACCGTTGACGGTTGAGTCTAGGCACACACTGAAAACTTTTTGAGTCATATATTATATCGGAGAGTAGGATTCTTTGCTTCCCATCCCCTTTCTCTCTGGTGAGGACTCCTGACGTCTACTCTTGTCTCTCCTATCTTCAAAATTTGCACAATTTTTTTTTTTTTTTAGGAATCCCGCGAGTATTCTGGGATTGTTTCGATGTTCTTGTGACAAGGATATTGTTCCCGATGCCTCCTGTTACCGAGGAGTTGAGCTTCGGGGTATCATTGTAACAAGCATATCGCAGCAGTACTAAATACTTAAGACGGCCGACATCGAAAATCTCCCCTATACGGCCAGTGGCAAGATAACCCCGACATCACCCAGTACTGGGGAGGTAGTTCGGGAGTATTGCCATAGCTTGTTATAGTGGATGCTTTTCGAAGGTCCGAGGTACACAGTTTCCGAGAAAGACTGGTTATGTGTTGAAGGATGGATACACCTGGATGTAGGTTAGAGTTGATTGCGCGGTGCTTCCCGTGTATCCCCAACACCTGATTGCATAACTGGAATCTTTCGGAAAGCTATAGGTGGGTTTTATCCAGTAGATCGTAGGCATTCTTCCAACGAATGCAGGTTAGTGAGTTCGGGGTTCGACATTGAGTGAAGGAGTTATATGACCGATGTTACTATCAGGAGTTGCATCTTAAAGGGTCCTTGGCTATGCTGATCCGGGGATTGCAAAACCTTTTCGTAACACGTTCATATGCTTTCAGCACAAAGATGTTAGGACGAAACTCCTCTCTTGTGTTTGTTCCCGTCTGTACCTTGTTGTTTTTATTATTTATCCTTTTGATCCCTATGTGGCTTCTCGTGAAGACTGATGTTATCAATTAACTAAGAAATTCATTCGTTCCTCTTGTTCGGATGATTTCATTCGTTCTTATTGTTCGAATGATTATTGTGAAGACTTGTTGCAATTCATTCCATTGATTCAGCTTATTCCTTTTGTCAATCAATTGCTGATTCGTGGTCATCTCTTACAGGATGGCTCCGAAAAGGGTTCCGAATGCCAACCCAGAGGGTGAAGAGGTTCCAGAACGTCCTCCTTCACCTCCTCCTCCGCCTGAGGCTTGGAGAGCAATTATGCAGACTACTGCTCAGAACACTCAGTTGATGATGCAGATGATGCAGCAAATGCAAGCTATGCAAGCTAATCAAGCTAATCAGGGCATTCCAATGAACCAAGGCAACTTCTTCCAGCAGCACCATGCTACTCTGAACCAGTTCTTGGCCAACAATCCTAAAGCTTTCAGTTACTGTGTCGACCCTCTTGATGCTGAGGATTGGCTGACCGATATAAAGAAGCATTTTGAGTGCAGTAACGTGAAAGAAGATGACTATGTGAAGTTTGCAGCCTTCCAACTGAAAGATCAAGCAGCCGACTGGTGGCAGCAGTATAAAGACTCAAGGCCGGGTCAAGTGATCTCGTGGCAGAACTTCTGCAGGGATTTCCGCTCGCATCACATTCCTACAAGTGTTATTGAGGGTATGCGTGAGCAATTCCGCAACCTCAAGCAGGGCTCCATGACAGTCTATCAGTATAATGTCAAGTTCCAAAACCTCGCTCGCTATGCAAAGCAAGACATACCTGATGCAAAGAGCAAAATCTATCAGTTCCGTGGAGGTCTCAAAGATGAACTTCAGCTTGCTCTCACTCTGTTCGAGCCAGACGAATTCGATAAGTTCTATAATATGGCTTTGAAACAAGAAGCAGCTCAGCTTAAGATGGAGGCTTCTAAGAAGAGAATTCGAGATGCTGTTCACTCTACCTCATCGTCTCAGTTGGCTGCGAAACAACAGAAATTCTGGCTTCCTCCTCCTCCAATGATTCGAGCTCCATACAACAACTCCAGCAACTTCAACAACTCCAACAACAAGAACTCTAGTGGCCGTGGTTTCTCCCACCCACCCAACCCAAGCAACCAGTCGAAGAAGCAGTTTCAGTCTCAAGGCTCCAAGTCCAGTGGCTCTCAGTTCCGTCCTCTCTCTGAAGTGGTGTGCAACAAGTGTGGCCAGAAGGGTCATTATGCAAACAGATGCCCGAATCCGAAGCGTCTTCCTCCTCCTCCACCTATGAGTTCAGCTATTGTCAAGCATGATCCAAAGTCTGCAAGGGTTAATCTGATGAATGCAGCACAAGCAGAGGCTTCTTCTGATGTCATTCTGGGTAACCTTCCAGTGAACTCTATACCTGCTAAAGTGTTATTTGATTCGGGTGCATCATGCTCTTTCATGTCTCAACCATTTGCATCCAAATATAATGTGGACATCAAAAGCTTGCCAAGGGAGTTATCAGTTATTTCTCCGGGGATACGAATGCATTCCAGCATATATGCTCCGGATGTTTCTATTCGCATGGGCGATTATCGATTTTTGGCTTCTCCGGTGGTTCTTGGTCATTCTGACATCGACCTCATTCTCGGAATGGATTGGCTTTCTCAGCATGATGCTCACATTGATTGTGCTCAAAAGGAAGTCAAATTGACTCATTCTGATGAAGATGTGATTATCTTCGCCTCCAGGGATAATACTATTCGGCTTTTCTCTCTTAATGATAAGGGTGAAATTAATGCCATAGAGCAAATTCCAGTGGTGAATGAATATCAAGACGTCTTTCCAGAAGAACTTCCAGGCATGCCTCCACACCGTCAGGTGGAGTTTGTCATCGAACTCGAGCCGGGCACCGAACCTGTTTGTCGGCGTCCATACAAGCTCTCTTCAGATGAATTGAAGGAATTGAAGAAACAGTTGGATGAACAGGAGCGTATGGGTCTCATCAGACCGAGTACATCTCCGTGGGGCTGTGGTGTCTTATTTGTCAAGAAGAAAGATGGCACGGAGCGTCTCTGTGTTGACTACCGGCCATTGAACAAGAAGACGATTAAGAACAAGTATCCGCTCCCCAACATCAACGAACTCTTTGAGCAGCTCAAAGGAGCTAAAGTATTCTCTAAGCTTGACCTCCGAATGGGCTATCATCAAATTCGCATTCGCGAGGAAGACATTCCCAAGACGGCTTTCAGAACGAGCTACGGTTCATATGAGTATACCGTCATGTCCTTCGGTCTCGCCAATGCTCCTCCTACCTTTTCAAGGATGATGCATTACATCTTCAACCCCTATACTGGCGAATTCGTGCTTGTGTATCTGGATGATATTCTGGTGTTTTCCAAGAATGAAGAAGATCACGAAAAGCACTTGCGTCTGGTTCTTGATCGACTCAGAGAGCATAAATTCTATGCCAAGTTCTCCAAGTGCGAGTTTTGGCTCGATAAGGTTCTCTACCTGGGCCACATTATCTCAGCTGACGGTATTGCGGTTAATCCCGAGAAAGTTGAAGCAATTGTCAACTGGGAAGCTCCTCAGAACGTCAAGCAGCTCCGCAGTTTTCTGGGTCTTGCCAGCTATTGCAGAAGGTTTGTGGAGAACTTCTCCAAGATTGCCAAGCCTCTTTCCAACCTCCTTCAGAAGAATGTCAAATATTTTTGGTCTCCCGAATGTGAAGTGGCTTTCAAAACCCTCAAAGAGAAGCTTGTCTCAGCTCCAGTTCTGATTCCTCCTGATGAATCCAAGCCCTATGAAGTGTTCTGTGATGCTTCTCTTCCAGGCCTTGGTGGTGTGCTTATGCAAGAGAAGAGAATTGTGGCATACACTTCACGTCAGCTAAAGCCAGCTGAGAAGAACTATCCCACACATGATCTCGAGCTAGCAGCTGTGGTACATGCTCTGATTACGTGGAGACATCTGTTGTTGGGCAGAAAGGTCGACATCTTCACTGATCACAAGAGCTTGAAGTACATCTTCACACAGCCGCATCTGAACCTCCGCCAGACTCGTTGGGTCGAGATGATCCAAGAGTACAACCCCAGCATTGAGTACACTCCAGGCAAGGCGAATGTGATTGCAGATGCTTTGAGCAGAAAGGCATATTGCAACAGCCTTCTTATCAAGCCACACCAGCCTGAGCTTTGTGAAGCTTTCAGGAAGCTCAACCTTCAGGTTGTTCCGCAGGGTTTTCTTGCAAATCTCCAAATTGCTCCTACCTTGGAAGATCAAGTCCGTGAGGCCCAGCTCAGTGATACCATGGTGAAGAAGGTGAAACATGGGATTGCAAAGGGCACTCCCAAATATAAGTGCTTCCGTGTTGATGAGAGAGATACCTTGTTCTTCGAGGACAGACTCGTTGTTCCCAAAGGTGATCTCAGGAAGCTCATAATGGAAGAAGCTCATGACTCTCTCCTTTCCATTCATCCTGGCAGTTCCAAGATGTACCAAGATCTCAAGCAATCTTACTGGTGGACACGCATGAAAAGGGAAATTGCCCAATTCGTGAATGAATGTGATGTATGCAGAAGAGTGAAAGCAGAACATCAACGTCCAGCCGGTCTTCTCCAACCTCTTCCTATTCCTGAGTGGAAGTTCGACCACATTGAAATGGACTTCGTCACTGGCTTTCCTAAATCCAAGCGAGGCAATGATGCTATCTTTGTGGTGATTGACAAGCTTACCAAAGTTGCTCACTTTCTTCCAGTCAAAGAATCAATCAATGCAGCTCAACTTGCAGAGCTGTACACTTCCAGAATTGTGTCCCTACATGGCATTCCTCAAGTTATATCCTCAGACCGTGGCAGCTTGTTCACATCAAGGTTCTGGGACTCCTTTCAGTCCGCCATGGGCACGAAGATCAGGTTCAGCACTGCCTTTCACCCTCAGACTAGTGGTCAAGTCGAGCGTGTGAATCAGATCCTTGAAGATATGCTCAGAGCCTGTGTCATCTCCTTCGGCATGAAATGGGAGGACTGTCTTCCATACGCTGAGTTCTCTTACAACAACAGCTTTCAAGCAAGTGCAGGCAAAGCACCTTTTGAAATTCTCTATGGCAGAAAGTGCCGTACCCCTCTCAACTGGTCTGAAACAGGCGAACGCCAACTTCTTGGCAATGATTTGATCTCTGAAGCCGAAGAAATGTGCAAAGTCATACGTGAGAATCTCAAGGCCGCTCAGTCGCGTCAGAAGAGTTACTATGACGGAAAGCATCGTGATTTGGCCTTCGACATCGGTGATCATGTCTATCTCCGAGTGTCTCCAATGAAAGGAACCCAAAGGTTCGGTATCAAAGGAAAGCTTGCACCTAGATACGTCGGGCCTTTCAAAATTCTTGGAAAAAGAGGCGATCTAGCCTATCAGCTCGAGCTCCCTTCCAACTTTGCAAATGTTCATGATGTCTTCCATGTTTCTCAACTTCGCAAATGCTTCAAGGCACCTGAGCGAATGATTCCGTTTGAGGAGATTGATCTTCAACAAGACCTTTCCTACCGAGAGCATCCAGTTGCAATTCTCGAAGAAACCGAACGCAAGACTCGCAACAAGTCCATCAAGTTTCTGAAAGTCAAGTGGTCACATCACACCGACCGAGAAGCTACCTGGGAACGAGAAGATCATCTTTGTTCCGAGTACCCTTCCTTTTTCCAGTCCTAGATCTCGGGACGAGATCTTTTTGTAGTAGAGGAGAGTTTGTAATGCCCCGGATGTAATACTTTCCCTTTTGGGCATATAATAAATCTCCGGCTTCATCTATTTCCATTTCGGGTTCTTTGTCTTTCGGGCTTTCGTCGTTTTGTTGTGTGAGTGTGTGGCATTCATTCATATCATGTAGACATGTGCATTGCATTGCATTTGTGTTGTGGGTTGTTTCCGGTTCCGTGTGTTTCTTCCCGTTGTCCGTTTCGCGTTCCGGAGCTCCCTCACGTGTTCGTGACGTCCCGTAGGCCTACTTTGTTGTTCGGGCGTTTTTCGTTACCGGTGTGCCGCGAGGTTGTGTTGTGTGTTGTTGTTTTGTTGTGTGCAACCTGCCTCTCAAATCTCGTCTCGTTTGGACTCCGTTTACTTTTCCCTCCGTTGTCCGTGTGGGTCCGAAGTGCCCTTACTTCGTGTCCCGGAAATACCCCTACTGCATTCTTTTATCTCCGTCTGGTCCTTTTAAATCATCCCCGCGATCGGATCCGTTGGATCCCGATCGGAGGGCTCCTAAACACCCCTATCTCCAAACCCTAGTCTAAATTGCTATATATAGACCCCTAGGTCTATTTGGGCATCCCCTTCTTCTTCCTCCTTCCCTCTATCTTTTTTTTTCTTTTTCAGATCTCAGATCCACAAATATCTCCTGGATCCCTGGGATCCAGCGCCACCGCCGTCCTGTCGATCGAGGGAAGCTTCGCCAGGGTCAACGCTCCTCCCGCAGCGCCTTGTCCCGTCGCCAGCTCGCTCGATCGGTTGGGCGTCGCCGCGACCGAGCGTCCCGCCTGGCCCGTTCCCTCGCCTCCCCAGCGTCCGGTCGGGGGCCGCGGGACCACTTCCCCGCGTACGGCCCGAAGCCTCCCGCCGCTACTCTGGGCTCAACAGCCGCCGGGCCTCGGTTCCCCTCTGCGCCTCCAGGGCCCAGTCGTCGTCGACTTCCCCTCCCGCTGGGCCGCGCGCGCCGGGACCGTACTCCGCGGCCCATCGCCGTGCTCCGCACCGCCGCTCCACCGGGGCGACCGGGCCGTCGCTCCTGCCGGGCCACCCAGCCCCGGGCCGCCGCGCGCCGCGTGGGCCTCCCGCGCCGCCGCGCCGGCTGGGCCGGCCGGGCCCCGCCTCGCCGGGCCTCCTCCTCCTACCAGGCCGCCCCGCTCCGCAGGCCCGCGGGCCGCCGCCGCACAGTACCGCCCCACGGGCCAGATCCGCCGCCGCACTGTAGCCTGCCGGATCGGGCCGAATCCGCTCCAGATCGAGCCCGTCACTGTTCATCCTCTGATCCAGATCTGAGGTCTAATTCAACCCTAGTCTTTGTTTTCCCTGATCTGAAGTGCTAACTTTGACCTGCCATAACTTTTTATCTGCTGCTCCGTTTTGCGCGTGTAGCATGTCCAGATGTTCGTGGAGATGCCCTCTACGTTTTACCTGTTGTAGTCATGCATGTTAGAGATCATCTAGGTGCTTGTTTTGCTGTTGCAAGGGTGTATGATGATATAAACTGCTGTTATGTGTTATTTTCATGCCACCTTTGACTTGTGATAACTTTTAGCTCGTTTGTCCAAACGAAGCAAATGACATGTCCACGTGTTCGTCTTGCCACGAACTACATGTTGGGTGTGATAGGTTACATGGTAGATGTATCGTTTCCTTGTTATCATCCTTGCATGATGCCATGTTCACATGTTGTGTTTTTACTTGTTATGAAATGCCATGTTGTTGAGCTTGTTGCAATCGGTGTGTTCACCACTTTGATGCATGCTTGTGTGTTTCGGGATCACCGTCATATGTATTTTGATGAGGTGCTTACCCTTTGCCATGTTTAGTTTCGAGGTGTCTTAAACATGCTCTTTTTGATGCTATGATGATATTGCTGTTTTAGGACTTAGTGAAATTTCACTAAGTCTGAAATCTGTAACGTTCCGATGCCATGTTCGTGTGATGTTCTAGGAAAATGCATGATAGTTTTGGGGTGGATTTTAATTGTTCCATGAAGTATATATTGTTGTCTTTTCATTCTTGTCCTCACATGTCCATTTGAGTGGCTGTAGCATGTTTATCTTTTGCTCTAAACTTTCAATAAAATTCTGCTGCCAGAATTTTATTTCAAAGTTCAACATGTCCAAGATCATTGCTATTGATCCGTGACTCCGTTGGGGGTGCACTTTGGACCTAGTTGCTGTACTTTATATCTAGTTTGTGTTCAAGTCCTTTGCCATGCTTTTTGGGTGCTGTAGATTAATTGTTTTGAGCTCCAAAGTTGCTATGTTGCTGTAATTTGCAGTTTTCGCTCAAATCTTGTTTCGGGCATAACTTTTAGCCCGTAACTCCGATTTCAGCGAATCTTATATCAAACTTGGGTGATTTTCTGTGTAGATTAATAATATCAGGTTGTTATCTTGTTTTGAGGTGTTTTGCTTGAGTGATGTTTTACGTGCTCCATGTGCATCACTAGTGCATCCATCATGCATTCATGTTTTTCGAGTGCGCATTGCATCGTGTTGATTGGTGCTTGGTGTGTTTGTCTTGTTTAGAGCCGGAAGTTGATCACGAGTTTTCCAACGAGGTTGAGCACGCGGTTTCCAACGAGTTTGAGCACGAGGACCCTTCTTTTGATCCGAACGTCTTCTCTTCAGGCAAGATGACCGAACCCCGATAACTTTACTATCTTCGCCTTTTGCTAGTAGTCTCGATCTATAGTTTTGCCTCGATGCCCATGTTCTTCTTGTCAGCCTCCTACTTGTAACCAATTGCCATGTTTAACCACCCTACCTATGCAAACCGTTGTTTGGCTAAGTACGCTTCGCTCAGCCCTTCTTATAGCGTTGCTAGTTGCAGGTGAAGTGAAGATGCTTGCTCCATGTTGAAGTTTGGTTGGGTTATATCACACTATATAAATGCTTTAATTGAAATCACCTATATATTGGCAAGGGTGGAAGGTTAAGCCTTTTGCTTGGTGTTTTGTTCCACTCATGCCGTTAGGATCCGTATAAGCCGGTTTTATGTTCCTTGATTATGCGTTCCTAACACGGTTGGGGTGTATGGGACCCCCTCGATAAACCGCTAAGTGCTAAGTCTTTTCCAGCAAATCCCAACATTGGTACTATTTGCCTAATAACAAACTAAACATGCATAGGGAGTAATTAACCCTCTTTCTTAATCAACAACCCCGGGCCAGTGCTCCACATGAGTGTTGGTCCGAAACGGGGGTCCTGCAGGGCCGCCTTGGGGCAACCCGAGGTATCTGGCATACACCTGTAGCATCACCCATCCGGTCGTGTCCTGAGACCTAGATACGCGCGGCTACGATCAGGGTGTCGACACGCCGGGAGGATTTGCTGGATTAGCCTTACCTTAGCTCGGTATATCTTGAGCACGGGATTCCGAGGATACTCGGGTCTTCCCACTTTGGAGTTGCGACTCCGCGGATCGTGGGCTTGTAATGGGTCAAGTTGGAACACCCCTGCAGGGTTTGAACTTTCGAAAGCCGTGCCCGCGGTTATGTGGCAGATGGGAGCTTGTTAATTCCGGTTGTAGATAACTTGACACAATGAAACTAATACACTACCAGCGTGTGTTCCGTGACTGTCAATTTCCGAATAGGGATTCGGGAGTTGAACACGGAGGGGTTATGTTTGTGGGCTTGTAGCTAGGATCACTTCGTGATCACTTCTCGCCGTATGCCTTCTCTTCTCGCTCTCTCTTGCGTAAGTTAGTGCTAGATGCTGCTGCAGACTCTTTGTTGTTCCTTCACCTCTTTTCTTTCTTCAGCCTTTCCCTCACCTAAAGGCTTTGATAGTTCTGTTACCCGGGAACGGGATTGCTGAGTCCTCTGTGGCTCACAGTTACTTCACACACCAGATGCAGGTCCAGCTGTGAGCTATCCAGGTGATGGCACCGAGCTGGATTGGGAGTACGACGAGGAGCGTAGTCGGTACTACGTGCGCTACCCGGACGATCAGTAGTGGAGTCTCTTACTAGGATTCGATCCGCCTGTGGTTGTTTTATTATCTGAGTTTGGTACTTTGACATTTGGCTTTTGCCCTTAGAGGGTTGTAGTGCTCTTATGTATGATGTTTGAGACTTGTACTGTTATTCTGTGACGTGGCGATTGTAAGCCAACTATTTTAAGTTTACTATCCCCTCTTTTACATGAGTTGTGCAAAGTTTACCAGACTTGAGATCATTCTAGGATGGAATTATGCCTTTAAGTCGGGCCTCGACCCGTAGGAGGTATAACTCCATCCTGGGCATTACAGTGGTACTATTTTTCGCCCGTTTGTCCTCCGTCCACTTTGCCTATATTATTTTCCCCGTAAGTCAAAGACGTCTCGCTCCTCGACATGGGCCTGCAGGCCATCCGTTGGCTTCAGCTCCTAAAAAAGAGTACAATAACTGTTTGGATCAAGTTCACGACCTTCTCTACTGTCCACATCGCTCCTTTAGATATAAGCAAACCAGTTCATATATCTAAGTTGTCTAGAGAATCTTCCCGCAAAAAAAAAGTTGTCTAGAGAATCATGCGAGGGCGGGAGAGGAAAGGAAGGCACCGAGGGCGGTGGCGTTGGTGCTCCTCCGGCGATGAGTCGGACTCCGTCGAGACGAGCCGGCAGCTAGGCGCTCGGGCGCGACCGCGTCGTTGCCTGACGGAGAACACGAGGGCCACGTGGGGGATGGAAGAGGAAAGGAAGGCACAGAGGGCGGCGGCGCTGGTGCTCCCTCCGGCGAGACGAGCTAGCGGCTGGGCGCTCGGGTGCGAACACGTCCTTCCCTGACGGAAAGGCGATAGGCCATGCGGGGAGGGAGGGAAGGCCGTTGGCAGCTTGGCGCACGGGAGTGGAGAGCGGGGCAGCGACATCCCATGGCGCGCGGGTGTGTAGCCGGTAGCCCGTGGCATGTGGCTGATGGAGCGGTCGATCCAATGGCGCAGGTGTGACGCCCCCGATTTGTCCGTACACTAATCATGCACGCAAATGTGTACGGCCAAGATCAGGGACTCACCGGTAGATATCACAACACAACTCTAAAAGTAAAATAAGTCATACAAGCTTCATATTACAAGCCAGGGGCCTCGAGGGCTCGAATACAAGTGCTCGATCATAGACAAGTCAGCGGAAGCAACAAATATCTGAGTACAGACATAAAGTTAAACAAGGTGCCATAAGATGACTAGCACAAACTGGGATACAGATCGAAAGAGGAGCACGCCTCCTGCCTGGGATCCTCCTAAACTACTCCCGGTCGTCGTCGGCAGACTGCACGTAGTAGTAGGCGCCTCCGGTGTAGTAGGAGTCATCGTAGGTGGCGTATGGCTACTGGGCTCCACCATCTGGTTGCATCATCCGAGAAGAAGGAACAGAAGGGGGAAAGGGGGGAGCAAAGCAACCGTGAGTACTCATCCAAAGTACTCGCAAGCAAGGATCTATACTACATATGCAATGGTAACAATGATATGGGTAGTATCGGTGGATTGAACTGCAGCAAACCAGAATAAAAGGGGGATAGCTAATCCAAACAAAGACTACGCTTCTGGCAGCCTCCATCTTGCAGTAGTAGAAGAGAATAGATGGTAAGTTCACCAAGTAACATCGAATAGCATAATCCTACTCGGCGATTGCTAGGTGGCTTCTCACCCCTCGTTGGTTACCCCAAGTGGAAGGTTTGAGATGCAGTGTAGCAGAAGTTTTCCCTTGGTAATACCAAGGATCGATTTCCCAGAGACTCCGAGTTTCAACAAGAAGGTGTCAACTGCTAACGGCGCCGGATATTAGCAATCAACGTGGACCTGCACACAGATACAAATAACTTTGCTCCCAACGAGTACAGAGAGGTTGTCAATCCCTCCGGCCTTGTAGTTTACAAAGGATCAAACGCAAGTGATAATAGTGATAGATATAATTGCAATAGTAAGTAAAAGCGGAAAAGTAAATAGCGGATGTGATCAATGATGGTAATATGAACCTGAGTCTCATGATGTTCACTAGTGGTGTCTCTCTCCCAAAAGACGATAAAACAGCTATGTGAGGTAAACGAATTACAGCTGGGCAATTGACAGGACCATGTGCGCAAACCAATGCTGACTACATTGCAAGAAAGGTAGAGGTTCAAAGCATGGGCGGTACGCCAAAGTAAGTAGACCGAAATCCATCAATATCTACTACTAATCATCCACCTTGAGATATCTATCCAGAACATCTCGCTGGTATTAAGTTGCGAGCCCCACCCATAGTGTAAACTCAAAGCAACAGACAACTGCATTAAAAGAACTTTGCGTAAAGTAAACAATCCTTGCACCCGCGGGCACAAGCACCGTTGTTTTCCGCCTTGTGGCAACAACACATCCCCTAGACTCATGTTTCTGTCACTCAAGCTAGTCATCGAGGGGCATGAACCCACAATCACTACTGGAATCTGGGAATTTGCCATCAGCCAGCTCTTTGCCATCTGCCAGCTGATGGCAAAGAACGTCTTTGCCATCTGCTTATAAAAAACAGATGGCAAAGAACTGACAGATGGCAAAGAACATTGTTACCATCAGCCAATTCTTTGCCATCTGCTAGCAGATGGCAAATAATCTTTGCCATCTGCCAGCAGATGGCAAAGAGGCTGGCAAATCCAGTGGCCGTTAAGAGGGTAACGGCGTACCAACTCCACCTCTTTGCCATCTGCCAGCAGACGGCAAAGATTCTTTGCCATCTGCCAGCAGATGGCAAAGACGTGGGGTTTTTTTTCCAGGTAATAAAAAAAATTGTGGGGCGTTATCCCCTCCCGGCATGAGCGTACCAGGGGCAGTGGTGTGTACGCCCAAGACGTGGGTTTTTTTCAGGTAAAAAACCCAAACGCTGCGCGACGCGCGCGCACGATTGAGCGCCCACAAGCGGCCGCACCTGAGGGTGTGTTTGGTAGCATGTGTGGAGAGTGTATAGGCCCAAAAATTCCCTATCCGACCCACTTTTCTTTGTTTGATAGACTGCATGGGCTCCCTCGGGCATAGTCGAACCGATGCAAAAAAGGCCCTTAGCATAGCTGAGTCCAAGCACCCCACACAGGCCTGCCGGGTCGAGCGAGGCTGAGACCATGCAGGACAAAAATCTTCCCCCGACCCACTTTTCTCGAACTAGTAAGTGTGCACGTGCAACGCACGTATCATAATCTATAGAAATATCTATTTTGAATGTAATTTCTCTTTTAGCGAGTTATTTTCAGCGAACTATTTAAATGTGTCTTATACCCAACGATATGATCGCGCGTGTAACATACAATCCGTGAGATTTGTATTGTTTCCATCATTTTCCAAATCTCATTTTCTTAAATTATCGTCAGTCAATTCCGACTCCACAAAAATGACAGCTAGTTTTGTTCTAAAATCTATCATATGAACCTAGAAAGTGGTAACCATAGTTAGTTTCAAAATAGTGATACAACATATAATAAGTATAATGATACAGAAAATATACTGATGCAGGAGTGTTAGAAAAAATATCACCACTGAAGTGCTCCATAAAATTTAACATCCATCAACCACAAGATGACCTTTATGATTATGGAACTTAAATATATTCAATAAATTACTGTATCAACTTTTATAAAGATTCTTTTTAATAAAAACAACTTTTATAGAGATTCATATAATGAACTTTTAAAATCATCAAATAAAAATTATTGTAAGAAGGCCTGATGAAAAAACAAGACCGCACGCACGCAGGCAAATCGGATAAAAAAGAATGGATTTTTTCAGAAGATAATAAAAATTGATTTGAACAAATTCGCAGTCACTCGCAATCTTTTTTTTTTTGAAATAAACTCACTATCTCTCTCCGCTCAGTGCCTAATAGTAGTGTGTGATCATTAGTTAGTAGGAGTACTAAATGAGTATTAAAAAAACGTTAGTTATCCTCCCCACCGCCCCCTCAGTCCCTCACATATCTCTTCCCGTTCCCCATTCTCCCATGGTGGCCAAATCCCTCACCCCACAGCCGGCGCCCTTCGTCACGAACGCCGGCGCCCTTCGTCACGAACGCCGGCGCTCCCTGGTCCAGCCGCCGCTCCCCTCCGTCACCACCGCAGGTGCTCCCTGTCAGGCCGAGGCTCCCCTTCGCAGCCGCTGCTCTTCCTCCCCTTCATGTTGAATTGGTCGCGGAAGTGGCCGAGGAGGCCCTCGAGCTCGGCACGCTCGCGCCTGCGCTAGGCGCCGGCGGAGGCATACGCGGAGGCGTGGCACTGGCACGCGCCTTCTCTACCCCGCTCCTTGTCCGAATCCGGTTGCCGAAGTGCTCGAGGAGGCGCTCGAGCTCGGCATGCTCGCGTGCGACGCCGTGCTGAAGGTTTCTACCTCGGCGCCGCCCCGCCTCTGCGCTTGGTCGGTCCTCCACTCGTCGGCGGCCCGCCCCTGCTCCTGGCCGGCCTCAACTCACCGCTGCCGTCGGAGTGGATCCTCACACGGGAGAGGTAGCAGATCCGACCCATTCCCTTCCCACGCCTTCCTCCTCTCTTTCTCACCATTCCCCTCTTTTTCCCCACCACCCAGCGCGAACAGAGGGAAGAGAAATCCCCAAAGTCGTCGGACCATGGCCGGCGAGACCTCGACGGCGGCGATGAAACAGATGCGGGAGAGCGCACATGTGGTGAGCGCATCACCAGTTCGATCAATCGGCGCTCGTGCGACGAGAAGGGGAGGGCGAAGGGGCAGGCGGACCGCCGGTGAAGCGAAGGACGACGAAGGGCGGCGACTGCTACATCTCCTAGGGGAAGATAAAGTAAGTCATGCGCCTACCCTCTCCTAATTTCGGCCCAGTGAGGGATTCACCCGGCAAATCGATGTGCGCCAGCCCCTTACTGCGCAAAAATCGCCATAGGATTTGAGTGGCATGCCCGCTGTAGAACTCTGAACATGTTTCTTGATATGAAATGTTCTGTCATTTCCTTGCCTTTTTGCTCCAGATGATTACAATGCCGTTCACACTGCAGTTGAGTGGCATGCCCGCTGTAGAATTCTGAACATGTTTACTGATAACCGCTAACAATTAGTTAATTTATGCAATCGTGTTTGCTGTTTTGAGTGGGAAACGAAAATGGATTTCTAGTAATCATGTTTTTGCAATCAGGGGATATGCTTTCTTTGTTTGAGTGGGAAATGAATAGTTTTTCAGCAGGGAGCTTGAATGTCGACTTTAAACATCTTTTTTGTATCTTTTTATCTGCAGGCAACAGAAAATAGTGAAAACTAGGAAAGAGACAACTTTTTTCGCCATCCCCTGGCTCGGCAGGTTTTAAGATGGAGGACTCCCCAGATCAATACGATGGTGAGGTATAAACCACACACATTTTTACATTGTGTTCTTTGTTTCTTTTTTTCACAACATTTTACCATGTCTTAGGCAGAGCAGAGAATCATTAAAAAAACCATGAAAACTATCTTCCGCTCTGCGGACCAGTTTGCTCCCAGAGCCTCAAGACTGGGATTCTTATGCGTCTCTGCTTCCTATCTTCCGCCATGCAATACTTCACGGGTTATATAGAAGCAGGTGAGTTGGATTAGCAGTCGGTTTTTCTGAGATATTACATTGGATGTTAGTTTTCACAACTCCACCGTAACAGTGCAGAGTGCAGGTCTCACTTTAATGCTTGAAAATCTGATTTTTTCTATCGGGGATGATCCAATTTTTGCTATAGGAAATCGCTAGGGTGTTTCTTAACCATGCCGTGCATTGGCTGTCTCTATTTTCCTCCTGGGTAGTACATTAGTTATTCTACAGATGCAGTCCCCGCGGTCGCCGTTCAGTTCCTTCTACCATGTCTTAGTTAATCAAGCCCTTTGTTATTCACGGTGGCACGCATGCAGATTATGTCCTCACGTTGTGGCCTTGGTAAGTACAGTATTATGGAACCCATTATAATTAAACAATGGATGGAGATGGATCATTTTTGATATCTCAGTTGCACTCTGGTGGTCAAAATTCCTTGCCATTCATTCTCTTAAACAATTTTTTGCTACTGGCATTAACTTCAGGCAAATGCTTTCTTCAGCTTTGCATTGGTCCATTCATTGTTGAATAAATAAATATTGGTACGGATAGAAATCCATGATTTTGTCCTTTGCCTTTTCAGGACCACTACCATTGCTAATTTCTATGCATATCAAGTGTTTGCCAAAATGAAAACTGGTATGTAATTTTGTATGGCTACATGTGTGAGCTACAGAGTTACATTCAACAAAACAACACATGCTTGATTGCTCATATCTATCAGACGGGGTTGAATTAGCCGGTTAAAATTTAACATGTTATCTTTTTCGGTCTACCCTCCTTTAACATTTCATTTGAAGGCGTCCAAAACATTGGTTTGATATCATATCTGTTATTAGAGAAGATAACAATGTTATATGCTCATCCATCTTCTTGGGGACACAATGGAATGTTAATCTTTGATGTATATTGTTTTCTTTAGTTTGCGATGCAGGCAACATAATTTTTTATCAACAGTAAGAATATTTACTCTTTTTGGATATGGGCATATTTGAATGGTCCCGGATGGAAATCCAAATGTAGTGCTACCGAATATTGGTCTGTCTTTCTGAACTTTTCTATAGGAGTGATCGCCTGTTTTAACTAAGTAGGCAAACTAAAGTTAAGCATCATACCACTGTGCTTGCTTATGAAGGTATTTAGTAGGCAAAAAAAGGGTGCTGGAAGACCTTGCCGACCTAATTTCTAATTGGTTACAAACAAGCATCTCTTTGCGAAGCACCTTTCTTCTATGCAAATGAACTATGTACGTATTGGGTCAACACACCCATAAATAGGATATGGTGAGTTTGTCAATCGATATTTCTTCTGAATATAGCCTGCTCTTTTGCATACCTCCTGTATTAAACAAATCCCATGAGTTTTAATAAGTTATAATTTGTCGCACTGCATGTTTTAATGCAACACTCATTTACATACCTCCTCTTGTTGCATGAAAATAAATCCGCAACAACACATTCTTACTCCTTTATCTCCTTATTGACATCCTCCTTTTAAGCACTTTGTCATACTAGCATCTCGCAGCAACGCGCGGGGCATTGTCTAGTTTATTCAAAATCACGTCAAGCTACTCGCCCACACGCACCCCACACCCCTCGAAAATCGCCAAAGCCGACAATACCAACTCGCCTACCCACCGCGTGCTAGGTCGCTTAACCCGTTGACCTACTTGCCCACATGCACCCTCACACCCCTCGGAAATCGATGTAAGCCAGTAAAACCAACTCGCCTACCACCGGCGTGCTAGGTCGCCAAACTCGTTGACCTAGTCGCCCACACGCAACCCCCACACACCATCAGAAATCGCCTAAGTCGGCAATACCAACTCGCCTATCCACGGAGTCCTAGGTCGCCTAATCATACAACCTACTCGCCCACACGCACCCCCACACCCTTCGAAAATTGGCCTACGCCGGCAATAGCAACTCGCCTACCCACGGCGTGCTAGGCCGTCTAACCCGTCGACCTACTTGCCCACATGGGACCCCCACACCCATCGGAGGTCGCCTAAGCCGCAATACCATCTCGCCTACCCGCCAACGATCATGCATACCCCAGTTAAATTCCATGCTACAGCCAAGGCTCTTCTAAATCATTAAAGTAGGTTTTGGTTGTAAACATTGTATGAACATACCAATTCTGGCTGGACAATTATTTTGAAACGGAGAGTCCAAGGACAGGGACAGAATTATAAGTGCCTTTGAATAGAAAAAGAAGCGGGAAAATGCTCAATACGATCATGTGACACGCCACGACAACATTATTCATTTTTCCCACACAACTACAACATGACAGAATATATTTTTCTTTTATTCTTAGCATTCCATAGGTTAGTGGGTACATCTGCATATGTGTGCAGCTCTTGTACTATTATGCTATGAGAACTTCTAAGATTATGCTCATGCTCTTTCAGAATAAAAGGGGAACTCATATTACCATATACAAATAGCCTATTTCTTGGTCTTACTTGAGTTGTGCTGTTGGTTCAGGTGGTCCTGTCTTGGTAATGTCTCCTATATGGTGCTCATAGATTCTTACAGTGGACCCAGCTCTTGTCGACGTGGAAAGGAGTGATCCTCTTTGCTACTGGATTGGCAATGGTGACAGCCGTTATGCATGTATTCATCATGTTCTCGCAGGCTGAGCGGTCAAGCTCCGCTAAATCATGCACACAATGTTCCTTTCATTAGTAACTAATATGACTGACTCGTCAAAACCAAATGTGCAGTCCATGTGCGAGAAGAACGGCCAGACCCCTCCGTCGATGCCAGTCATTGCTCCGGCGGGCACGGTGAGTTTCATTTGAATGGTCATTAGTTACTAGTCTTCACATTTGAGTTGCATCATGCTAATGATACATTGGAAATAATCTTTGGTGCAGCGTAACTCCCGACAAGCATCGATCGATCCTTCTCCGTCTGCCACTGGCGCGACCGGTCCTACACCTACACCTACACCTACACTTCCGTGATGACAGTAAGTTTTCCAAGTGTTTTGCTTAATAGAGTTTTGTTGTGATGCCATGTTGTATCTACACATATCGTGCATAATGTGTGTATGTTTGAAATGCATTGTATTTGTGGGATTCGACATATAGTCGTGTGCCTTTGGTAGCCTTCCATACAGGGAAATGCCTCCTAGTGCTTCCACTGAGCCATGGTAGTTCGCTACTGCTCCGGAACACATGGATTGACCGGCATGTGTCCTTTGCTCCTGTGTCTGTCCCTACGGGGAAATGTCACGCGGTGTATCACCGAAGTCCTTATAGCTTGCTATGACTTGGTTGCACTCGCTGATGACCGACACGTGCATTGCTGTGTCATGTATGCCTGTCCCTGTACGTTTGTGCCACCTTGGTTCTATGACTAGTCATGTCGGCCCGGGTTCTCTGCCATAAGGATACTAGCGACATAATCATATACTTAGCATTTTTTTTCCTCCAAAATGACTCGATATGCTTAGCTAGCTCAAAAATGACATAATAAGCTTAATTAGCTCCAAAATGACATATTTAACCTAGGATAGCTCTAAAATGACCTATACTTAGCATTTTTTCCTCTAAAATGACTTAATATGCTTAGCTAGCTTAAAAATTACATAATAAGGTTAATTAGCTCCAAAATGACCTATTTAACCTAGGATAGCTCTAAAATGACCTATACTTAGCATTTTTTCCTCCAAAATGACTTAATATGCTTAGCTAGCTTAATAATTACATAATAAGCTTAATTAGCTCCAAAATGACCTATTTAACCTAGGATAGCTCTAAAATGAACTATACTTAGCATTTTTTCCTCCCAAATGACTTAATATGCTTAGCTAGCTTAAAAATGACCTATTTAACCTAGGATTGCTCTAAAATGACCTATACTTAGGATCTTTTCCTCCAAAATGACTTAATATGCTTAAGAAATGACATAGTTTAGCTCCTAAATGACTTCACATGCTTAGCTAGCTTCAAAATGACATAATAACCTTACTTAGCTCTAAAATGACATATTTAACCTAGGCTAGCTCTAAAATTACCTATACTTAGCATTTTTTCCTCCTAAATCACTCAATATGCTTAGCTAGCTCAATAATAATTACATAATAAGCTTAATTAGCTCCAAAATGACCTATTTAACTTAGGATAGCTCTAAAATGACCTATACTTAGCATTTTTTCCTGCAAAATGACTTAATATGCTTAGCTAGCTTAAAAATGACCTATTTAACCTAGGATAGCTCTAAAATGACCTATACTTAGTATCTTTTCCTCCAAAATGACTTAATATGCTTAGCTAACTTTAAAATGACATAATATGCTTAAGAAATGACATATTTTAGGTCATGAATGACTTCATATGCTTAGCTAGCTTCAAAATGACATAATAACCTTACTTAGCTCCAAAATGACCTATTTAACCTAGGCTAGCTCTAAAATGACCTATACTTAGCATTTTTTCCTCCTAAATAACTCAATATGCTTAGCTAGCTCAAAAATGACATAATAAGCTTGATTAGCTCCAAAATGACTTATTTAACCAAGGATAGCTCTAAAATGACCTATACTTAGCATTTTTTCCTCCAAAAGGACTTAATATGCTTAGCTAGCTTAAAAATGACCTATTTAACCTAGGATAGCTCTAAAATGACCTATACTTAGCATCTTTTCCTCCAAAATCACTTAATATGCTTAACTGGCTCTAAAATGACATAATATGCTTAAGAAATGTCATATTTTAGCTCCTAAATGACTTCATATGCTTAGCTATCTCCAAAATGACATAATCACCTTCCTTAGCTCCAAAATGACCTATTTTACAGATATAAGTTGCATCATAATAATCTTCACATTTTAGTTGCATCATAATAATCTTCTTCTTCTAGTCTTCTTCTTCTAACTTTCTTCTTTCCCATTTTACAGATTTGCTTAAGATCACGGAAGCTTGGGTTGATGGAGTGCTTGCATTTAGTTTTTGTTTTGACCTTGTGAAACTTGCTACCTATGGATGAAACTGTGTAATATTGATGAAACTATGTATATGTACGGATGAAACTTGCTACTATTGGTAACATGTGTTGGATATATATATGTGTTCATGACTATTGGTAATATGTGTTGAATATGCTATATTGGTCATATAAATATATTTGTGTTTGATTTTCTGTGAAAATGAATTAATATAAGAAAAATAAAATTAAATGGGGCAATATAGACACTTTGCCATCTGCTGGCAGATGGCAAAGAAACCACGTGTCATCCACAGAAAAAATTTGGACTGGCCTATTTGGGCTCTTTGCCATCTGCCAGCAGATGACAAAGCTCTTTGCCATCAGCTGGCTGATGGCAAAGTATGCAGCCTTTGCCATCTGCTGGCAGATGGCAAAGAGCCTGCAGCCTTTGCCATCAGCCAGCAGATGGCAAAGAGCCTGCATCCTTTGCCATCAGCCAGCAGATGGCAAAGAGCCTGCATCCTTTGCCATCTGCTGGCAGATGGCAAAGAGCCTGTAGCCTTTGCCATCTGCTGGCTGATGGCAAAGTATGCCGTTATCCTTCTAACGGGGCT